>CM059201.1:36158458-36758458 GCA_030323885.1 Branchipolynoe longqiensis | reverse complement strand
TATATTTTCCCACCGTTTAGCATTATCAGCCGAGTTGTCAGGAAAATCGGTTTGGAAAGGACACATGCTATACTGGTGGTGCCCGATTGGGACACGCAACCTTGGCTGCCAGCAGTTTCACAACTGGCAAAAGAACGTATATGATTCCCAAGAAAACACGGGAATCTGACACACCACGGACCGCTAGTGGTTCACGGCGACGTGTCAACGACGCCTCTATTGGCATTCCTTTTCTAAGGAACCAGCTGCGGCAATTTGGATTGGACAAAATTACTGAGAATAGGATAGTAGCTGATGCCTGGAGGCCAGGAACTGTCAAAATGTACACATCCTATTTAAAGAAATGGGGTGTACATTGTTTGTTAATGAAAGTTAAGCCAACAAATCCAACAATTTCACAAGTAGCTCGTTTTTTTCGTTCTCTAGAGGATGAAGGACTATCCTTTGGGTCGATCAATGCGGCAAGATGTGCGTTATCAATCATATTACCGAGAATTGATGGCGAAACAGTTGGAAAACATTATGTTCTTTGTTATCTACTTCGTTCAATTTATCAAAGGAATCCTCCAAGACCAAAGTATAGTCGGTTTTGGGATGTGTCTATAGTATTTAAGTTGTTTCAGGCTTGGCCTCACAACTCGTGGTTAGAGATAAAACAATTAGGTTTTAAGGTCGCGGTCCTGTTATTATTAGTAACCGGTCACAGAGGACAGACGATTGTTGCTTTATCTTTAACTGGGCTAGATATAGACAAGAAACAAGCTACGTTTGATTTAGCACAATTGCTTAAATCGAACACGTTAGGTGACCCTTTATCTACGGTTCACTTAGACTGTTTTCCGAGTGATCGGAAATTATGTGTTGTGTCAGCCATACGGGCTTATATATCTAAGACAAAGGATTTACGTGCCAAGGCACGGTTGCTAGGTATTTCTGTGAAAAGAATACTAGCGCATGCAGGCTGGAAGACAGCTAAGTCGTTTGCAAAACATTACAACAAGCGACTAGAAAAGCCTACCGGCATTGCAAAGCGCCTGCTCGCCAACTAACAAGAATAGGTGAGAACAAAAAGTTAAATATTATATAAGAATGGATGATATTAAGGATAAAAATGAATTATGTAAAGGTCTCCCTAGCCTGAGGCTAGCCTGAGGCTGTATACCGAGGTAAAATAGTATAGTTATACGAATCTTACCTGGGTATAGATGATGGATAACTGTTGTTTTCCCGAGGTAGAAGCCTCGGGTAGACGTGGGCTAGGGCCCACCCACCACGCCCTACCACGTCTATCCCGTTGGTGTACCATTACGGGAAAATCATAGTATCCATTGTATTGAAAGATCATTTTTATCCTGAATAAGTAGGTTAAAATTGCTGGTACCTCACGTGCTTCCTTCTCCCTAGCCCACGTCTACCCGAGGCTTCTACCTCGGGAAAACAACAGTTATCCATCATCTATACCCAGGTAAGATTCGTATAACTATACTATATATTTTGTTGGTTGGTTGTTGTAGTTTTACGTCCTGGCAACATCTAAGGTTATATCAGGTCAGGTACCGACTTCTGACAATGTGGACTCATGGTGACTTTATAGTGCTGCCCCACTGGGAGATCAGGCTGCCAACACCATGACCTGATATCACATTCAGTCGCATTATCCTGACACTGAGCTAACCGGTCCTCGCCCTATCCTAATAATGCCGAGTGCCTGGCTAGGAAGTGACAAGTATACTTTTTTAACGTCATTGGTTTGACTCGACCATGGTCCGAACCCATGGGTTTCGAATACCATGATCTACCAAAACGGGAGACAGACGCTAATCTCATTCGGGCGCATATATATATATAAGAGTCACACTTCACCATTGCACTTTGCGCTACCCACACTTGCAATTAAACTTTAATTTAAAGCACATATAAATCACTAAAAACATATTCACGGGTGGTTTTTCTCAAATGGGAGTTGTTGATTACCACCGAGTTCCTCTGGATGACCTCACTGTGAGACGCTACTGCTGACTTGTTGACTTGACAGTTCCCACCGACAGCTGGCAGCACCCACTGGACCCTGTTGGAAGGCCGAAGGACAGGCCGAAGGACAGCATCAACAATGAGGTAAGGCTCTTCGTCAGCACGCCAGACTGTCCATCCCGGAAAGTCAGTCCGCCTTCCACTCGCGGATACTGCGTACAAGTCAGACTAACATAGACCGGGGCTGGATATGCCTTCATCGGATCATATAATAACCATGCACTTTAACTACTATTCTAGTTTCTACATACTATATTAAAGTTGCACAGTCCGATGATTTTGAGTTTCTGTCATTTTCTGAGATAAATATATTAGGCTGATCATTATAATCTACCTTACTTTAGTTTGAAGTAACTTTTATTTTAAATGTCTAACTTTTGAGATATTTGAAATACAAACATGCCAAATTAATTTTTGCAAGCACACCAAAACTCTTGACACCATGGGCTTCTGCAGTAACAGACTCTATTAAATTGACTCAGTATTCCCTTCTACGTGGCGACAAATGCTTAATAATTGCACTAGTACCTAAGTTAGACATGTAGGATCAAATCTAGATAATTGTTTGGTTTTAAAAATTAGTTTTCATCGGACTATTCAGCTTTGATATTGTATCAGTCTGTGACACATTTTATTTTATTTTCAAACTGCGACAGCATCTCCATATATAGTCTTCATGCACATATTTGGATTAGATAGACTGAAATTATGCAAACTTATAGTAAAGATAATCTTTCAGGTGACAGTTCTAGTCCATTGGGTACATGGTCTTGTCACTCTCCATGCACATATTTGGTTTAGATAGACAAAATAATATACAACTATGTTGAACAGCATCTTTCGGATTATACTTCTGGTCCAGCCAATTTAAGATCTAGTCGGTGGCACAGTCTAGTCACTCTTCATGCACATATTTGGTTTCAACCTTCAGAAATTACGCAAAGCTATGCTGGAAAGCATTTGTTGTAAGAGTTCAGTTCTGTGTCCAGCCAATCTATGCCGGAAATCTCCGTAGCTTCTGTTAGCCAACTTTTCAAGGAGGCAATAGTTGAATGCGGTTGTCTTAATCTCACTCCTCACACCGCTCCCTCCATCCAGACCACACTCCACTCCACCCCACCCCACCCCACCCCACCCCACCCCCAATTTGACCTGTGGGCTTTCAGGCGGCGGGGCACAGTGGCGAGGCCCCGGTGTGGGAGCGGAGGCACGGGTGCGACACATTGCTGGCGTGGGGCGGGCCGGCGGCGGGCACAGAGCCCGGGGTGTGTGCACGCCGCGCGTCGGCACTCTCTTTCACTCCCTCTTTTTTCCTCTTTCTCCCTCCCCTTTCTCTCTTCCCCTGTCTGCCTCTCTCCCTCTCTCCCTCGTTCTTTCTTGTTCTGTTTGTCTTTCTCTCTTTCGGTGTCTGTTTTTCATTTTCTCACTATTCCCCTCCCTCCCGCTCTTACTCCCCTATCTAATTCCTCTCGCGCTCTCCTTCCTCCTCTCCTTTCTCCTATCTCCTCTTCTCCTCTCCTATCTCCTCTTCTCTCCCCTCCTCTCCTCTCGTCCACTCCCGTGCTCTCCCCTCCTGTCCTCTCCTCCCATCCCCTCTCTTCCCTTCCCCTCCCCTCTCCTCCCCTCCCCCCCTCCCCTCTCACCCCCCCCCCCTTTCCTCCCACCCTCGTTATGCTTATCTTCTCCAGTTCATCCTAGTATTGGCGAATCTGTTCCATTTATTTGAAGTGCAGAAACATCCTGCCTCAGTGCCTTGTAGCTGCCGCATGTTACTGTTCTTTTTATACAGCAATAAATGTTCAATAGTGCACAATGTTCAATAGTGCACTAGTATCTAATTTGGATATGTAGGATCAAATGTTCACTGTTTCGGTTTCGGGAATTTTGTGGTTTCATAGGATTATGTAACTTTAAGGCTCATGCAGGTTTTGGACATTTATGTTATGTCATATAGTTAACACATTTAGACAAATGTAAGCAAAAAGTAATGCTTATACTTCCATGAAAGTTGAAAGCTAATAAATTATGCGTGTAATTCGCAATAAAATAAATACAGCCTAAAAATGGCAAGTAGCTATAACAAATTATTTATTAACAAAATGCCTGAATATGGACATTCTTTTAAGGAAAGACTATTTCTAGTTAATTATTGTGTAGTAATGAGAATCATTGCTGAGAAATGTGAATGTGGAGTTGCCATTTGTTAAATAAATGAATATTTAATACTTTTCCAGAAAGAAGTATTGAAAACGGAAATTTCACGTTCAGTGGAATCGACGGTTCGAAATGAACAAGCTACAAGTTCCGTGACGATCAAGTATGTAAACATATACATATTCATTTTTCTGTCATTTAATAGGAATATTCCATGTATATTCCAGTTATTGAATGATTCAATATTTAAATCAGTGACCAGGTGGGTGACCAAATGAGTGTGTGATAATGTGTGTAGCTGGCAGCTGTTGTTTTGAAAATGGATGGGTGAGTCGAGAGAAGGGAGAGTAAAACTGGGGTATTTTTAATTTTCTTTAGAGTAGTTCAAACAGGAAATATATTTGCTTTAATGTAAAATATGTGTTAGTACAATGGGGAGCTTTCATGAGCCATTTCTCTCACTATACACTTGGTGGCAGCACCCGTTCCAGGTCCAAGTCGGCCATCATGGTTGGATAGAAGGGTGTAGGTGTGTGTGTGTGTTGGTGGTGTAGGTGTGTGGTGGGGGTGTAGGTGTGTGGTGGGGGTGTAGGTGTTTGGTGAGGGTGTAGGTTTGTGGTGGGGGTGTAGGTGTGTGGTGGGGGTTGGTAGGTGTTGTGGTGGGGGTTTAGGGGATGTGGTGTGGGGGATGGTTGGGGTGTTGGTGTGTGGTAACGATTGTAGGTGTGTTGGTGTGTGGTGTGGTGGTGTAGGTTTGTATGGTTGAGGTGTAGTGTGTGTGGTGAGTATGTATGGTGGGGTGGGGTGTAAGTGTGTGGTGGGAGTTTAGGTGTGTGGGGGGGGTGTGTAAGGCATACATGGGGGTATAGGTGTGTGTCATGGGGTATGTCGTGGGGGTTTAGGGCCTTTGGTGGGGGTTTGTAGGTGTGGGCTGTGTCATGTAGAGTTGGGTGGTACAGCACCTCCGTCTTCAAGAAGACGGAGGTGCTGTACCAACCGAACTCGACAAGAACCCGAGAGGAGGAGATCATGGTTGACGGAAACAAGATGAACTCTGTTCCGGAATTCACCTATCTCGGAAGCACTATATCAAGTGATGGACGCATTGATGCTGAGATATAGAGGAGGATGGCCAAGGCTAGTGCATCTTTCGGCCCCGACTACGCCAGAGACTCTGGAACAACCACCATGTGTCCATTCGGGTCAAAGGTAAGATCTACCGCGCAATCGTGCTATCCACCCTACTATACGGAGCCGAGGCCTGGACAGTTTACAGACAGCAGGTGAAAAAGCTGCATGCCTTCATGATGCGACATCTGCGTTCAATCATGAGGCTAACCTGGAAGGAGAAAGTGACGAATAAGGAAATACTCGAATGGATGGGGCTGCCCTCTATGGAAGATCTTCTGATCAAAAAGAATCTCCGGTGGACTGGACACCTCATGAGGATGTCATCAGACAGGCTACCAAAGCAGATCCTTTATTCTCAACTGTCTTCTGGCTACAGAAAGAGAGGGCGCCCCCCGTCTCCGGTTCAGGGATACCATCAAGAGAAACCTGAAGCTGAGAGACATTAAGACCGACTCATGGACGCAACTCTCACAGCAGAGAGCTAAATGGAGAGCGGCAGTCAAGTAATGAAAGCAGTCTTTGTCGCATCGCGACCGACAGCATGATGATGATGAGGTGTGTCATGGGGGTTTAGGGATGCTAAAGATTGTGAGGTGCCACTCTGCAAGACACCCCTACACCTCCACCACCAACCACCTACACCCCCACCACACACACCGTCAACCCCAACCACACACACATACACCCCCACCACATCCCTACACCCCCACCACACACCCCTAAATCCCCCCCCCCACCAAACACACCAAAATCCTCACCACACCCCTACACCTCCACCACACCCCCCTACAACACCCACCACACAAACATACGCCCCCACCATACACCCACCATACACACCTCAACCCAACTACATCCCCACTACACCCCCCTCTTATTTACAGACACTTGAAGGAACTGCTTCTATCCAACCAAAACATTACAGAGACTGGCGTCATGCAAACTGAAAGGACCTCATTACATTGCATAATTCAATCAGAAACACATTTAGAAAGAAAACATCTTTTTGTTGTTGAGTGTAAAAAGGTTTTGGACAGTATGGCGTTTGAACCCACAACACCAAACAACTTCAAATTACAAGTTCAACACCCTAACCACTAGGCCACAGAGGCCACATATAATTGGCTGTCTCAGTTCAGGCTACTTGTATATACAAGATGTATTTATGTATGTATGTATGAATGAATGTATGTATGCAGATTGCATAATTCAATCAGAAACACATATAGAAGGAAAAACGTTTGTTTGTTGTTGAATGTAGAAAGCAGTGAACTACATGGGGTTTGAACCCACAATACCAAACAACTTCAGATTACAAGTTCAACACCTTAACCACTAGGCCACAGAGAGCACACATAGTTACTTGTCTCAGTTCAGGCTATTTGAAATACAATGTCATATATACAAGGTGTGTGATTGTGTATGTGTATAAATATATATACCTTGTGTATATCATATGTATGCATTGCGATTGCATCATACGATGCTCACGCAGTAAATACATTGTATATATGCACTAGTAATAGTATATATGTTATATATATATAATGTATATACAAGGTATGTATATATATATGGACCAAAAATATATATACAGTACAACCCCGTTAAACCAAACGATTGGTTAATCCAAACTTTTTTCGGATTAAACTAAAGTCGGTTAATCCAAAGTATTGGTTAATCCAAACAAAATTGTCGGCCCCGGGCCACTTCCAGTACAGTTAAACCAAACTTTCATGTGGTTTTAAGGTCATCTGAGACTTTTTTATATGATAAATGGTAGTATTTTGACGGGTCGGCGAAAAAAGTTAGGATTAACCGATCGTTTGATTTAACCAAGCTTAATGGGGTTAAACTTTATATGCATAAAAAAACAATAATCATAGTGTCGACATACATTGTATATTACATTCATAATGCACCAAAGCTTTTGCCAGTTTGTCAGTTTCTACACTCACCTATGACAAACTGCACATTCTATGATTCAGCTGGGCCTGAGCATTAATGGTTTGCCGGGATCCGATGCAGTTGCGCAGGTTTCTGGGTTTAATGCTATGATGGCAGCAGCCCTTCTGGTCATGCCTATGTGTTATTGTTTGGACGGGATCCATCGCAAATGCACCTTTCCACAACGTATGCATCGGAGGACGGCCTGGGTTTGTAGCACCATATCAGTTTTTACACTCACCTATGACTAACTGCACGTTCTGCGATCCCGAGTCGTCCGCCGGCGCATACACTGCGGAACAGCTGCTGCTGTCATAGCGTTAAGCGCAGAAGCCGGCGCATTTGCGATGGATCCCGTCCAAATGATAACACATAGGCACAACCAGAACGCCTGCTGCCATCATAGCATTAAAACCGGAAACCTGTGTATTTGCGGAGGATCCCATCAAACTATTAATGCTCAGGCCTGGCTGATCTGGCCAGCATGGAATGGCTGCTGCATTAGCTAATACAAAAGATCTGAAAGTCAAAAACTTTCAAATGCACATATCTCACTCCATATGGTTCACTCCTTTTTACATCCAATAACAACAAAAAACGTTTTCCTTTTATATACAGTGTAACTGACAAATTTCAAATGGATGTGCACAAAGTACATGCGTGCACCTCCTCACATACGTTTAGACCGCCAAGGATATGCGTACTGCTCACATACGGTATGCATAGACACTATGTATATGGCAATGGCCTGAACTGAGAACAGTAATTATATGTGGCCTCTGTAGTCTAGTCATATATATAAATAAATATATGATACATACGAGGCATACATACATACATACATCCATACATACACATACATACATACATACATACACCTTGTATATATGACGTCCTATACACAAATAGCCGGAACTGAGACAACAAGCTACATTTGACATCTGTATTCTAGTGGTTAAGGTGTTGAACTTGTAATCTGAACTTGTTTTGGTGGTGTGGGTTCAAACCCCATACAGTCCAAAACATTTTTACATTCAACAACAAAAAAACTTTTCCTTCTATGTGTTTCTGTTTGAATTATGCAATGTAATTGTACTGACATATTTTACATTAAAGCAAATATAAAATCCTGTTTGAACTACTCTAAAGAAAATTGAAAATACCTCAGTTTTACTCTCCCTTCTCTCCACTCACCCAGCCATCTTCACAACAGCAGCTGTCACATGACCAATCTAGGTCACGCTACACCACCAAGTGGAAAAATTCAGTACTAAGCATGCACCACCCTGTGGCACAAATTAGAACTAATCTGAGTGTGTTTGTTTTCCTGACCACCTATACCTCTTCCCTTTAAGAAACAGTTTTAATGGTCCTAAAAAGTACTTAAAAAGTCATTTTTAAAAAGGCCTGAAAAAGAGTGGGAACCCGGTACTACTACTATTACTACTACTATTACTACTACTACTACTACTACTACTGTATGGGTGTCAGTCCCCACTGACACTCAAACACATTTTACTAAGTTGCTTGATTTTTTGGCCCTGCGCCAACAGTTCTACACTGCAGACAGTATGCATGACCTTTTTACTAAGTTAAAACAGGACAACATTTGAGCCTTTTTGAGGGCAGTGGACTGTACCACCTCATATAGTTTACTAAATAGATTCTATCAATTATTAATAAAACTTTTCTTTATCTATGGCAATTTGTTTCCCTTGACCACAAATATATGATTGTGAGCTTTCTACTTTAATGAGTGTCTATTGGCACATAATTGATTGTCTGCTTTTACATGTAAAAGCGATGGTTTGAACAAAAAACAGACATTTCTTGCCGTGAATATGGCCTATGCTGCCGACACGGCGTAAAGAAACCACCAATCAATTATCTACTACTACTACTACTACTACTACTATTACTACTACTACTACTACTACTACTGTTACTATTACTACTACTACTATTACTACTACTCCACCCAGTACTCATTGGCGATTACGATGCAAGGAAAACACACAAAAAGTGACACTAAAATATAAAAGCTACTCGCCACGGCTTCTAATAGGATTCATATTTATTTTATTTTGAAATGATTGTTGTTTTTCTTCTTTGGTTTTTATTGGAGCCAATTGCTGTAGTTTTTGTGGCTTTTTACACAATGTTATGTTTAAAATAAATGTTAATTTTTACCTTTTTAAATTCGTGGTTTGTTTACTTCGAACAGCGGCAGTGATGGACTGGAACAGAGTGTACCAACTTCCACGGAACACGAGAGAAGTAAGAGACAAATAGATGTAATGTTTAACATGCAATTGCGTTTAAATAGGTGTGTGTGAGGGGGGAGGCGCTAGACTGACATGGATATGTATTCAGAAACAAGATTGTGCACACACATCCACGCACTTCACTGATTAACGTTCAGTAATCATTGCATGTCTGAAAACAGCTGGACTGTATACACTTCTAAAACCATTAAATATTTTAGTTGATTGTCTTTGACACGTAATTGATTGTATGCTTTTACATTTTGTGTAAAAGCGATGGTTGAACAAAAATAAACACTTCTCGTCGTGAATATGGCCTGTGCTGCTGACATGTCGTAGAGAAACCACCAATCAATCAATCAATCAAAGCTTAACGTTCAATTCTATTTAAATATAGAAGATGGGTAGCCAGGTTGAAATTGGTATGTGTTTAAAAACAAGTTCTCGCGTATATACATACACACACACAGTTTACTGTTTATCATTGTTTGATTTAAATAAACAAAAATAAAGTAAAGCGTCATGAGATAGATTTATGCATAATCTGTCATTTACTTTGTGGTTCGGTGCAGAACGCAGGCTGTGCTATTCTATTTGAATATCCAACGGAATAACAATTAGGGTGTTTACCAGGCTGCTCCAGAGTATTGAACTTGGAACATTCACATACAGACTCCATATGTATAATACATTATGCTGCATATATAATTTAAAATTATTCATGTATTTATTATTTTAAATGATATATGTACTTATTATTTTTAATTATATATGAATTTATTATTTTTAACTGTTTGATGTATAAGAATTGTACAAGTATAATTAATCGGAAGCTTTCACTCCTTATTACATTCTAACTCATCTACTGATCTGTTATTCTGTTATTAATTGTTCATCGACTCTGAAACCGGGCCGATTGTGGTGCCCCCTGCCTGCAAACGCTGTAACTTGTCTGGCCGCGCTCTGTCATAATTAAAAATAATATTGCTATGTGTATATAAATTAAAGTACATCTGGCTGAACCACCCTTATTTTACACACAGACTAATTCTTGCAGGCCCATCACCGCCATTATTGAGGCGAGACGGGCCCTCGGAAGAATACATGGCGCTTAACAATGGGCTGAGCGAGTACAAGTACACCGACCGCCGTGGCCACCTGGTGGTGGCGGCCGACGAAACCTCGCCACTCAAGGAGAAGCCCAGTCTCAATCCGGCTAACTCCAAAGGGTGAGTGCCTGGTGGTGCATGGTTTGAGATTAGTGTGGTAAAGATTTTCGCTGAATTAAAACCTACTAAGAATAGTATTACTGAGGAAATAATGTAGTCAAATACTTGTCTCATTAGAATTTACTGCATGCTGTGAATATGGTTGGTTGGCTGTTTTACGCCCTGGCAACATCTAAGGTTATTAGCTGCTTTCATGGGTTCGTGGCGGCGAATTCCGGAGAGTCGTGATTTCAAAACGTAGTGAAACGAAATTAATCACGTATTCTTTCAATTTCCTGCCTTTAATATGAGTTGCTTCAGAATAAATAAAAATAAAATACAATTCTTAATATTTTTTGCTATGGTTTACTATGTTTACTATCAGAGTACGGAACAATTTTACTTAGTTGTGTCTATAACAACTCTATTATCGCCCACAAGTTGAAGGTGGCGTGTCCGTTCCGCGTACCCGACCTGATTTTATCTGGCCCGACTTTACCCGACTTGACTTTAACCGACTTGACTTTACCCGACCTGACTTTGCCCGACTTGACTTTGCCCGACTTGACTTTACCTGACTTGACTTCACCCGACTTGACTTTACCCGACCAGACTTTACCGGATCTGACTTTGCCCGACTTGACTTTACCCGACTTGACTTCACCCGACCCAACTTTGCCCAACTTGACTTTACCCGACCAGACTTTACCGGATCTGACTTTGCCCGACTTGACTTTACCAGACTTGACTTTACCCGACCTGACTTTGCCCGACTTGACTTTACCTGACTGACTTTACCCAACCCGACTGTACCCGACTTGACTTTACCCGACCCGACTTAACCCAACTCCACTTAACCCAATCCGACTTTACCCGACCCGATTTTACCCGATTTTACTTTACCCAACCCGACCTTACCCGATTCAACTTTTTCTGACTTGACTTTACCGGACCTAACTTTGCCCGACTTCACTTTAAATTTATAACCTCACCCCGTAGGTCAGCCTCGTAGCCCGCCACGTCCAGCAATGAACCCAAATGAGTGCCCCTGCTCATTCCACGCTTTAAAAAAAATATCTTTACATTCTTTGATTAAAATTGCAGTCTGATGGTGTTGACCTTCTGCCATTGGGATGATGTCATATACTAATTTATATGTGATATTTGATATCCAATGCTGCTTTGGTCAATTCTATTGACATAATTAATCAAATTGTGCAATTTCAAATAATTCTTTTAACATTTGTTGATTAAAATTGCATAGTATGATGTTTGGAAATTTCTGCCATTGGGACGATGTCAATCATATACCGATGTATAGGTGATGTTGGATATTTGATGCTACTTGGTCAATTCGATTAGATATAAATCAAATTAACCTTTCTACAAAATAATATTTTGTTAAAAACCCTAGTGCCATGGGCCTATGGCACCAATCCGTTCCCAGAATGTTCAAAATCCAAACAGGAATACCTACCTACAGCCCTGTCAGGTTCCAGGATTAGTAGGTCATCTCACATCCCGTGGTCATCGTGAGATGACCATCTCGGTCATATCCACAGGACTTTTGGCAAGCTTGTCGAAAATATTTTGGGTTCTTTCAGCTCAAATTTGTCGAAAACTAGGTATTTTTAATCAAAGTTACTCGGGACTAATGAATATTAGGATCGAATGGTCAACCTGAGCTATTTATCTCAAATATAACTAACACATTCAAACGCCATCGGATTATGCAACTTTAATTATAGCGTTCATTACAAGTCCCACACTGGTGGTTCTGTCGTCTGCTGTTCCAGGTTCCTCGGCAACCGGCGGTCGAGCCCTTCTTGGAGGGGCGTGGGGATTCCGAGACACACTGCATCAGGTCGCGGCAACGCGCACACGCGGCTCTGGTAGCGCCACACTGCACTGCTTCCGCAACACCCCAGCCAGCTAGGCATGTGGGGACGGCGAGTTGTCTGGAAACTGCTGCGGCCCTCCTCTGAAGTCAGCACTGTAAACAGCGAATATAGTTTTAAAAAACCTCTCTAACCGACCACCTACACAGATCCACCACTCCCCTATATCGATCGCTTTATTTGGGTCCCAAATGATCGCCCCTACAATACCATTGTAACGATAAAAGAAACCTCCCTAAATGGACCATTTAAAGTCGGTCCCATGGTTGGTCGATTTGGAGAGGTTTTACTGTATATATAGTCTGCAGTTGTAGGATCTCAAGGCAAGACGACCAGGTTAGGACGAGGAGTATATTTAGCTTTAAAAGCGGAGTTGTTAGTTGAATAAGTAAACCATGACAAGATAGGAATTTAGACTGGTAAAACAAACTACGGACTCGGGGGTGAGGAACACAACACGAAAGGAGTTTCCAGTTACCGTGTCCACAATAGGGTGATGTCCACTTAAAGGGGCTGTCACATTAGGGTTTTTTGCGGGAGCGTATGGCGGCGTAAGCGCGTTACGTCATATACGTCGGCATACGCCGTATACGCTACGCATACGCTACTCATACGCTACTCATACGCCGCCAGATGCCGGCGTATGTGAAGCGTATGAGGCATACGCCGCCATACGCTTTCATAAATCGTCCGTCAAATTTTTTTGTGCATACTCAAAAAAAACCGACCTATGAGGGCGTATGGCCCATACTGTCAAAAAATGTCACAGCACGCTCCCATACGCTCCTCGTAGGTTCCACATACGCTCAAAACCACCCGAAAGGTCACCAAATGTCATCATAGGCCGGCACGCGCAGGACCTACGTAGGTTTTCAATATGCTCCCGCCATACGCCGTAATGTGACAGGGCCTTCAGGAAAGTGGCATCATTCCAAAGTTTTACTGTATGTGTCGCGCTTATAGAAATAACACTTGAATAGAAATCTCTAGCAATTTCCAGGATCCTTATGGGGCTGGGAAAGTCTTGAAAAGTTTTGAACTTCATTTGCCCCATTTCAAGGCCTTGAAAAGACTTGAATTTAACCTATTTTATGTGATTAGTCTTGAAAAGCCTTGAATTCCATTAAAGTGTCCCCACTGATCTAAATTAGTCTGAAATCACTATTCGCCATTGCTATTTTTTCCTCAAATCCAAATGAAAATAGTCTTGAATTCATATAAAAAAATAGCCTTGAAAAGCCTTGAAATAGCCTTGAATTCCATATCTTACCATGTGTACGGACCCTAAATTTAGTTTTTCCCCTTTGAGCTCCCATGATGCTTAACTAGCCCAATCTTGACAACAATAGATTTGTGAGAGACTATGGCTTTCCAGTCACTCGCTAAACCGGAAGTAGATGTAGGTCTCACTAACCTGTTCCACAGATATGGTTTTCTGGTTTGTTAATGAGGTGTCGCAGATCATCGAATCCGTAATTTGCAAGAAGATAGTGATTGTGCACGCCCTAGTATAATAATTAATACTATTTGTTTTTTAGATTAGGTTGATCGTTATAAATTAGCTTGAAGTAACTGGGCTTTAAAATGGCTAACTTTGCAGAAAATTTGATGTTTTCAGAGGACTATGCAACTTTAAATGTAACAGTGTTAATATTTAAAGCAGCATAATCCGATGAAATGATCAAATTTTCGAAACGATAATATTTAACCATATTTGGTCCTATTTATATCCAGCTTTGATGCCGGTGTACTCATTAAAACATTTATTGTCCACCTAATAGAACCTGTTGCTGCTGAAGCCTATGGTATCCACCATATCGGTGTGCAGCCCAAAATTAACATTGCCTATTTTCACCTCAAATATCTCCAAGGTTTCCCTGCTATAATGAAAGTCACTTCAATATAAAAGCAAAGTAGATTATAGCGATCAACCCAATATATTTATCTGATAAAATATGATCAAAACACAAAAGCCATCGGATATGCAGCTTGAACTAATCCAATGGTCCCAAGAAAACGCACAGCAACAAATTCACCTTACATACTTATTTATTTATTTATATTCCCATCAAACAAATGGGGAGTGCTTTATTTTAAACAGATGCAAGCAGTAATTATGAACAGCACCCTAGAGTTACTTGTCTTGGTTCAATACCTGTATGACTGAATCAAATCAAAATCTTGTTCTTATAAAAAAACTAAAACAAAAACCTAGTTGTCAATGTTGTGGCTTGCAATTAGGCAATTGTAATCGAATTTCCAGGATCGCGGGGTATTCTGTGTGACCCCTTTAACTGTGATATTAAAGGGCTTTATTCACTCTTCTGAGCCATGTCATTATGCCCTTATTTAGGATTATACCTGTAGGGAGGTTTGGCCCTTGCTTCTTTTGTTTAAACTTCAAATTGACAAATTTATTTATTTTCATGAGGTTTTTCGTGAGTACGGTTTTTTGGTGGTTTAAAAAAAAGAAATTCGTTGGTAGGTGTTGTAAGTTAATCCAAATACCAGATTTCAAACCCACTAGCTATAGCAACACTCTCACTTTGTAGAGCAGACTGCTGTATCATGTCTCCAAACCAAGTGTTTTCTCATAAATGTCTCCCAAGTGTTATCTCACAAATATGTCCAATTAGAGTGTTATGTCACAGATGTTTCCGAACAGAGTCATATCACAAGTGTTCCATCGCAACTCAATCTAACATCTTTCATGGGTGTTTTATTTTTAAACAATAGATGTGCTTATGTGACACTTTCAGAATTATATGAATGGTTCTGTAGGTTTTTTCCGATTGTCATTAATGATATAAGCGCTGGTGTTGTCAGAGTTGACTCAGTTTGTAGTAAGTAAAGAATGAGAATTAGATATCACCGCCAGGAAAGTGTGATATAATTGAATTAAGTTAAACCAACGACACTTCAAAATTGTGTTTGTGATTAAATGTTGCTGGCACCACTTCAAAATTGTGTCACGTGAGACAATCTTAACTTTTTCAAGAATTCCGTGTAAATTCTAATGGAAACAAATGTGAGGCAGAATCAATTCTATTATATATGTTTTTCCATGAATATAGCGTTTGTTGCCAACACGGCATTAAATCATCATCAATCAATCTTACACCTACCATCTGTACAAAGGAAACCTATATATTGAGACTTCTACTGTAACATAATCTGTCATTTATGTTGTTGATTTTTGTTTTCTCTCTGCTTCTTACATTGCCCGTCCTGTTATGATCTTAGATGTTGCTAGGACGTAAACCAAGCAACATTGCACGTTCCACTCAATTTCATTTTCGTCTGTTGATGGCTATTTAAAGTCACTTTCCGGTGATTACTAATTGTGAGATTAATTTGAAACTATTCTATTTATTAGAAATAGATGCAACTTCATTATCCCCTTATGAGGGTTTTGTCGGTTTGTCCATTTTTTGTGATATTTTTAAAGAAATACTTGCGACTTTTCTTTTTTCTAAATAATTTAAACCAACCATATTATTTTATTTTGTTCTCTTTTTTTGTATTCAAGATGTATGACTTGCTCTAAATGTTACAGTGGATAATGTGATAACCTAGGAACTTTTCATTCCCACACCTTTCTGTTGCATTCACTGAGTAAGCAAGGGGAATTTTAAGCGCGGACAATTGGTCTTACTTGTGTTGAGGTATTATGGGGTCTTTTTTCTATTTCTCTCTTTCTTTCTTTCTTTTGAGGTCTTTTTTTTCCCTTTCTTCTTTTTTTGCTACTTTGGGGGTGTAGGGTTCTTGTTGCAACATTTTCAAAAGTAACACGAACATTTAGTTATTGTTACTAGCTTGGTCATACTGACTGTTTCCCGTCCTGATATGACCTTTCATGTTGTTAGGACCTAAAGCCCCAATGCGAGGGCGCAGACTGCTTAAGTTAGGTCACCACATGTATAATTTTGTTGGAACGATGATGTGTGCATGATCAGTCTCTTGTCATGGTTGAGTTGCAACTTGAAATATCCAAATGACGACAACACTGTGCCATCAGAACGTCTGAAACCTAGATAAGGATTCGCCTCGTGAAATAGGATTGATGATTTGTCTGGTACATATTTAAATAATTATTAAATACTTGATCTTTTATTCTAGAAATAAGTATTTCCTTTTTGTTTTTTTCTATAAAAAAAACACCCAACGATCTTCTTAATATATGCATTCCCTCTTTAAAAAAAAACAATTTCGAATTCAAGGAATGGAATCTATCGGATTTCTTATTTTAAATAAAAAGTGAAAGTTGAACTAATTGCTGTGATAATACACGACTTAACATGACGTCCGACTAAACTGTTAGAAGCAGATAATTAATTCAAATGGCAACTGGGTGTCAACGTATGATTTGTTTTTAGCTGTAATACGGGTATTTGGAAATAAGGTGTGTGTATATATGTACTTTGGACTCTAAAATAGGTTATGCATTGACAAATTAATTTAACAGAATGGATGGCCGAATGAGTTAGAGCGCCCGTCTTCCGTGTTTGGTAGATGCTTAAACAACTAATGTACCCCAAAAAAACCCAGTAAACTGGCAATACAGGTTAGGTACTGTGCATTGAATTGACTCTAAAAAATGCTACTCTCTTGTTTACATTTGTACAACTGACCCATATAGGCCTATCTGTGTTAACATTTATCATTTTTATTGTTTTGTGGTGTTGTTTAGGAATTTCCAAAATGCCATTAGATTTTTGTGATGTTGTCTTGTATGTATAACCTTGTTTTAATACGGTGTACTCCTATGTAATGTTTCTTATGTTGTTTTTATTATCTATCCACATATAGCCCATGATACCTCATTGTATGGCTACCATTGTTTCTAATTGCAGTTTATTTTGGACTGAATTGAAACGTTATTTCAGAATGATAAATAACCGCAATGCGTCATGTTGTTTATAGCAACATGAGTTATTCGATGACGAGGCACCAACGGTGGCTCCCCCTATGGCGGTTTAGCGAACTACGGCCAGATGCCAACAGACGTCTAAATGTCGTCTGCTGCGGAGATGTAGTTCGTCGAATCGTCCTAAGGGGTGCCACAGTCGGTGTCTCATCTCTGAATTATTGTCTTTTGCATGTCACAACCTGAATGTGAAACCTACACTTTCTGTCAATAAAGTGAATGCTTCTTAAGATGGTTACATGTTTTGCTTCTTTTATGGTCGGGTGTTTTTTTCCTGGGGGGTATTCACTTAATTTTTTTAATCGTTTGTCAAGTGGGGAAAAGTTTCAGTCGTGGACAATTAGTTTTTCACATTACACATCTATACCATGGGCTCACACCCCCATCACACCAAACTAGTTCTCAAAACGTCCGACCCCATTCTAAAACGGGGTAGAATGTGGCTGCCGGAGATTTTGAACATGCTCAAAGTTCTAGAGCGCCCTCCTGTCCTTGCCCGTCCATGCAGTTCAGAAAAAGTTGGTAAAACATTGCTACTACAGTTTGAGCCCGTTCGGCAACATTTTCAAGAACGTAGTAAGAACTACTTTGGTGTGATGGGGTTATTAGTAATGCCGAGCACCATGCAACGTAGCGATAAGTATTTGGTTTGATTCAACTCGACAGGAGGGTAAACTTAGTTCCCTTCCAAGAGGTCGTGGGATCAATCTAACATTAAAGCTGCACAGTCCGATGAAGCATCACATTTTGAAAACCCAAACAATGACCTAGATTTGATTCTACATACAATATCTAATTTGGATATGGATGCACTTATTACACATTGGTTGCCACATAGAAGGGAATACGGAGTCAATTTAATAGAACATGTTACTGCTGAAGCCTATGGTGTCAAAAGTTAATTTTACGTTTGTGCTTGATATATATCTCAAAAGTTAGCCATTTAAAATAAGTTACCTCAAACTAAAGGAAGGTAGATTATAACGATCAATTTGATGTCTTTATCTCAGAACAATTACAAACTCAGAACCATCGGACTATGTAACTTTAAGAAACGCCCTTAGTAACTAACACGCTTAAACAAAATTATATTTCTCAATTATCAAACAATAGCAAGTTTACTATGATATTATGAAAGCATTCCACACACGTCCAAAGTCGGGTCCATCAGCTGAGGTGGGTTTGGGGGGGGGGGGGGTTTTAAAGACAAATTTGATTTAATGTGGATGAAGGAAATTCACAAATTGGTAAAAGGCACAAGCATTCAGTCATTTATGTATTTCATGTTTTATTCACCTAGGAAGATTTCACACACTGGTTCCCTGGGAGAGGGGGGGGGGGGGATGACTTTTTGTTCTTTCTATTTTTTATTTTCCGAGAGAAGTTACGATGTCGCATTCTCTTGATCTAATTCAATGTCCCCAATACACGGGATGATGATCATAATAATGATAATAATAATACACGATTATACAGACCAAAGTAAGTAGAGAAACAATGAGGCAGAGATACTAATCACAGAACTGGTAAATACACAACGAAGCAATACAAACATTAATAATACAAATCCCTAAAAGCTTCAGATTATTCATTTTACAAAGAAAGAAAAGAGTGGCCTATGTGGCAGCAGCAGGGTTCCTCCAAAGAAATATGTCAGAATAACCATATGTTTGACGTCCAATAGCAGATGATAAAATGCAATGTGCTCTAAGAGCTGTCGTTAAATAAACAAACTTTCTTTAGATTTGATTCTACATATTTTAACTTAGGATATTAATGCACTTATTGGGCATACATTGCCACATAGAAGGGAATACCTAGTCAATTTAATAGACCGTTACTGCAGACGCCTATGGTGTCAGAGTTTTGGTGTGCGTGCCAAAACTAATTTTACATGTCTATACTTCAAATATCTCAAAAGTTAGTCATATAAAAAAAAAGTTACTTCAAACTTAAGTAGGGTAAATTATAACAATCAGCATATAATATTTATCTCGGAAAAATGACAGAACCTCAAAACCATCGGGCTATGCAACTTTAAAGACAAGGATGATACCAGTGTGGTCTTATCCTTGGGTGTTACTAGAGTGCATTGCTAGAGGGCGCTTACCTATGTAGTATATAGATAGTACCACTAGGCAGCACCACTCTAGTACCCGTATGTAGGACTAGAGGTTAGTACCAGAATCTAATAGCGCCAGTGTGTACTTACATGTCTGGTAAAGTGATATCAGAAGGTACTACACAGGATGGTGTACCCATAAAGCACTAGTATGCAGTACCAAAGTGTAAACTAATCGCTGAGGCCAGTACTCTGAGTGTGGGGGTGGGGAGGGGAGAGGTCACTTTCAACAAACATATGAAATAAAATCCACACAAGGTCAGGTAACATAAGTATAAATATATATATATATATATCTAAAAGATGACCATCCGCGCATGTCTGGAGGCAGTAGTGACCAGACACAGCTGGTAGTATCAGGGTGGCCACTCACAGGTGGCGCCGTAGTGGCAAAAGCAGGAACTAACTCCTGTGACAGTAGAGTAAAAGATAATAACTAATATAGAGAAGGGAACTGATAAGTGGTGGTATCCTTGTTTATATTCCCATAATAGGTTATAGAGCATGTATATATATATGGAAAACTTATATTTATATATGTAAATAATTAGGGGTTACATGCAATATAAGATGTTGATCAACCACCTGTGTGTGTGTGTGTGTGTGTGTACATTGAATGCGAACACACCATGTGATTGTGTGTGCTTTTTTAATCCACTATAGGCAGTAGACAACGGCATCCAGATTGTTTAAATTTCATTACAGAATCGTGGTGTTGCTAGCAACATATCAAATTTCGCATGGGACATGGTTGCGACGATGTTCAACATGAAAGGATGAAGTTAAAAGAAAGAAAACACAACGATGTCACATCACATGTGCGACTCAATTAATTAGAGGTACCGACAACATCATCTGTTGACAACAGTACACTAAGAGCACTTCATTAACTATAGAATATGTATTGTCTGCACCCATAACCGTAACACACACCCCGCAAAAAGAAAAGAAAAGAGAAAAAAAGGGATATATGAATACTTGAAAGCAGACTATTTCTCACTAAAAGGGGTCAGCGCATTTATTATATAGAAATATGTATGCATGTATATATACATATATATATATATTATATATATATATGCGTGATGACAAGTGCAAATTTATGCTTATTGCTATCAGTATCACTGATATATATTTATATAGATTGATTGGTGGTTTCTTTACACCGTGTCGGCAGCATAGGCCATATTCATGGTGAGAATTGTTTGGTTTTTATTCAACCATCGCTTTTACAGAATGCAAAAGCACAGAATCAATTTTGTGTCAGTACACTGTGGATTTAAAAAGCTCACAGTTACATAATTTGTGGCTAAAGGAAATAGAATTGAGATAAAAGTTAAAGGTTGTTAATTGATCTAAATGGACTATATGTGATGATATAGACCAGCTGCCCTTAAAATATACAAACGCACACATATATATAGAAATCACCCATACATATTAAATATATATCCGGGGGACGAGGAAACCAAACTTTGAAAGAAAAGTCACAAACCACGATCAGTGATTACAATGTTGTAAATCAATTAACATTCTAAGTCAACTGACTCCAGCATATCCATCAATGCCGGAACCAGATTATCTTACATTGACCAAGTCATATCGACAATTGCCCGATCAATAGCATCAGGTCTACCAACATCAGGGGTACCCTGGGAAAAAGACACCTAGTTTGAATAAACTAGCTTAAATATAAAATAATACAACATTTTACATTTGGAAAACAAAGATTAATTGCTGTTTTCAAAACCTATTTTTAACCTGATTAGCAAGCTATTAGTAAGCTATACCAATTTATTAATTCTCCAGTGAAATATCATTAATACATTTTGAATGAATAGAGATGCTATTCCTGACTCCAGTCATAGGAAACAGGGGAAGTTTGAAAAAAAGTGACCATTTGTTATGCCCATTAAAATCGCCAAAAAAAACGTAGCAGTTTAAATCCAATCTAAACAGTGGTTCTTTAAACGTCGCGAAACTGGAGGGGAAAGAGTTCTTTAAATAAAAGAACTCAACGCCAGCAACTGCACTGCAGCCATGGGTAACACACATAACTGTAAAATCAAATTAAGGTTGAGGCCGCCCAAAATTGTCAACATTGTCGTACAAAGCTTAAGGCAGCAAAGAATGACTTTTATCATTTAATCAAATCTTTTTTTGAAAAATATATATGTGTGTACATTATTTGATTAAGATGGGGAATTTTCAATCACATACAATTGGCCTTCCTCATTCCACTGCTCCTTGCCCTATCCTACTAATGCCGAACACCAGGCTATGTCGTGAGAAGCATCAATTTTTAAGTTCTTGGTTTAACTTGATTGATTACAGTTTGAACCCGAGGTTTTTAATCCCATGACTACCAAAACGGGAGGTGTGCACTCAACTCATTCAGATTCAGCCACCCCGCTTGGGTCTGTAGTAAAATGTTGATGTGTACTACTTTGAGGTGGGGGGGGAGGGTGAGGCGGGGAGGAATCAGCCAAAATAGTACTTTGTACTACCATGAAAATGTTGACAACTTTTGGATGGCCCCTTAATGCACCTTCAATGTAACTAACATGTTATAACCGCTCACCATTAACTGAGCACTTCACAAATAAGACAAAGACTGCAGTATGACACATAGGAGCACAGCATATGAAAGCTACATCTCGACACCAGGCTAGGCAACCCACTTCACTCTGGCAAGACTAGAGATGGCAAGACACACTAAAAGTGCTTTTGGTTTCTTTTAACCGATTAAAAGACGCCAGGCGTTTACCGACTAACCACCTCACCACAAGCTAGTACATAAAGAGTCGACGCTAACAATTAGAAGGACAATGTGCCCTGTATCATTGTATGTGCATTTTTAAGTGCTTTAAAATAGGATAGTCCGATTCTTTAGAATTTCTGCCATTCTTCTAAAATAAATATATTAGGTTGATCGTTATGATCTACCTCAGTTAATTTAGTATTGAGTAACTTTTACTTTAACTGGCTAACTTTGGAGATATTGGGAGTGAAAACATGCTAAATTAATTGTATCATGCACATAACAATTCTATCACCTTGGGTGCTTCAGTAGTAACAGGTTCTATTAAATTGACTTCGTATTCCCTTCTACGCAGCAAGAAACGCTTAATAAGCGCAGTACTATTTATCTCAGTTGGATATCTAGAATGATATCTAAATACGTGTTTCTCTTTTAAAATGTTGATGGTTTCAGACTATGAAGCTTTAAGCATGACGTCTTCTTTTATTTTTAGGAGAGAACTATACTACCACGTGTAAAAACCCGAGAACAGATACTTAAAGCATGCTACTGAAAATGTATGTATCTGACTCTTAATCAATACAAAAATAATTAAAAACCGACAAACATACACACGTACTGCTGGATTACTTCTCTTTCTTTAAAGACCCCATTAAAACAGATTATAAAGGGACATCTACTTGAGAAAAACTCACGTATTAAACCTAAATTCAAAAAACTTTTTTGATTCTAGCTTCTGACATTGATTGCCCGATTGTCTGTTACTCACAGACTGACTGACTATACACACACCTCACAGACTGACTGACTATACACAAACCTCACAGGTCCAAAACGGTGCATCAAGGGCTAATTAAGATGGTGTATCCATAGACTGTTCCCTTGTTCTGTGTTCACTTGTGACCTTGTGACGTGCCACACAGACAATGAACCTGTGTTTTGCTTAGTGGCCGTTGACATAGGTTTGAACATGGGACCATGTGCACGGCACATGTGACATACTGACCGGGAACATAGAGAATGAACATGTTCATTGCCTGTGTGGTGCGTCACAAGCGAACACGGAACAAGGGTACAGTCTGTGGATACACGGCCTAAGAGGCTTACTTGGTGTTGTGCTACTCAAATATGACAAGTCTGTTCTCCCAATACCGATGCCCCAACAACTGTGGCCAGCCTGACTGGTCCAATGTTGTCACTATATCTCACTAAGTCAACCACACAATACACAATACACAATATCGCAGTTTCAGCTCGTCTATGTTACCACGCCACGTTCACTTCCCCGGTCACACACCAATTTGTCCACAGACAGAAAAACTTTGCAGACCTTTCGAACCATAACCATAACCATAACCCGCAACGCCGTGATGTAATCCAGTTATGACGCAACCTAATATATGCTGCGTCATAATACATCATAACCCTCATTATCAACGCATCAGGTGCATGACTACTGATCTTGCAATCAACTTTTTTCTTCTTTTAAATCTAATGACACGCGACGTGTTAAATTGAATTACATCGCGCCGTAAATACAGGCGCCGGTTATGGATCACACGGCCGAGCATAGACAGTGTTGGCGCTCGGAGGGCGGCACGATTGGTTTGACTCTTTATGTCCGATTCACAATGTCCAGTCGCCCAACTCTCAATTTGCTCTCAAATGCCAATGGTTATATAAGCGAATGGCATTAAATGGAACCAGCACTTTTCCTGAAGGCTAACTGGAATCGGTGAGGATAGAGCCCCTCCCTCTTCCCAAGAAAATAGCGATGTGTAAGCCTAATAAAGCCCGTCACACTACGGCTTGCAGCCACTTTGGACCAAAGACCACACCTCCTTGCGACCAAAGCGATGGTCACCGATCTCTGGGTGACCATTTTGGTTGCAAGGTTTTTTAGTGCAGTAGGTGCAAGTTGCAACCTCCTTGTGACCAAAATGGTTGCGAGGTCAGCGACCAATGAGACCACCCCTTTTTTGTGGTCGCAAGCAGTAGTGTAATTGGGGTTTAATAACCCCATGTATGCAGTAGTTGTGCATAAGAGGAGCTGGGGATGGGGGGCTTACAGTTTTACACATCAAGAGCGCTGTGTTAAGGCATCGTGGAACAGTAGGTATTCTCAGGCCATTGAGAAAAGTGCCTATTGTCAGGCCAGTTGATATTAAGTTTAATCATAGGCGATGGCTCTATCGGTCATGCCTAATTCAGCTCACCACGCAAGGAATACTATCAATCTACAAGTAGTATTCTCATAACCGACATGTTCTGTACCCCGCTATAATGTCTGTGATTTGTAACGGTAAAGAGCATTTCAGCTAGAGTGTCGAAATACACTCGGTGAATCTAGAATAAGGCTTTCAAGTGTGTGTTTGTTTTCTCTCTCTTATACCAAGCCGCTCTGTTTCTGCTTGCCTATGGATGTTCAAACCTTCAAAACTAGTGTAGATATATATATTTATTTATGTATCAATGTGTGTGGTATAGACGCTAGTATACATGTAGAAATGTATCATATCCCACAGTGCCTGGCGTGAATAAAACACAGCAGTTAACACTTCGTGCGCTACAAATGCTGTACTTATTTCAAATAGACTATCTATGCACTGTTGGTTGTCATCGTTCCTGCCCTACCACTGGTCGCGTGGGCTAAACTATACGCTTTGATTGGTTGGACCGCGCAGCCAATAAGTGACTTCAGTTAGCATGCAAAGTCATGTGACAACCACATGGTTTATTAAATAAGCCTGACTAGGACTCACTCGCAAGTAGCGAGGCAGCGGAAATGGTGATGGGAATTATAGGCAATTGATATATAATAATATATGGGTATGTAGGTGAGCGCTGAAAGTGTGTGTTGTACCAATAAGGTTCTCACCATGCTATCGCCTGAGCTATTTAAAAATTTAAGCAGGAGTCCCAGTCACTGTTCTCCTATATATATATTATAAGTGCCATATTAACATCGCAAGCGCTTAACAATAATTAATGACCATCACCGAAAAAGGTGTGCGGTGAAGTTGCACTGCAACTTGTAGCTAAGAATGAAGATTCATCAACAATAGTGGGGTAGGGTAGGGTAGGGTAGGGAGGGTAGGTAGGGTAGGGGAGGGGTGGGGAGGGGAGGGGGGGGAGGGGACGGTAGGGGAGGGGAGGGGAGGGGAGAGGAGGGGGAGGGGAGGGGAGAGGGGAGGGGGAGGGGAGGGGAGGGGAGGGAGGGAGGGGAGGGAGGGGAGGGGAGGGGAGAACACGTCCCATCAAAACCTCAGCAATCATTACATGATCACATCAGAAAACAAGCTAGTAAGATTGGTAGGACAAGACGAGTAAAGCCCACATTCCATAGGCAAGATTTTAGCACACGATATAAAATACACGTATAAAAGAAAACCCACTCGAAACGGCTGTGTGTCTGGCTCTGGGGGACATTTATAGGTCCGAATTTATACATGTCACCCAAGCTGTGTGAAATCAATCCACGTACCAATCGGTCTATGAAATGGCCCTCAGAGGCAGGCACACAGCCATGTGATATATATATTAATATATAACATACATGCCTATGGAATGCAGTCCATTTATATACCAAGAAAGCATTGCAGTCCATTTATATACCAAGTCGGCTTTGGAGAGGCAGTTACATAAAGTTTAGCTTACACAGTGTTACAAACACAACATGTAACTACTATCAGCTATGCCTAACTCAACGCGGCTAGCATCCGAGTCCCCCAGTTCTCTAGGCGCGTTATCGAAAAGTGGCAGCGATGAACAGGTTCAACCCGGTTTGTTGGTTAATTAATTCGCTAGTCCTACTACCACTGCCACTACTAGATCAACCACACATTCAAATATATCACAAATGCAGCTGTCTATCAGTTTCTATCCGCTCAAACCATGCGCGGTTGGCTTCCTAACGAGAGCCAGTTTCAATAGTAGTAATATTATGCCGGTGTATTATTATTATTATTACATGGGTAAAGCTTTATCTTTTGGGTACACCTAGCAACCCGAAAGCCCGATCATCACAGTCACTATTATTATTTACTGCCATGATGTCAAAAGTGCACATGATTGAATACAGCTGTAGCCAGCAATTAAAAGAATTCATTTGGATATTAAATAGATGTTAGTATTGCTCAGCTTGGAGATATCCTGTTGCAAAGAGAAGATTTTGAAGAGCAAGAAAAGACGGTATCAACGCCCGCCCACCCTTTAAAGAAAGATTTCCGATGTAAGGAAACCCATTCGGAAGAAGAAAATACGATATTGATGAGAGGGAAAAAATGGATCCATTAGTGATAAATTAAATTATATATTCTGTTGGTTTAAAAAAAAAAAAAGAAGATATTATCAACAAGGGGGACAAGCTGAATCTTGTACCCATTAATAATAAATTAACGTAATGAAATACATTTATTTTATGCCCTGCCCCACTTCCGCCTCTCCTCCCACATGCGCTTGGTAGTGGGTAGGTGAGTGGCAGTCTGTGTTACATATAAACACTTGTAGTGGTTGTCGTTGAGGCTGTCACTGCTCACGGTGTCTACAAGCACTTGTTGTTGAGGCTGTCGCTATTCATGTCACCTACAAGTCAGTTGTTGAGACTATCGCTGTCCATGTCACCTACAAACGCTTGCAGTGACTGTGGTCTTGGCTCACGTTGCCTGCACGCGCTTGTAGCGGTTGTCGTTGAGGCGGGCTCGCAGTCGGTCCGGTGGGATGACGGCGGCGGTGCGCACAGTCTCCGCCACTGGGTCACCCACATTGAAGACGTTCCCAAAGAGGATGGCGAGCCCCAGAATCACCGCCAGCGACGGCCAGAAGAGGGAGTGCACGACGGTGGCCTTGGTGACGACGTAGAGGATGGCATAGGAAGGATCGGATGGCTCGTAGTGACACCGGAACGTGTCGCCGTCAGAGATCTGCGACGCGAACAACTTGACCGCATCATAGTTCTTCTTCACGACCCGGTTGCACTTGTGGAACGAGCACTGTCAACAGAGAGACGGTAACAGCTCATTTTCGAGATTAATCACATCGACAGCTATTAATTGAAATGTACAAACAAATCTTGGTTTAATAAGCTTTCATGCATGGCCCGGGCAGGGTAGGACAATAAGGACTGCCCGGTTGCCCGGGGCATCTAGTTTACTTGGTTGGACAGGTGAAGTTCTCGTGAAATCATTATTTTTGTGATCTGCAGTCAGTAGCAGATTTCAGTTTCAATTACAGATTTGGGCTTGGGCAAGTTACCAAGTAGTTTTGCAACTCGGGCAAGTAGAACATTCAAGTATTATGCCAGTGAGAAGAAAAGTTACTGAATGTTTTGAGTTTCTACCATTTTCTAAGATAAATACATTATATCAATCGTTATTATCTACCTTACTTTAGTTTAAAGTAACTTTGATTTTAAACGGCTAACTTCATAGACCCCTTTCAATATTTATAAACATTGTGTATGCGTGCGCAGCTTGGCTGCAGAATGAAGGCACACTGCCATTGAGTTTGCCGGTACGTGCAGAGCAAAACGTTTATTTTATTCAAAATTAATAGAAATGCAGAACCCTAAGCATATAAATTTGAAATAATCTATTCATTGAATATGTTTTCTATATGTGTTCCAAGCGGTTTGTGTCTAGGTGGTGTGGTTTTAGAGATATTTCACCTTTTCGGTATGAAGATTGCTCACGGCCATTGACAATGCATTGAGTTTGCTGGTATGTGCAGTGCAACACGCCTATTTTATTCAAAATTAATAGAAATGCAGAACCCCAACCTTATAAATTTAATATAATCTATTCGGTGGATATGCTTTCTATATGTGTTCCAAGCGGTTTGTGTCTAGGTGGTGTGGTTCTAGAGATATTTCACTTTTTCTGTATGAAGATTCCTCACAGCCATTGAGTGTGACAATGTGTCGTCCTGCAGCCAAAAGGCACACACACTGACCTAGATACCTATGCTGACGTCATATGAAATAGGTCTATAGATATTTGAACTGAAAACATTCCAAATTAATTTTGGTAAGCACATACAAATTCTGACACCCTCGGTTTCAGTAGTAATAGGTTCCATTAAATTGACTTAGTTAGTGCACCCTTCTGTGCAGCAACAAATGCTTAACTGCACCAGGAAATGTAGGATGAAATCTAGATAGGTGTTTTTGTTTTGAAAATGTTATGTTTTCATCGGACTGTCATATGTAATGTAGCTTTAACAGGTGGTGGTGGCCCAGAAACTAGAGCAGGTCAATAACCACCATGTTGCTTAGTCATAGCACCAGTTATATCAACAAATCATATTGACACTAATGAGTCATATAACAGTGTTGTTGGGCTTTTTCTAAGTGAAAGAACAATTGATTATAATAGGACTTAAATGGTCTGCTCAAACATTACCACGAACAACAAAACTCAATCGCAAGTGACTTTTATTTCAGATTTTAAATATACTATTCGCCAATAATTTGGGATTTAATCCGCAAGGCCAAGAATATATATATGCAATTGTTGTATATAAAATGAAGTATTATGATAGTACATATATGCAATTTAATATTTATAGTATAGTTATACGAGTCTTACCTGGTACAGATGATGGATAACTTGTTTTCCTGAGGTACTAGCCTCGGATAGTCGTGGGTCAGGGAGAAGGAAGCACATCTGGGTCCAGCAATCTTTTACATAATTAATAGGATAAAAAATGATCTCCCAATTCTATGGATACTAAACATGTTTTCGTTTCGGCACAAGCCAACGTCATAGTCGTGGTAGGGTAGGGTGGGTGGGCCCTGACCCACGACTATCCGAGGTTAGTACCTCTGGAAAACAACAGTTATCGATCATCTGTACCAGGTAAGACTCATATAACTATACTATTTTACCTTGGTACTAACCTCTGCCTACTCGTAGTCCAGGGAGAACTTTACGTAATCTCTTTTTTTTTAAATCCTTCTTTATACTTATTCTTTAAACATATAACGTTTCAGTACAAAACAGAATTTTGTGTTCCTCACCCGTCTTTAGTTGGTGAATAGGCGAGTCGCCAGGCCGCTTGACTTTTCTAGTCATTTGGTGTAATGTTTTGCAAATGATCTAGCCGTCTTCCAGCCTGCGTGCGCTAGGATTCTCTTCACTGAGATTCCTAATTGTCTTGCTTAAAGCTAAGATTCCTTTTACGCTGTATGCGGCATGCAAATCGAAAAGCATGTAAATGAATAGTGGCGCTTCCATACGTCCTAATGCGAATACGAACACAAACGTGAATAGGAATGCGGCAAATGGATCGACCCATGGACATATCAGTGCAAATGTGAATACTGCTGCTTTTGCCATAGAAAACAATAGTAACTTTGATCGTCCTTCACAAATTTGGAGGAAAACCCCCCAAAAATGTCATGGGTAACTTTTTTGGTGTGTTTTTTTGCTTAACCATATCCCAGCACAAAAAGTAAACATCGGCTATTGGGGGTTGGCATATATATAACAATTCTGCACATACCACATTCGCATGCATGGAATTTTAGCTTTAGAGACCATCCCCCCCCCCCCCCGCGTTGAGTAGGATGCATAGAGTCTGGTATTAACACCTCCCTCTTTAAGCACCTCAATGGTTCATCTTGCGAGTGTATCTCTCGGGACAGCCTTATGCGGTTTAATAAAGCTTATCAAAAGCTGTCTGGAATTTCTTATTCCTCATGACATGGATATATACGCCCTAATGGCAGACACTACACAAATGCGTCGGTCATCCGGAAAACTATTTACATGTACCATGGACAGTGGGTCCACTGTACCATTCGATTTTAGTAATGTCTCCAAATCGAATGTTGCCTCCTTATTGTCTATCTCCAGTCCGTCCAGAGACAGAGCCACAAATGTTTGGCCTCTGTGTCCTGTCACCAACAGTAATAGCACTGCTAACTTAAATCCTAGTTCCTTCATTGATAAATGCTTATTACTAGGCCATGACTTGAACAGCTTAAAAACTACTGACACATCCCAAAACCTATTATATTGGGGTTTGGGTGGGTTTCTCTCATACACTGACCTAATAAACCAGTGCAACCTGATGCTTTCTGATCGTTTGTCCATCAATCCTTGGTAGAATCATTGAAAGTGCACATCGTGCTGCATTAATTCCACTGAATCCTAATCCACCATCTTCTAACATTCTTAGAAACCTTACAATCTGGGCTATTGTAGGTTTTAACGGCTTGACTTCTTTAATCAAATAGTGGAGTCCCCATTTCTTTAAATAACTTGTTACAATTTCACCGTTCCTTTTCTCTAGGCATGTGAAATAAGTCTTTCTTGTGTAATTTTGCCTAGGCCATATTGCTCCAAATGTCAATATGGGGTGTCGTTGACACATCTGCGTGACGTGTCAGTGGTCCTGCATGTTGTAGATTGTTGTTTCCTGGTGGGAACCTGAGCATGTCTTTCAATCCTAATGTCACTGCCTCTAACCATAATTGTGTGTCCCACTCAGTACTGCGTGTGAGTGATCCATCTTGATCTTTCTGGCCACTCTGCTGATAATGCTGAATGGTGGAAATATGTAATAAAATTTATTATTTCAAATCAGAGAAAATGCATCCATTCGCCAAGCTTCTGGCTTCGGATGCCACAACACATATTTGGGTAATGTTCGTGATGCGAACAAGTCAACTTCTGGCTTACCCCATCTATCATAAATGCAATTGAAAATACTGTGATTTAATGACCATTGTAGATGATCATGAAAGTGTTGACTCTTTCTGTCTGCCAAAGTATTTTGACTGCCTGGGATATGTGCTACTGTTAGCCATATGTCATGTTCCTCTGCCCAGTCCCAAATTAGCTTGCCTAAATGATTATACGGTTTGGAACAAGTCCCTCCCATATTCCATATGTAAGCCATGGCTGTCGTATTATCTGTTAATACCCTTACATGATTTTTAGGTAGGTGAACTAGACGAGGTAAACCCAAATAAATAGCCCTGAGCTCTAGTACATTTATGTGATCGAAGATTTCATCTTCCATCCAGCAGTCGCCTGTCGGTCTCTATGAGCCCCCCATCCTTCTAGCGAAGCATCAGTTAGATGTTTCTATGTAAAACATCTTAAAATGTTGATACTTGACTAATTTGTTTAACCTTGTTAAGTCCAAAATAAGTCTAATGTCCCCATTTGGTTTGGGTCTCGTAAAATTATTCTAGATAAATTCCCCAGCAACATGAAATGCTGGCTCTATGATGCCTTTTTCACCACATTTAAGGACTTGATCATTCAAAGCCTGACCTTCTGAGAAATCAAAACGATTGGGAAAAGGTATGCCTTTTTGTACAGGCTGTTCCAACAGTGATATCCTACACTCCCTCCACTAGGCTAAGGATAGTTAGATTGTCAGTGATGTCATTCCATTGTGAAACACAATTACTGATGCTACCAGCCTTGAACGCACATATAAGGGTCTGCGTCGCCACTTCTACTTGTTCCCTGTGGGGAACGGTTTCTGTGGGTGAACTCCCTCTTGAAGGGTCTGTTCCCGTCGTTCCAGCCGAAAGATTGCCTCTGGCCCCTTCCCCTGGCCTGGTAGCCGTAGTTCGTGCTGAACCAGCCTCCCAGTTGTCCGGTGTGACGGCTGCAAAAATCCTTCCTCGACTTCTTGAAGCAGGCAGAATTCGCATCCCCAGATTTCTTCTTGTCCGTTTCCATGTGTTTTCCACCCTTGGTCCCAGTCTCAACCTGTTTAAACAAGTACTGCAGTTGGCCGCCAAACATCTTTGTCTTGTCGAGCGGCTTGCCTTTCACGGCCTTGGGGGCAAGGAACAGCGTATATTCTTTGCAGTCATTGTCCATCACGTTCTTGGACCTGGCTACCTCCTTTCCCGCATCCGTAATGGCCACCTTAAAGATGTTCTCGAAACGCCTGTAGGAAATGAAATTACTTGCGCTGTAAGCAGCACAATCCGCCCATCCATTTCTTCGTACAGCGATGAGAATATGTTCTCGCTCATCATTCTATTTACTATCGGCGTAATGGCAGCGAGCGCGGCAAGAACTGCCTTATGGACGGTGTGGAGGATGCCTTCAAATTTCTTGTGGTCCTCACTCATTTTCATGTCACTGTCCATCTCTTTTATGGCAGACTCCGGGATTCCTTTAACCCCATATACTTTTCCGCCTACTTCATAATCACTTCTGCTGGCTTGAAAGTGTTAAAATGGCCCTGGATCGTCTTCCTCATCATCATGGTGGTGTTTATTTTCTTCCTCCTAAGTGTCCTGCACTTCTTCACCACCTTGCCACTCAATTTGGCGTATTTCCCCGCCCGATGGGAGTTTGACTCTGAATCGGTCGATGTCAAATCCAAACACGAATTTGACGACAAAGACTTACTCCTCTTCCTCTTTTTAGACGTCTTTTTCTTCGATTTCTTCACCAGCGGCTTTTTCTTTCGCTCTCTGGTGAAGCCGTCCCCTTTAGACGACTCAACTTTCTTTTTGTGCTTTCGCTTACGAAGAGGCAGCACTCCACTTCCAATTTAAGCTGAACCAAGTGCGTGACTTGGTCATCTAGGTCAGCCGGGCCCGCCTACGAGCCTCCCCAGAATTTCTGTGTTCTGGCGACCTTTGTGCCCTCATCAGAGGTGATGGGTCTTCGTCTTCGCTCACCTGATGAGGTGGGTCAGCCTTACTCCGTTTCATAGCCATAGCTAGGAGTCTGTAAGAAACCCAAAACCAAGCAATCTTTCATGGTGAACATGACACTGGGAAACAGATAAACTGATAAAGCGAAGTGTCTAGTGCTGCTAAATCCGTTTTTAAACCATCTTTAACACAGGCATGTGATTAAATTTGTCAGTCTTAGGTAAGCGGTATGGATAACCAACCGAAACCAAACGAGGGGTAGGGACCAGTGTAGTGGTAGCCTCCCACACTGTCTCTGTCCAATAAACTTGTCCCACCTGTGGCCTTTTGCGGCCAACAAGTTGGAGAAAATACTACAGAACTTGGAGGTATGCCTAAAACATTTGGGGAATCTAAAGGAAACACAGGAAAAAATGCTAAGGATGTCAGTGGCTCCTGTCAAACATCTCTCCATTCAGCAATGGGCGACATTACAAAAAACAATGGTGGCATTGTTCTAACGGTGTTATGACACATCGTAATTAACCTGTAAATCAGTTAATATTCAATCAAAAGTTTTAAAAACGTGATGTATGTGAACGCTAACATGAACTATACCAACATATCTATTCAAAAACGATACTAACCTGGTTGGTTTAGTGGTTAATGTAGAAAACTGCCAGAGCTACTCAACAAATGTTCTCACGTTGTGAGTAGATTATGCTAATTCTAGTAATTGCTGGACCCAGTAGTGCTTCCTTCTCCCTGGACTACGAGTAGCCAGAGGGTAGTATTTTGGTTGATTAACAGTATTAAATAGAACCTATTGTGATTGATGGTTTCTTTACTCCAATCAACCAATCACTATAGGAATAGGTTATATTTAATTAATACACGACACTACAGTATTGTCATAATTGTGACATGATTGATTATCATTATCATTATGTGTGGTTAACACCTGCACGACGTTGCTTCAAAGGCAACACAATAAACCGATTTATATTGTGGATAATTTACATAAGTAAGTAGTACATAAGCGACGTTATCATTACCTGCATGGCATTCTGTTGCAGCTGAAAAGTGTCATACGAGTCGTACAGTGTGATATTCTCCAGGAAGGTCTCTACAGCCTGGTCGTACAGGCTCACTTTGAGTCTGAGGCACGGGTAGCGGGAGTGGCAGGAGGAACTGCCTTCCGCTGCGCAAATACACGTTACAGGCACCACATTAACATCTTGGCTAATCATAGCACACTCTGCTTCTTCCATAGTCCGAACCATTAGGTAAGGTTTGAGGTACAAGACCCCCAAACCGACGAGCAGTGAAGCCCCAAGCACACCAATAAATATGCCCAGGCTCAGAACAATCTTCTGCTTATTCATCCTCATGCGACGACAGCGTTTTTTCGCTAATCCCCGCGACCATAACCACGTCTAGCCTTCCCACATGTGCATAGCACGTTGGGAAGGGTCTTGATCGGTTAGTTATGCTATATATACACACACAAAAGAACGTTGAATAATATCTCAATGGAAAGGGGTCCTTTTTGCCATGACGGAATCCCTTCCCTTGTCTACTTCACTAGGGTGATAATATGTGGAGTTGCGCACAAACCAAAACAGGCCTGGTTCTCAGGCAGAAAGATAGGTGGCGGGGTGTGGCGTTACTGGTTGTACTGCCACCTAGTGGCAAATCAGTAACTATTGTAAAATGCTCCTAAATTGGTGTTTCTATGTTTTCTGTGCTGCATAATGAGCCATGCTGAATATAATATCACATTTTGTCCGATGTTGGGTGTAATAATGCCATGAACTAAATTGTACCAACACTTAACTAACCCACGTGCTTCTGTTGATGTTTTGAGCCTGGCACCTGACGTCACGACTCTGATCTTTGATTGGATAATTGAATCACGTGATTGAAGCGAATAAAAGATGGCGGCGAGGATGGAGGCTTCGCTGGAGACTGAATTGACGCCGCCACAACTCTCCCATCCCTTTTATAACCACCCAAAGGTCAGCATTATTGAAGAATTCACATTATATCACATATTTCATTTAGAAATTATCCTGGCAGCATATCATACACCCAGTAAATATATGTCATTGTTGATAGGTGTTGAAAATCCCATATTATCGCTCGGTCGGGACTTCATATTATTGTAACTAGTATATATATAGTATATAATATATTGAAAAAGCAACCACAATGTTTGACTCTTGACTTGAGAATATCTAACAATGAACACATATTTGTGGAATGCTATCGATATCATATAAATTGTTTATCTTTGGTTGAGGAACACGGCCATAGTTATGCATTATTAGGTACTAATTTACTACCCGGTATTCACTTATTGCCATATTGGTCTAGTCTCTAGACCCCGAACTTACAAGTTACACTTACAGTACATACTGCAGGGTAGATAAAAGATTCACCTGGTACTTGTAGTACACGGGTGAAGGACAACGTACTGTAAATACGGGCGAAAATAGCTTTAGTATGGAACAGGAAGTACAATGCCGGCTCCAGTGTCAAATGGTTACTTATATCGGCTCAGAGTTGGTGAAATGGGAGAGAATGCAAAAAGACAATATGGCGGCCATAGAACGCCGCCGATTTCACTTTTAAATCTTATTAAACCAGATGTTTTATTATATTTTTCAACTCAAAGGTAGTGGGGAAATATGAAGACATATATACAAAGAATAAATGTTGCTTCTTAGATTGTGAAATTAGGCTCTCATAAAGACTCATTTAATTATCCCGATTTTTCTACCGTTTTTATATAAGGCTGGTCTTCACCTGTGTACTGCGAGTACTGGGTGAATCCTTTATCTAACTACGGGGGTGAACACCAGCCCATTGGAAAAACTGGTGAGGAATTTCAACATGCTGGGGAAATGAAACAGCTTCATATTTGCTTCAAATATGCCTTAACATTAAGACAACTAATGCCTCTTAAAATTCCCCATGTTCCAAAAGCCATAAGTGTATTTTAAAATACTGCTAGTACAAGCTGAAAACGTTGGTGCACTTCATAGGCCTGTGTTGGCGCTAGTCCCAGTCATTTTGGGAATCACCAGCTCACCATGCTAAATTTAGGTCAAAGTGTTTTGTCATTCCTGGATTGTTAACCAATCAGATTTGTCTAAACTCATTTGCTTCTGCTAGCAAAGACTATGAAGTTGTAGGGGCAGTTTCCCACTTTCAGTTGGAATTACTGGTTAAAAAGTTATGTGAAAAACTGTAAACAAACTCTATTTCAAAGTATGAAAATGGATTTAGACACCTTAGTGGGTATGTGATCCTATTAAAGTAACTTCTTAGAAGTATTTTGGTCTTCATTGCATTAGAAAATGTTACATATTAGCTCCAGGCTTTTACTTTAACTGAGCAGTGTTTACCTATTTTGTGGCAACTTTTTGGTGGCCATCTTTGATTTAGGCCTGCCATCTTGGATTTAGATCATTCCATTCAAAGGTAGAATTGACAATGATTCTGAAAATATATACTTTGCTATATGTAACTGGTATTTTAAGAGCTATAAAGCATTTATTACCAGATTTCATGTGTTGCAAAGTGATGTCTGGGATGTCAATTTGGCCAATTATATTTTAACTTCTGGCAGCCATATTGGATTTGTATTTAATCAATGTAAGCTCCTAATTAATCCTAGTAATAAGGATTTACATTACCCATGGTTTGTAGTACTTAATGTAGGTATATAATAAGTATATTTCAATATTCAAGGTCTTTTTTTAAAGGAAATTTAGCTAATTTTGGGTGACTTTTTGGTGGCCATCTTGGATTTGGATCATTCCATTCAAAGGTTGAGTTGACAAGGATTCTGAAAATATATACTTTGTTATAGGTAACTTTGGTATTTTAAGAGCTATTAAGCAATTATTACCAGATTTAGACATAAAAATAACCCACATGACCACGTTATCATCCAGTATCAGTGAGTTTTCCTGTTGTCAATTTCCATGAAAATATACAATCTTAGGCCACGTTTTAGTCTATAGCCTTTAAATGAATAGAGATAGAATGGTGAGGTTTGGTCCATTGAATTTGTAAGAAAATGTTCAATCAGATTAGGCTATTTGGGAGTGGCCATACCAAATACATCTATTTGCTGTTAAACACCCTAGATATTGGTAAGTTATGCCCACGGCCATGATCATGCCCCATGGCATGGCATGGGCATGGCATCAAACCACGCATGTATCATTGTATGTGGTAACCAGTTTCGATGTAGTTAGACCCATTAATGCATTAATATGAATCAGCAATGCTTAGAAAATAGAACGGACCGCCCCACCCAAATCTGTCGGAATCACGAACCTGTCTATAGACTAATTTGTAATTCTGACTGTGCATGCCATGCTATGTACGATACATAAAACAATTGTAAAAAATCATAATGCCTTACAATTAAGATAGTTAGGTAGCTAGACTAAACTAGAACTCAGAACAGTTCAAAGTATCTAAATATTTTCAATAGAACCACTGTTATGGCGATTCTAAGCTTGCCAAATGGGCCATCAATTTTAAATATGGTTTGTATGGCAATGGTGAGTATTTATGTGGTGAGTGTCGCGAGACGTGAAAGCCCGCGAGGCAGAGGTGTCAGAGTTGCTCTCCCCCCTCACACGATTTTTTTGGAAATCTGCTGGAAATTCACGGGTAAAGTCAGTTACCCATACTATACGAAACTTGTGACAGTGCGCACTCATGGCGACTTTATATTACTGCCCCACTGAGAAATCAGGCCGCTGGCACCATGACCTGATATCCCACTCAGTCACATTATCCTGACACTAAGCTAACCAGTCCTTACCCTATCCTATTAATGCCGGCCACCAGGTTAGGAAGCGACAAGTATCAATTTTAAAGTCATTGATTTTACTCAACCAGCAACCAAACTGCTGACCTGCTGCATGTGCAGCCTTCGCTCAACCGATTAGGCCATCACGCCCAGTTCCTAGATAAAAGATTCACCCCGTACTACAGTAGCCTGAACATGGTCAGAGGTGAATCTTTTGAATGACAACCATGTCTAAAAGCGAACGAAAACTGGTATCAATCAACCGATGTGAGAAGATGAGCTTCTGGTCCCCTCATCTAGTAGTTTATCTATATTGCCACAGCATTCATGAGATCAGAGAATGCAAAAGACCAAGGTGGTGGTCACTATATGCTCTTGATTTGTGCTGTAAAGTCTTATTTATCTAAGTTATTGAATCAATTATTCCTCCAAAAGTAGTGGGTAAATATAAAGAGGTATGTGACGAATATATTTTCCACATATGATATAATTACAAAGTAAATACTAGTTTTCCGCTTACATTACCAAATTAACTTTTCAGGACATATTTTCAGACAGAGAGACAAATTGCCACTTCAGAAGTTACTTGAACTTATCTGTCAATTCATAATTTTAGAAATGGATCCCAGTGAGGACAAGGCGGTCCACAAGTCTCCTTGAATTAAAAAACCTAATGAAAATACAACAGGCCTGTCAGACCCCTACTAGTTAAGGTATTCTAAAGGCCATCCTTGCCCTGACCCTTGTACATACTCTTAATTGACATATAAATGTTCTCAAATGCACTGCACTCTGATCCCCTTCCCACCACTACTACACCTTCTTTCAACACCTATTACCTAACATTTTCCTTGAAATTGGCATAAAACGTGTCAGGTGTAAGTCCCCACTGCAATCTAAAACTTCCGATCCATTCATTAGGCCACACAATACAAAACACCTTTTTTTTTCCCTTTCTTTTTTTTGGTAAATATGTTTATTCTGCTGAATAAGTCTTTTGTCAGTGCCGAAGCACTGGTCTTCCAGCCATTTTTCAATTCAGGGTTATTTACACAAAAGGTATATAGAATAAAGCGTACAATACCTGTTGAATACACAATTTGCACCATGTAACACAATGAAATTCTGAAACCAAAATATTCCATAAAAATATGGTACAGTAATGTCATATAACCAGATCAATATTAGTCAGATCAATGTGAGTATTTACATACTATTTAGAATGTAAGCAGAAGTGACCTTCTGTATTCAGTTAGTAAACTTGTAAGTTTTAATGTTCAGTTGCAGTTAGGCAAGCGGTATATAAATGTTGGTTTGTTAGGAAAATTCTAGTGTAACTCTAATGTAGTTAGTTATGGGAGTTTATGAATTATGTTGTTGGGGTGGGGTTGTTAATAATACATGGACCAGCTGTGACGAGTGAAGCACTGGGACCAATCCCAGTGCATTTAGGTCATAAATTTTACATTTTTACCTGGACTGTCTCTGTCATCGTATATGGTTGACTGGAGATAACAGAGGAACAGCAACAAATTAAAAAAGTGGGGGGTGGGGGGGGGGGAGAAACCGAGGCTGAGGGTTTGGTGGTCTGCCACTTACGGTATGGTGACGCCATGGAACATACTTTACTGCAACTGCATAAGGGCCTGCCCAATCTGATGTACTCTTAGTGAGTTTTTAAATTCTAGGTAAGAGGATGCAGTTCTGGTTGGTAGGTTGTTCCACATCATGCTGCCTTTGTAAATTGGTGCTTTAATTAGTTTGTCTGTGGAAGGCTTAGGGACTTTGAGTAGAGTGGAATCAGCCCGTCTAGTATTCCTTTTTGTGTTTTCTGTATATTGGTGTCATGCATTTCTTGTAAACTTAGTGTTTTGCCCCAATAAATTGTTCTTAACGCCCGGTTTTGCATCCTTTGTAGCTTAGTCAGTTGCTCAAGGGGCCGGACGAGCCCCAACCCGTGATCCTTGATGGTCCGTGGCTGGTCTGGCCTCATCCAGAGTAGGTCCCGGATGTTTTCAAATGTTTAAAACATCCGGGGCGATCCAGGGAATATTGCAATCCGGGCTCGATCTGGCATCATCTGGGTTTAATCTGTGACTCATCCGGGTATTCCAGGAGTTGTCCAGGGGTAGTACATGTCCCATCCAGGGCAGACCAGGTGTTTTTAAAACAGGATGAGCCACGTTTTAGCCATGGTTTAGACTGGACTAGCCCCAAAGGCCACGGACTGCCCAGACAAGCCGGATGACCATGGATTAGCCACGGATAGCCCGGTTTACCACAGATCAGTCCAGGATGAGCCCCTTTTTTGTATATTTATAGCAGGAGCAAGTCCAGTTCATTCATCACTTACAGCTTCACGTTCAGCGGGTTCACATCATGGATGCATGCATGGGCCAGCGGAGGCAGCAACTGCAGCTGCTGAACTGGCAATTACAGCTACATCAATGACAGAATGTTAACAACATGATTATGCTCCAAGTTCTGCAGATCCACAGAAGACGTAACAGAAGACAGAGAAGAAGTGTGTGGTTGCGTCCATGGTTGGAGAGAATTCAATTTGGCCAGTTCACAAGTCTAATGCAAGAGTTACGTATCGAAGATGTTGGTGCCTACAGAAACTTTCTCCGCATGGATCTGGCTATTTTCGAGGAGATTCTCGATCGCATCCTTCCCAGAATCACGAAGCAGAACACTTTCTACAGATTGAAACTGTCATTCACACTGTGATACCTAGCCTCTGGTGACAGCTATCATTCACTCATGTACGGTTTCCGAGTTCCTCACAACACCATTTCACATGCCGTTTGTGATGTATGTGAAGCTATAATTGCAGAGTATGTCGAAGTGGTCATCCAGGCTCCAACAAACAGAACCGCAATGGAGAGGTATTGCTGAGCAGTTCTCAACAAGATGGCAGTTTCAGCATTGCCTAGGAGCCCTTGATGGGAAACATATCCCGATCCAATGCCCAGCTCATGGAGGATCTGAGTACTACAACTACAAGGGATTCCACTCTATCATATTGATGGCTCTAGTCGATGGTGACTACAAATTCTCCTGGGTCGATATTGGGAGTAATGGCACTGCAGGAGACACTAAGGTCTTCAACCGTTCAGAGCTGAAGCAGCACATAAAAGATGAACGACTTGGTATTCCAGCTGCACAACTACTACCACATGATGAACGGGATATGCGATACTTCATAGTTGCTGATGATGTGTTCGCCAATGTGACTGAGTGGGATACCAGGTCATGGTGCCGGTGGCCTGGTTTCCCAGTGGGACAGCACTATAAAGTCACCATGAGTGCGCACTGTCACAAGTCGGTACCCGTACTGATATGACCTTAGATGTTGCAAGGATGTAAAACAACAAACAAATACAAATGACGTTCAACTAAATGGGCTAAGTCATAGATATATATTGTGACAAACACAATTTATTTTTACACAATCACAACTCTGTTCACAATCAGTCAGGATTGACTGTATTATTCCAGCCTCAATAAACACAATGTACAGAAGTTCAGTCACAATCACAGAGGCTGCACATTAGGATCGTGTCCCATCCCAACCATTAACGTTGTAAAGCTGAGATCCAAGAGTCCCCTTAAGTTTCCGACACTGCGTGCGGGATGGGCCCGTGGGATCCGCGGCGTTCCAGTCGATGGCATCCCATACTTCAGAGCTGTGCCATCGTCCAGTTGTGGAAGGGTCGGGGAGTTGCCCACATGGTTTCCGAGCCTCCCTTGCTCTGCTCCAATGGTTGTAATCACGTCGGCGGCACAGGGAAAGGAGGGAAAGGGGCTGGTAGTTGAGGCTGTGGAGGTGGTGCTTGTGGTTGTGGAATTTGTAGCTCTTTTGTTTGTTCCTTCTGTCGTGCCAGTTGTAGGCTTTCCGTCTGTAAACGCATCACCAAGGCAAAACTTTCTGTGTAGAACTGTCCCAAAAGTGAGGGGTCAATACCTTCTACAATCGTCCCCAGCCATGATCCCCACTGTTTTCGGCGATAACACTTTCAACAGGTGTAGCATGCCGCTTATCCGGCCCTGTATTATTCCAGCCTCCTCCTGCTGGGCCTGCAGGTTCGACAGCAATTGTTCAATGTCTGTATTTGGTGTACGTGGATTCGTCTTCCCCTTGATTGGCGGCTGAAGAGTTGCTGGTTGAGTTGCTGGTTGAGTTGCCGGTGGTGGTGCCTGGTCAGCTGGCGTCAAATTGTCGTCATCGTCATCACCGCAATTAGGTAGTAGGGTGAGCGGGGCTGCACCGGAAGTTGAAGCGGTGGTTGTTGTTGCTGTCGAAGGTGGTGGCATGGGTTGCAACCGGGACTGCAGAGTGACACCTGATCTGGACGGCTGCCGCACGATGTGACTCTTCAGGAATTAAAAATGCTCCTTGATATATATAGATCTGATCGGACAACTCCATCGCTGCGGCACCGGACTTGACATCGCTCAGTTTTCCCACCTTGGTCCGTATAGACTCATACAAGGTGATGAACGGTTTGGAGTCGTCCAACCCCATCTCCTTCACCTTCTCCCTGGCAGGCCTCTTTAAGGCGGTGTTCTTGAGGTCGATTCGTCCTTTGACATAAATGTAGTCATTTAAGCGTAACCACTCCGACATCTCCATGTGCTGCACACTTGTTATAGCTAGAGTGTCCAGCTTCTTGCACTTCACTGCCATCTTCCCCTGTGACAACTGGACTGGTGGAGGCGGCGTCACAGCATGGGGAGGCGGCGCCACGTCCCAGGCAGATTCCTCATCTGATGACAACCCTGAAGTTGAGGGTGACGGTGATGGTCCTCTCCCTCTTTTGGTGGCCACCTTGTGCGTGGTGGGCTCCTTCTGCGCAACCCTCTTCGATGCTACTCTCTTCCCAGTTGGTTTGGTTATGATGGTCCTCAGCGCTGCTGGATTTGGAAATGAGCCCTCCAGCACATAGCCGTCTTTTATACACCGGGGTTGCAGGGGTTGTCCAGGGGTCTCCGGCCCAGCATGGGGATAATCCGTGGATACACCAGGGGTCGATCCGGGGTTGTCCAGGACTGATCCGTGGATACACCAGATAGTCTGGGGGTGGTCCGGCTCAGTCCGGGGTGATCCGGCCTCTGGTACGTGGCTAGACCGTGGCTCGTCCGGGTAGGTGTGACGGCAAGCCCAAAAACGACCAAAACAGAGTTTTTTTTCCCATGGGTGCTCCAGCTAAAAATCCAGTGCTCGTCTGGGTAGGTGTGACTTGGGCTTTAAGAAGTGAGACCGGTTTGGCAACCAGCGAGCTGAAAACACTATTTCTAATGCTCCAAAGTGGATGATGTTGCTGTAACTGATTCCTATTACATAATAATATTCTGTCTGTGATCAGTCAATGCTGTGTTTGTCATGTGGAGTGTATTGAAGACATTGTTGAGGCATACAACCAAATTTCATGTGTCATGAATGGTAGTTGGAACACAATTTTACTGTTCAATTGTCTACATTTTTAAAGTACATGCAAGTTATAGATACCATTCTGCTGATTCTAGCGATGCCAAAGTTATCTCTGTATCTTAATTAGAAGCTGTGATATGACATTTTGTAATTTCCATGAAAATGTTACTTTTAATGTTAGGTACTGTTAACTTCATGACAGGGCCAATTTGATATTTTAGCTGTTTTAAAAGTGGTATATCTGTGTTATTATTTGTTTTTGTCTCCCCCCCCCCCCCAAAATACAATCTATATGATATATGAAACTTGATTATGTCCTTAGTTTGGGTTTCCAAGTACCTGCACATGTTCTATGGCTTTGTGAATTTGCTAATTTGGATGAGAAAAGCCCTCAACATTATATCACAACTTTTAGACAAATTATCACATCAAGATACATTTTATACCACTGATCAGTGCATAAAGTTCTGTCTGATTATCACAGAAGTGAAATGCAAACATATTTTTTTATCAGTTTGGAGTACCTAATAGTATCTAAATTGAATATGTAAGATCAAATTTAGATGACTATTTTGGCTTCGAAAATGTTATCATTTTATTGGACTGCGCGTTTTTTACAAAGATTACACCATCTGTGAATTACTATAAAGGGCACGTGTTTAAGTTTATTGGATTTGACTGAGATTCTTTCTTCTCTTTCAGCTAGTACTAGTACATCTGTGGTTGTTATTGCTCACTTACTTTTGGTTCTTTTGTCTGTTTTGTCTGTCAAGTAATGGTTAATTGAACTTGGGCACCGTCAGTTATTAACATCCTTTTTTCTTGTTTCTGATTGCAGATACATGAAATGCGGAGTTATGGATTTGGGAATGAAGAACAGATAAAACAGGCCCTATTAGTGTATTTGGATTTACTCGAAGGTAAGTGTCCTCCCTACCTGCCTGAGTCCCTTTCACCCACCCACCCACCCACCCCTCTTCACCACCTGCCTTCTGTGTCTCCTCCACGCAGGCTTCCCATGTCGAAGGTCGGGAGTGTGATTCCCGGTCAAGTCAAACCAATGACATACAAAATTGATACTTGTCTCTACCTAGCCTCGTGCTCCGTATTACTAGGACATGACAAGGACTGGTTGACTCAGTATCAGGATAATGTGACTGAGTGGGAAATTGGGTCATGGTGCTGGCAGCCTGGTTGCCCTGTGGTTCAGCACTATAAATATACCATGAGTGCACACTGTCACAAGTCGGTACCTGTCCTCATATGACCTTTGATGTTGCCAGGATGTAACCTTCAATAAACAAGCAAATCTCTGTGTCCTCCGGACCTCCGACCCCCGCTTTCCAACCGTCTATTACCCCCGTTCCTGCTCCCGATCCCGTCTCCCCACCACCCCAGGACCCTCGCAGTACGAACTGACTGAAAACTCAGAAATTACTGTCCCTGTCGGTATGAAAAGGAAAGTTTGTTTTATTTAACAACATCTCTAGAGAACAATGATTTTTATCATTGGCTGTTGGGCGTCAAACATATGGTAATTCTGACATATTTCTTTGGAGGAAACCTGCTGCCACAAAATCGACTACTCTTTCTGATAAGCAGCAAGGGGTCTTTTATGTGCACTTTCCCACAGACAGCACAGCACATACCACAGCCTTTGATGAACCAGTTGTGGACCACTGGTTGGAACGGAAAATAGACCACTGGTTGGAACGGAAAATAGCCCAAACTGCAAATGGGTGCACTGAGCAGGATCGATAGGATGACCCACACCTCCACAGGTAGACTGCCTGAGCTACGTCCCGCTCCCCTGTCTGTATGGATGACTTGTAGTAAAATAATTATATAACTCAGAAATTACTATCCCCACCTGTGTGAATGACTCCTAGTAAAATCAATACATAACTAGAGTTGTGTATCGGTCATCAACAATGACCTGATATAATTAGCATTAGTATTATAGTCATTCTGTATTGTTAACCTAGGCCCGTATGCATGAAGCTGAGTTTTCCATTACAACGATAGTCTTCTTCTTCGCCTGTTGAGGCGTCAGCACCCATCCATACAACACCTCCTCAAACGTGTCGTAGATGAACGTGTCGCCTACCGCCCAACTTTGGGCATAAGCCACAAACAAGGGCTCTCCAGTTTTCCCGGTCTTGGGCCTTGAGTTTCTTGTTTGTGATTCTGTAACGTTGTTCTTTTTCCGGGGTGGGGTTGTTGGCCCCACACCCAACCCCCAACCTGGAGGACCAGTTGCTGCTCTTAGTCTGTCCTCTACCATGAGTCCTGCCCGGGTTGGTTAAACCTGGCAGGGGGCTAACCCCCGCTGGTATAGCTATCATGGTCACGGAGGCACACAAGCCTCCCCACCACGACAAGGTAGCAACACATTGGGGGGAACAACGATAGTGGTACGCCTCATTTCATATAGGAGTTCTAACTGTTCAGACGAATAAATTATTTACTATTTAAAGTTGCACAATCCGATGAAAGCATAAAAATTTCGAAACCAAAACACTTGCTTAGATTTGATTCTACATATATCCGACTTGGTGCACTCATTAAGTATTTGTTGCTGCATAGAAGGGGATACTATATCAGTTTAATAGAGGTTGTTCCTGATGAGGTCTATGATGTCAGATTGATTACGGTCATGTCAAAATTAATTTAGCATTTTTGTCACTTCAATTATCGCCAATGATAACTATTAAAAATAGAAGTTACTTCAAACAAAAGTAACATAGATTGTAACGATAACCCGAGTATATTTACCTTTTTGATTAATTATATTTAAATGGCAGAACTCAAAACCATAGGACTATGCAACTTTCAACCCTTCCCCCCTCCCCCCAAATAATAAGATGTGATTGTGTCAGTATTTAAGGTTGCCTCATACTGGATGGTAATTTTAATTGAATCCCGTTCCTTTTGAGGAGAAAGTCCGGGTTCAGATTTGATTTTATAAAGCGGACAGGATGGCCAAATTGGTAACAGTATTGGCTTCCCATGCGGAAGGTCGTGGCTTCTAATCCCGGCCAAGTCAAACCAATGACTTACAAAAGTGATGCTTGTCACTACCTAACCCGGCGCTCATTATTAATAGGATTATGCAAGGGATAATCCAATTAAATTATACTCGTACTGAGCAATTTAATTGGGTGGTATATTGGGTCATGGTGCGAGTGGCCTAGTCTCCCAGCAGGGCAGTCACAATGAGTGCACATTTTCACAATTCCGTATGGCTTTAGGTATTGCTAGGAGACAAAAACCATAAGAAACACACCCAAGGCAATCTAAATACTGGGATGAAAGATCTACGCGATTGGGGTAAATCTACGATTTGTATAGGTTAGACAATATCGAGGATGTAAAATCCCAATAATCAAACTATCTAATTTGATGGGGGGAGGGGTGGTGCGGGGATTCTCCATCAAATATCGACACCAAATTTCAGAACACTTAAAGTATTTAACCCTGCCTCAAGCTGGGGAGGTTGGTGGCAGCGGCCAGCCTGTGTTTATAGTTAATCTGAATGTGGTGAATTTCCACGTTTTCCCGGACATTCTCACACACCTAGCACTGTCAACGATTCACTGAAAAGTTTCGCCATGTCCAGTTTCATCCAGTACTCTCCTAGTGTAAATTATTTGACTTTCCATGATCACGTTCTTCCTGACTTAAAAACAGGGTCTGTACAGGGCCTGGAAAGTCTTGAACTTCTGTTGCCCCATTTCAATGCTTTACATTTAGCCTATTTGGGTAATTAGTCTTGAAAAGCCTTGAATTCCATTAAACTCTCCCCACTGGTCTGAAATCGACATCCACCATTGTTTAGTATTTTCCTGAAATCCAAATGAAAATAGTCTGGAGATTCCTATGAAAATAGCCTTGAAATAGTCTTGAATTCCATCATGTGTACGGACCCGATAACAACATTTAATTATCAATGTTCTCGATTATATTATTCTTTTTTCTTTTTTTAAATTGTCCAATGACCACTTTCATCGCTTTAAATATGCGAGTAGCATCAACAATTTGAGCTCTGAATCTTGTTGATCTTTGCAGCGAAGCATTGGTGGAACGTGAATGCCGTCCCGTGCAGCGGTCTCCGCCAGATCCTCGTGTGCGGCCAGCCGGGGCAGAGGGAGCCACTCGAGGTGGTACTTCCGGTACGCCAGGACAACGAGCTCAGCGTCTGTGACCTTCAAAACCTTCTCACCAAGGTTAAGGGCGAGCAGGATTGCAACTCGTGAGTGTCTGGTTCTGAAATGTTTCTTTTTTGGGGGGTGGGGTCAGTTAATCAGGGATGAAAGATTTTGTTGGTCTTTGCGATTTGTTTTTTGTTTTTTAATCTAAAGATAAAATATTCTACATGTTCTAAAATATTGTACATATTTCTACCCAGCTATTACTTAAAGCTGAATAGTCCTATGAAGCATCAAATTTTAAAACCGAAAACAATTATCTAGAATGGGTTCTACATATATAACTTAGATAGTGATGCACTCCTTAAGGATTTGTTGCCACATAGAAGGGAATACTGAGGCAATTTAATGGAACATGTTGCTGCAGAAGCCAATGGTGTCAATATTGACATGCTTGCCAAAACTAATTGTACATGTTTGTAGTTCAATATCTATTTAAATTAAAAGTTACTTCAAGCTAAAGTAAAGTAGATAATGATCAATCTAATATATTATTCTCAGAAATGCAACTTTATACGCCACAAAATGCCAGCAATATTTGAAGCATCCAAACATGTCCCTGTACTAAGTCAGTAAGTGAGATTTGAGTTTCACGAAAATGTGGAGCCTCTAATAGGTTTAGCATTGTCATGGATCGCGAGAAATCATCCAGTGGCAGTACTCGCCTAGCTCCATTTTACTGATCAGTCAATACAGGTTATCCTTGGAGAGTGTTCCACTCTTCTTGTTTTTGACCATATTACTGGTTTGTCTCAACGACCGCTTTCATCCCTGAATAATGAGTCAGTGTATATATTGCCTTCAGGCATAGGCAAAGCAACATCAACTAATCACATTTATTTCTTGGGTATTGAAGTGGTTTTTTTTTTAATGGCACTTGTGAAGACGGTCAATTTAATATATTCAAAGAATTTTTGTATGAATGCTCTTGCAGCAACTTTCCATAGCCACTCTAGTACGTAAATAAACCAATACTGTTGGACAAGTATTATTTTCACTTCCTGTGCCTGGATTAGCAGGCGCTAACATTTCCACGGCATTGAATTGCCATGGCTGCCCCAGCTACTAAAGTGTTTTCGCCAGGACTGGTGGTATTTTCACTTGCAAGTTGCATGTGCCCGAATTGGCATGTGTCAAATTAAGGAAATATAGATTTGCTCTGATATAGGTTAAAAGAACCCAAAAGGAAGTATAAGTTTGGAAAATGAATCTTTGGAAATATTCATGCATATGTTGAATAGATTTGATACATCAGAACCATTTTTAATTAAAGTATTTGTTTTAATTTTATGTTCTAATTTAATTTTAGTTGATGTCAAAAGTGAAGTTGTACTTATTACTTTGAAGAAACTGACTAATGTGTAAACAATTAATCTGACCAAATGAAAATTAAGTTAAGACACTCCCCCACAAAAATATTTCCAAAAGAATCTTAACCCTAATAACAAAAATTCTTTTTGCGTTCGCCCGCCCCAAATTCTGCCTATGTGTGATTGTTTCCTGTAACCACAGACATTGCTGGATCCATTTCCTTTTATACTATGTGCATAGCCAAAGGGGAGGTGGCATTTATAGGGAATGAAGTTTTCAATCTAGAAACATTTAGAATTTTAGTTGGTCGAATCTTCGTCCTTTTTACAGTTACATAATCCGATGGTTTGGGGTTTCTGCCATGAACTGTAATATTATTTGTGGGCTTTATTTATCTCATCTAGTATGAATATTCATGCATTTCTCTGGAGAAATATTAATAGTTTTGATTGCGGTTTATTTGAAGCTGTATATGCTTAAGTTACATCAATTGTACTAGAGTATATCTGGTCTATATTCACGTGTCTTAACTACAGTATTAATGTTTGGTACATACCTTTATTCTGAAATGCGAAAAATTCTGAATTCCGAAATACAGCTCTCCCCCTCCCCCCCCCCCCCCCCCCCCCCCCAGGATTTCGGATTAGGGAATGTGGACCTGTAGTAGTAGAAAGGGCGGGTGGGCAGAGAAAATGTTCTTGTCCATGGTTAGCAGCGACAGGAGGTGCAGTGAGTAGTGTAGAGATTAAATGCGGAGACTTTAATTATAGCTGTCTGATCCGATGACCGCGTCAGATTTTCGCAACTAAATCAGTTACACATATTTTGTTTTACATATCTAACTTATACCCCATTCAAACTACTGCTTGCGAAAACAAAAAAGGGTTTGTCATAAAGGCCTTAATCGATTAAACAACTCGGGTTCATCCGAACGACTTTTTTGCTCATGCACAGATCCTACAACCTCGGGTTGCATAAACAAACATGCTCGGGGTGTCAAAAAATGGTGGATTGATCCGAAATCTACAGCGAAATAGGATTTAAAGTATTTTATGATTGCATAATTTAGTTGTATATAATTTAGTTATATGTCCATTTTAATCTGGATTGTCTTCTACATTTAAAAAGAAAGTGGGGGGGGGGGGGGGGTAGATTTGTAGTACCTGAAATACACAGCCACCCTGTATCATTGGGGTCGGATCATTTTGCACACGGCCCATGTATTTTTAGGTTCACCTCGCGGTGTTCTATTTGAAATTCTGACGACTCGAATGACCTGAATGGTCCGGACCGTCATAATCGAATATGGCCAAAGAGGTCCTCAGTGGTTGCCGACCCCCTTGTGACCATTGTTATTAGGTCATTATGATCCATTATTGGGAGGATCTTTTTTTTTCACTTATAAAACCTCTTGATTTATCCGACAGGTAACATTCAGTTTTGATTATATTTCATGTTATATTATTTTGTTTATATGCACCATATATTCATTCTAGCCAAATTTGTCCGTGCTGGTTTTCTTTGTGAGTGGTTGACAACTGATTTCTTTGTTGTCTCAGGTTAACTCTGGCGCTGATGGACAGCGATTCGAGCATCGTCTATTACAAGATCACTGATGGCTTCATTCCTCCGGACCCACCCGAGTCGGTCCAGGAGAAGAAGAAGCAGCGCCAGCGCAAGTTTCAGCAGCGCAAGTCACGCTTTGTTGAACTCTCGCGAAACCCAGACAATGTGCGAGAGCGTTACTTCGGCTTAGGTGGAGGCGGTGGTGGTGGCAGCAGTGGGGGTGGTGGAGGCACCATCAGTGGCGGTGGTTGTTCAGGTGGCGCCACAAACACCGGAAGTGGAGTCACAGTCACCGCGGACCGAAACCAGAATGAGGGGGTATCGGTGAGCCTAGGCAACAGCGGTATAAAGGACGATGTCATGGAGAGCGGCTTTCTGGCCGCGAACGCCAGCGGCTGTCATGAGCAGACAACAACAAAGCGTCTGCTGGACGACGCCTCACCGGAAATGGAGTCCCACCAGGGCGCCAAGCACCGGAAACTCGGCGGTGGTGGCGATGACGGCGAGGCGACAGGTGGCGCCACCGCAACCGGCTTGAATCCACCGCCGGCGGCGGCGGCCTACCGGCAGCACCAGGAACCACAGCCGGGGCCCAGCTACGGAGGGGCGGGGCAGAGAGCGGACGGTGTGCCGGGCGGGGCGGGACGGCAGCCGGCGCCTAGCAGACTGTTCCAGGTGGGCCCGGGGCCAGGGTCCCCCGACAAGGAGGACGAGGGAGTGCAGGTGGCCGTGGCCATGGTGCAGGCGCCAGTTGTCGAGAACGACTCGGACCATGACAGTGGCATGGATGCCGGTGAGGATGACGAGGATGAAGGCTTCGATGAGGAGTTGTGAGTTGCGGGGGGGGGGGGGGGGGGGGGGGGGGGGTCATAGAAACTATGAGGATATAGGCTTCGATGAGGAATTGTGAGTTGCTGGGTGGGGTAGGGCAAGAAATGATTGGGGGAGTGTAGAAATGAAGCGGTGTGGTGGGGGGGGGGGGGGGCGAGTATAGAAATGCGCCCTTTGTGTGTATTAAATTCCGTTATTTGTGAATTTTTAAAGTACCATAGTCCCATTAATTTTGTTTGAGTTTATAGTGTTTAAAGAAAAACGTTTATAAAGATAAATATATTAGGTTGATCGCTATAATATATCTTATTTTAATTTAATTTAAATTTGATTTTAAATGGATAACTTGGGGGGATGTTTCACGTGTAAACATGCCAAATTAATTTTGGCGTGCACGACAAAACTCTTTGGGGGCCATAGGCTTTAGCAGTGACAGTGTGCCAGCATCTAAGTTAGCTGTGATTTGATTCTACATGTCTAAGTGATTTCTTTGGTTTACAAACATTGATGCTTTAGTCGAACTAGGCAGTTTAACGTTGTAAGCATAAACAAAGTAACATTATGATGTTGATAAGTAATCAGCAACGCCAGTGCCAGAATCATGTTGCAGCTATTCGTGATGTTAAGTTGTATAGACCCCATTTTCCCCACCTGAATCATAATTCGAATTGATTTATTTGTCAGGCGTCTATTGAGTATTATTATCATGGATGAAAGATCTCCGCGATTTCACTGATTTCCACGATTTATTTTTATATTTACCAAATAGTGTTAAACAAAATGCCACGGAATCGGGATGTATACGACAACAATTGGTTAGTTCGAATCCTGTTCATATGACCTTAGATGTTGCTAAACATAAACCCCAAACAAGAGTTAGGTATGGGCCACAATAGTCATAAGGACAGTTGAAGCTTGACTTCCTGCATTTTCCCGCGATTCGCTGACACTGCTAATCCGGGGGGGGGGGGGGGGGGGGGGGGGGGGGGGGGCTCCGCGTTTTGCGGAAATTCGCTATCGACGTTTCCACGTGGGTTTTTTTGGGGGGGGGGGGGGGGGGGTGAAGACCACTTTCATCCATGATTATTTATAGAGTTGGACGCTTAGAAAAAGTAACAACTAAAATTAAACCTCACACTTCCACCACATCTCTCCATCTCTTTATAGAATTGATTCCCCAACCAGTAAATCTGCACAAAATCAAAATGTCTAACTGACCCCAACAAATCACGCAATAAGGATTATCCAATGTATCATAAGTGTTTTACTGTGTGTATATGGCACACTGATACGTCCATGTGGTGTGTTGAAGAAGGGAGGGCAGGCTGAGTAGATCTGTTCAAGTCAGCATTAACTACTGTGTAGTACATAATGGGTGGCCAGTAATATGAACCGCCCCCTTCTAAAAAATACATTTACCTATTTTGCTAATGTCTGCATAGTACATATATATAAGTGTGTTTTATATTTTGGGTAATATTTGATTGATAATGGTCTGACTGATGGTTAGATCTTTATTTCTTCAGCACATCGCAATGGCTTAGTCAATGCGGTCGGTTGCTTTGACGTTGGTTTCAATGGATTAAACCGCGATAGCAATGTTTAGTTAGAAGGCTTTATGCCTGCAAATTTTGTAACATGCAATCTGGTCGTGGTCATGGGAACAGTGTTTTCAGAACAGATCTTAATATTCTCGTTAATTGTGAGTTTTCACAAAATGTGATTACAATAAAGCTAAGAATGAAAATAAATTCCATATACGTGGCATGCGTATGCGGCATGCCATTTTCGGTCTTTCTTTCTCCAAATTTTTTAAGGGAAATTCCTGCTTGCTCTATCATAGTCTATGGCAAATGGAGCAGCATTCATATTCGCACTGATTTATTCATGGAACGATCCACTTGCACATTCGCATCCACATCTGCATCCCGACATATGGAAGCACTCGTGCAGCTCCTGGAGAATCACTTGACCCTATCCAAGGACTATGGCCATCTAGAGGTCCGTACGAAGTCTTGAACTTCATTTGCCCCATTTCAAGACCTTGAAAAGCCTTTAATTTAACCTATTTGGTGTAATTAGTCTAAAAAATCGTTGAATTCCATTAAACTGTCCCCACTGATCTAAATTAGTCTGAAATCACCATTCGCCATTGTTTAGTTTTTTCCTGAAATCCAAATGGAAATAGTCTTGAAATAGCCTTTCAATTCCATATCTTCACATGGGTACGGATCTTGTATTTAGCCCCAAAGAGGCTAAGCTGCAGTTTGAGTACATGTTCAGGTGATTCTGTAGGGGTGAAACATTAAGGAAAAGGTTATGGCAATAAGACATGGATTTGTATCAGATGTCCAGGAGTGCCAATACAGCGCCCTGTGTAGCGATAAACATTCGCCTTTCTTTATCATATAATATACGGTGAAGAAATTTATATCACAACGCCCTCTTTATTGACTAACCCTGCATTTAATGTGGAGTATGCAACAACTTGCATCGTATCAAAACCTCATTTTGATTGACATTACACGATTTCAATATTTTCACGGTTATTAGCTGATATAGCGCATTACATGCGCACCACTGGTATAAGGTAGAAAAGACCATGTTATTAGCTGATATAGCACATTGCAATGCATACCGCTGGTATAAGGTTATTCACTGTATATTATATGGTAGAGAAAGACCCGGTTATTAGCCGATAAACAGGGTTTGCAATTGGTATAAGATTCCAACGTGTATTATATGGTGACAAAATTGTGGAGCTAGTGGGGGGGGGGGTTATATTCCACAATGTTTGATTTTCACCGTGAATGTAGCATATGGTCAGTAGTTAAAGTTGCATGGTCCGATGAAATATAATTTTGTCAAAATTAAAACAACTACTTTCATTTTATCCTATATTTCCAACTTAGATACTGGTGTATTAGCTTTGATTTGGGACAGCATATACAGAATAACCAGTGAATTTATAAGCTCACCCTTTTAGACACTCACCCTTTTAGACACTCACTTTGAAACACTCATTATGCAAGGAGGCCATTAACCAACTAGGCCAATCTCATGACCTCATTAGCCTCCCCCCCCCCCAACTAAGTAGGCCTCCTGTGCAGGGCCATAGAGGGGAAGGAGAAATGAGGTGGATGTGTGTGTGTATGTGTGTTTCCTGACCTGACTTTACACAGGCATACACACACAGACAGACATACACACACAGAAACACACAGCCATGCACACACCCAACATACAGACACACATACACCCGACCTGAATTTGCAGAGAGAGACACACAGACACAGACGCACACAGACAGAGGCAGACACACACACACACACACACACACACACAGAAACATAGACAGACACAGAAACATAGACAGACACAGACAGACAGACATACATACCCACACATACACAGATACACACACACAGACAGACACATACATAGACAGACAGACACAAGCAGACAACAGACACATTATCTTTTGTTAAAAACCCTAGTGCCATGGGCCCATGGCACTAATCCGTTCCCAGAATGTTCCAAACCCAAACAGAAATCCCTACCGACAGCCCTGTCAGGTTCCAGGATTAGTAGGTCATCTCACATCACGTGGTCACCGCGAGATGACCATCTGGGTCATAGGCACAGGACTTTTGGAAAGCTTGTCAAAATTATTTTTGGTTCTTTCAGCTCAAATTACTTCAAAACTAATCATCTTTAATCAAAATCACTCCAGACTGGTGATTAGTAGCTTGTAACGATCAATTTGATATATTTATCTAAAAAATAAAACAAAAATTCAAATGCCATCAGACCATGCAACTTTAATTAATGTAGATAGCTATATCATACATATATATACATACATGCGCACAGACATATTTTTCTAGTTATAATTATTAAATGTGTTGTAGAAAAGCAGTGTGGTGATATACCATGACACGGTATGAATTAATTTAATGCATATATGGTACAATGCTTGTTTTAGAAACTCGCCAAGTTGAACAGGGTTACTTTTGTTCAAAATGTGATTTTTATATCCTGGTTTAGCACCTACTCTCCCAACGTTGTTGGGGCTCTAGCCAGGTGTCGTAGTATCCTATATAGATATACCGTATGCCTCCAGGTTAGGTCGGTGTGTATCACATCGTGTATATTTACTATCGTTGCGTCTGTAATTGTAATTTATTATGTGTGGGGTTTCCACCACCCCCCCCCCCGCCATTCCACACACACATATCCATTGCAATTATGTTTAAGCAAAGAAGCTTCATAAAATATAAATATATTCTGGTGCTGACAGTGCAAATGCTACCATTCGTGTACACGGTAGGACTGTAGACCTTGGTAGTTTGTCCCACACCGTAACTTAAAGTTGCATAGTCCGATGGTTTTAAGTTTTTGTCATTTTCTGAGATAAATCTATTTGGTTTACCATTTTAATCTTACTTTAGTTTGAGGTAACTTTTGTTTTGAATGACTAACTTTTGAGATGTTTGAAGTGCAAACATGCAAAATTAACTTTGGCAAGCACGCCAAAACTCTGACACCATAGGCTTCTGCAGTAACAGGTTCTATTAGATTGCCTTAGTGTTCCCTTCTATGTGGCAACAAATACTTAATAAGTGCACCAGTATCTAAGTTACCTACATAGAATCAATTTTAGATAATTGTTTGGGTTTTGAAAATTTGATGTTTCCATCGGACTGTGCAGCTTTACAGAAAATCAGATTGTTTTCACTGGTAACACAATTTTTTTTTTTTAATTAAGTAAAATATTTTCCAATGTAAAGTTCTAAGAAGGAGCTATTAATTATTGGGACAGTTCCTTTTGTTCAGTAGAGGTGTGGCTAATTTAGTTGGTTAGTTGAAGAGAAGGTTGTGTACCAGTTCCAGTGTTTAGTGTTGTATAGAATTGTGATTTGTGTTCTGGTAATTAGCCAGTAGCATCTGCCATTAATTAGCACACTACGCCGTCACATTCCCTTACGAAGGTGAACCGGGCAATGTGTACGCTAATTCTTTGTGTAAACCCTCGTATTGGCTGTATTAGGTCATAATATTCCAAAGTGCCAGGGAAATTTCGGACAAAAATCTATTTAATTAAAATGGCAAGGTTGGTTAGGAGTTTTAAGTCCTGGCAATATCTCAAGTCATATGAGGGCGGGTACCGACTTGTGACAGTGCGCACTCAGGGTGACTTTATAGTGCTGCCCCAATGGGAGACCAGGCCACCAGTAGCATTACCTGATATCCCACCTAGTCATATTATCCTGACACTGAGCTAACCTATCCTAATAATGCTGAGCGCCTGCTTAGGAAGCGGCAAGTATCAATTTTGTATGTCATTGGTTTGACTCAACCAGGAATTGAACTCCCCACCTTCCGCACGGGAGGCCTGCGCTCTACCGATTCGACCACTGCGTACGGTGAAAGAGCAATGTTAACTGGCCGTCTGGACAGTTGGATTTTTTTGAGTGGAACGGTGAGACAGGCAAAGGTTTGTTTATACAGCAAACAAAAATATATATATATACATAAAATGGTACTAGGTGATGGCTTTTACAGAGTAAATAGGACAAAGCACGAAATAGTTTTAGACAGCAGGTTCCGATTTTGGTCACATAGTGTGATGTGTCCGGTGCCAAAAATCAAAAACATATATATAATTGTGTTATATATATCTCCATCAAGGCAGTGTAGGTCCCATCAGACTTACTCAGGGGGCGTAATCGATCAATCAACTCGGGTCACCCGAGCCACTTTTTGGCGCATGCGCACATCCTAGACTTGGGTTGAATAAACGAATACGCTTCTCCACGCTCGGGGTGGACAAAATGGTGGCTTAATCTAAAACTTGTTTTATAACCGATACAAGTACAGAACAATAGGATTTAAAGTATTTTATGATTGTATAAGCTGACAATTCAGGTTATTAATTTTTTTTAAAAGAGCATTTAATCAACACGTAGGACTTGTATTGGTAGCTGTGATCCTACAGGTGCCAGCACAGATGTGACATCATCGCTCCTAGAAAATCCCATCCAAGAGGTGGGTAACTGGGGTCAAGTCGTTTTGTACACGGCACGTGTATTTCTCGACTCCACTCACTGTGTTCGATTTGAAATCCTGAGGACTCGGGTGCTCCGAGTCGCCCGGGTCGTGTTCATCGATTTCGGCTATGGTGGGAGGGGGGGGGGGGGGGGTCCCTTCCCCCCTCATACTATATATGCTCTGATTAACTACATTGTGTATGTCCTCTGAATAATGTTAATATTAAAACCAAAACCGGCTGAACCAGGATCTGTATGCTTCTAAATATACAAATAACCAAAGACAATTTTAATTATAGCTCCCGGTATTGTTCAATGTCTGACTGTCTTAAGTATAATGTTGTAGTTCAATATTTATTTTAGTCTTTTTTAAGTGTGTTCTGCGGCTGGGAAGTTGAATAACCCAACCATTAGTTGGTTTTGAATCACTTTAAGCATAAAAGCAATAAGTAGTCTAGATGAAAGCTGAAGTGCAGAGCTATGTTATGAAGAATGATGAGCACTATATAGCCTATTATTATACGCGTATGCATTTGTATATTATAAATGACGCTCGTCCGTTTGAGAGGCACAGTGTAAATAAATTACATGTTTGAAGTAACTAATCATACAGTTGTTATATTTCATGCCCACCACTGTTTATATCTACAGTAACACCTCTCTAATTCGACTGACCATGGGACCGACTTTAAATGGTCCAGTTATGGATGTGTTCGGTTTATGGAGGTTTTTTTTTCCATTTTGTTACAATGGGCGATCGTTTGGGACCAAATAAAGCGATTGATATAGGGGAGTGGTCAATCTGTGGAGATGGTTTTACTGTATATTAATAACGAACTGATATAAAAGATCAATTAATTTTAACGCAACATCACCGGGGTAGAAGACACGTCAGCAGGCAAGCCACCGGAACGGGAAGTACGGGGCAGGATGTATGCGCGGTGCTGCAACCAACAGAGTGGAAATTAACTGTAGTGGTTCGATACCGACACAGAATTAATGGGTTACTTATATGGGTCATTCTCACCAAAACTCACATCAGCACCAACAAATCAAAATATTACATAGGGCATATTACATGCCACTTGCTTTATAAGCAGCAAAAGTAACAAGTTGAAACCTAAAACTGTTCATCAAGTTTCTGTTTTGGTGTATAATGGGTTTCTTGTGTGCAAAGTACTGTACATGTGTGAATATTTTTGTTTACAATAGTATTACACTTATATAAGATGGTGCCATGGATGTAAACAATAATGACCATTTCATTTGTTTTGACCTTGAATAAATGCATTTTATGATCTGATTAATCATGTAACATGGAAACCAAAGTACAAACTTACACAAATTGAATCATGAAAATACAAAAAAAATGAATGTTAAATTGAGATTAGAATTTTGTACAAGAAATAATAAGTTAAAAAGGATAATGATGTGATTAAAATGTATTTTGCCTTCAATAGGACATGATTTAAGCATTTGCAGAATCATGATAAATGTGCGTAAAATTAAGAGCAAAGTTTAAATATTTCAAAATGAATAACTTAGGGAATAATAGACAGCTTTACCTTCATTATATATATCTGTAATCAAAATGATAAGATCTTTCTAACTGTACCATTTGCAAATTAAGTTCATGAAGAGAAATAATGGTTTGGAATACCTATTAACAAACAAACATATGTGACACAGAGGAAATGAAATGGTAAATCACACTTTGACCAAATAACGGACATGACAAACTGCTCACTCTTGCTCATTTGCCTTTCCGACAGTTTGTGCATAGTGATTTGCATGAAAGTAGGCCATGATTCTATTCTGAATTAATTTGATGGTGTGATTTTGAATTAACAAGGTAACATTCCAAATGGGAATCAACTATTTTACAGAAACATTGAGCTCAAATTTCAGTGTTCACAGGCAACATGAGGATTTAACTCTAACTATACCATTATCAGGTCAATGTGGCATGACTCAAATAGTGAAAGTAGTTCCTGTGTTGTGTTTATACTCAGTGCTTGATGGGTAGTTTCATAGTGTGCGCAAGTGGAATCGAAATGTTACTCTGCTAATGACTCCAGAAATGGTTAATCATTTCCTTATTTTTATACTATTTGAAGAAAACAATGTATCCTAATAAGGAAGATGTTGAATATGACCGTTTGAAAATAAATGTCTTGTTGTTCAGGGGTTTTCATAGATAAAAGATTCACCCGGTACTTATAGTACACGGGTGAACAACCTAGTGTAAATACGGGCAAAAATAGCTTTAGTATGGAACATGAAGTAGAAACTGTGGTTCCATGATCAAATGGCTACACATATTGGCACAGATTTGGTGAAATGGGAGAGAATGCAAAAATCCAAGATGGTGGCCATAGAACGCCGTCGATTTCAATTTTAAATCGTATTAAACTAGCTATTTTATTATATTTTTCAACTCAAAGGTAGCGGGTAAATAAGAAGACATCTACAAAGAATAAATGTTGCTTCTTAGATTGTGAAATTAGGCTCTCATTTCATTAACCCGCTTTTTCAACCGTTTTTATATAGGATTGGTATTCACCCGTGTACTGTGAGTACCGGGTGAATCTTGTATCTAGGGTTTTCATTAAGTTTGTGACACTTTATTTTCAATCATGTTGACAATGTCACAAATTGGTGGTGTATTTCTCTATTGATTCAGTCACATCCATCACAATAACATACATAATACACAATACTTGCAATCAATTTGATCTTTATCTCTCACATCAATTGGCTATGAGATGAAATCAAAATATTGATATTGCAATGAAAGGTTGCTTTGAAATACAGATTTCAAATTGATTGATTGATTTGTTGATTATGCCGTGTCCACAGCATAGGCCATATTCACGGTGACAGATTTCAAATGGACTACCCTAAGTGGTACAGTTTCTGAGAACAACCCATATATAGAACACTGCTACTAATATCAGGGATGAAAAATCTCCGCAATTTCGCAGATTTCCGCAAATACGCTGTTCAAACGCCACAGCACTATCAGCCTATACTAATATGTTGACCTAACTTCCGTTAATTTTCCACGATTCCCTGAAACTCGCCGTCGGTTTACAGATAATCTCACCGTAGGCATAGATTTCCACCTTTTTTTTTTGCCGCAGACCACTTTGATCCCTATACTATAGAAACCTACAATATGACCTGCCAAAAACACATAACTTATCTTGACACCCTTCCGACCCACATGAAGAAGTTAATCATTTATCATGAAATTTCATTAGGATTTCTAGAATTCATTCTTAGATTATACTGAATATTTGCGCCGTAAAAAGTCGATTTTATTTTTCCTAAGAGAGTTGTTATAATTTCCTTTAGCGAAAATGTCATGGATTAATTTTTGTTTTTAAAGTAAATTTGGTCTAAAAAGAATTGATATTTAAAAAAGGAATACGAGTAGTGAGAAGATACATTTACTCAAGTAATATTTTAAAAGAAGGATGTGGACACCTACTCGCCGCCTTGTCGGCTCTGGTCTGCTGATCGGGAAGTTCTAAAGGAGCCCCTCGGAGACAGAAGTTGGTTGTTGGAGTTTTATGTCTTGGAAACATCTCAGGTCATATCAGGACGGGTACCAACTTGTGACAGTGCACACTCAAGGCAACTTTATAGTGCTGGTCCACTGGGAGACCAGGCCACCAGCACCATGACCTGATATCCTACTCAGTCACATTATCCTGACACTGAGCCAACCAGTCCTTGCCCTATCGTAATAATGCTGACCACCTGGCTAGGAAGCAACAAGTATACATTTTTAACTCATTAGCTTGTCTCAACCAGGGTTTGAACCCACAAACCCATGGGTTCACATCACTGGGGCCAAATGTATGAACAACTTTTTATCAGCTCCGGTGTTAAGAGCGGCCAGCGGGTTAGCTAACGTCGGTGTTGAAATATGTGTCACGGGGAAATGTATGTGGCCAAAGCGCGGCTTGGTTAGCTAACCGATGCGCTATTTATAGATTTGGGAAATCCCTCTCTATTGCTTTAATTTGACCAAAATCCGGCAGCGGCAGCACTAATATCGTTTCGATTTTAGGGTTAATTTGATGAAATTTCACTTATTGCGTATGTAATTCTGTTAAATATGATAGCATTGAATAGATTTGGCTGTAATATATCGCCGCCGATGCGGCGGCGGCGATTTGTTTAGTTTACATTCGTCAATTCGACAATATGTATATCGCCGCCGATGTAGCTGCGGCGTTAATATCGCTTCGATTTTAGGGTTAATTTAATAACATTTCACTTATTGAGTATGTAATTCTGTTAAATATGATAGCATTGAATAGATTTGGGCCCTAACACCAATGGTAAACTTGATATTTCTTGGGGTTAGTGTAGGCGACGTTAAGCTCATGGGGTTTGCCTAACCCGGCCACATACATTGCGACTTATCGCCGCTAACCGGGAGATCCCTGCTAACCACAGGTTTGGAGAGCTAACCCCGCTTCATACATTTGGCTCCTGGTCTCCCAAAACGGGAGATGGACGCTCAACTCATTCAGGCATCCTGTCTGGTCATCGGATTCAGAAAACCCCTCCAGGTTCTCGAGGAGTATTCTAGTCCAGCAGCCCTGGAACCCACTGAAAGTAAAACAGAGATGACGTGAACAAAAGTAATGTGGTCATACATAAGCAACACATTTGTAAAATTCCACACATGTACTTAGCGACATCTTTCCACTGTTAGAGTTACAGCACATCAAATTAGACGAGGCCACATCGCGGCCAAGTCTAATTTGATACCACTTCAGGATAAACTAGTCCTGTAATCCTAATGATGGAAAGACATTAATTATTTATTACATCACCCCTTAGAAATATTACACCTATCAGCAGTTGGAAATACCGAATTTGTTGTACCTTATTTTGGATTGAACATTTGAATTGAATGAAAACGGACTATTTCTTCCATTTCTGCTATTTTTCTCAGCCAAACTAGCCTAAATTGAAAGTATTACCAATCAAATGGTACAAGTACAACTGGCAGAGAATGATTGACTACCCCTACCTCATAATAGCACTGAAAACAGCCCAGTTCAGGGTTGGATGTATACTATACAGTAGTACCTCTCTTCAGCGACACCTGTCATTTGTTGGTTGTTGGAGGTTTACATCCTGGCAACATCTAAGGTCATATCACGATGGGTACCGACTTGTGACAGTGCGTACACATGGCAACTCCATAGTTTTGCCACCAGTACCATGAACTGATATACCAATCAGTCACGTTATTCTGACACCGAGCCAACCAGTCCTTGCCATATCCTAATAATGCCAAGCGCCTGGCTAGGGAGCGACAAGTATCAATTTTATATTTCAGTGATTTGACTCGACCGGGAATTGAATTCCAGACCTTCCGAATGGGCCTGCGCTCTACCGACTTGGACTCCGCGTCCGGTACCCCCCCCCCACCCCACCCCGTCATTGGAGAATTGGAGAATTGGAGAACCCCGTCAGATGAAAACGCTTCTTCACCCCACAAATTGTTTGTGTTTTTTTTCAATCTCATTTGACTGTAGCTCTGATAACCGGACACCTGCTAGGTCAGGACAACATTGGTATCAATGCACACTTGTCCTTTGAAGACAGGTACTTACTGTACACGCTTAACAGTGCATTTTCTTTTAGTGTAGAAAGGTGATAAACAATTGTTAAAAAGGTGATAAAATCACCGTCAGTATCCGTGCTAACGAGACCATGTCCGTAGAAACGCCAATCGATTCACTCACCCTGTGTCCTGGAAGGTTTCATTCTTTCAGCCCGCCCTGCTTTGAAAAAAAATATAAAACGTGTGACTTCCTATCATGGGATTCTACCCACCGAATCGCCCAATGTTTTTACAGGGAGACCACCTCTCCGACAGCACTATATCACTTTAATTCACCCACACCACACAGGGTCCGTACAGATATGGAATTCAAGGCTTTTCAAGACTGTTTTAATAGGAATTCAAGACTATTCTCATTTGGGATTTCAGGGATGGGGGGAAACAATGGCGAATGACAATTTCTAACTAATTTAGATCAGTGGGGACAGTTTAATGGCATTCAAGGTTTTTCAAGACAAATTATCCAAAATAGGTTAAATTCAAGGCCTTTCAAGGCCTTGAAATGGGTCAAGTGAAGACTTTCCAGGCCCCGTTCGGACCCTGCGATAATATCCATTATTACTGCTGACCAGGCCTCCGAGCAAAGAAATAATGACTGATATCTAACTAAACCGGTTCGATATTTCTCATGTCACTGTTCTTTACCATACCCTAGCAATGCCAAAAATCAAACTGGGTAGCTACAAGTATAAAGTATTAAGTCCATGTTTTGATTCGGCTAGGGTTTGAACCTAATCTGTTTAAATCGCACGACCTTCCACATGGGAAGTGAAAGCTCAACTCATTCGGCCATCCCGTCTCGTTTGAATGATAAAATGAGTCGAAGCTGCATAATTGGATGAAAACTTAAAATAATTAAAACCAAACCATTTCTCTGGATTCGATCCTATAATAGGCTATATATCCGACTTGAGACACTGGTGCACTCATTACCCATTAATTGCCATTGGGTGTGCTAGGTTCGATTACCAATAAAACAACCTATATCCAGCATTTCGGTGCGCACACCAAAATTAACATGGCGTTTTCCACTTCAAATACCTGAAAAATCAACCATTTAAAATAAGTTACTACAACCGAAATTAAAGTAGATTTATCCCAGATGTGGAGAAGAAAATCAAAAACTATCGGTTATGCAACTTCAACAAATACTATATCACCATTTTAACCTCTCGGACTAGATAGGATTTTAAATAGGACTCCACTGAGACATTGACTGTGCACTCTGGATTTTAGCCCCCCAAAATGATAAATTCTTATTTAATATCAATAAGGATCAACTTACCCTGATTTGTAACCATTTGTTACCTTGTAAAGCTAACATGTGCTGCTTGTGAACATGCTTCAGGAATGATGTATGCCATGCTGAGAGGAGTTGTAGCTGTCAAGCCCTCAATTTTGCATAGCTCAGTGCACTGTCACTTGGTCACGGATAGCACAGATCTCAGCAAAAGTTCCACTCAACAGAACACACACCACTCCTGCAAAGAGACTAGCAAAGCACATCTCTCAATCTCATAAAATTCCTAATTCCAAGTCTGAAGAGTTTTCAATTACCAGATTGGCAATTTTGTGCAGAAAAAAAGTATCGAAAAGTATTTACACCTGAAAAGGTATGGACAAAAGTATAAAAAGTGGTGTTCTCTGTGGGAGAGTGGTTAGAGTGTCTGACTTTTTTCTAGGTCGGATTCCTAATCTGCCAATTTGGATTTCCACGACTGTGTATAAATTACAACGTCATCAAAGGCCAGTTGCTCTCATACCATGTCTATGAGGTGTGGGAGGTTAAAAATCCCTCGGGTCGCAGGCCCGGGCTTTCTATCGACAAAATGGTGAAAATAAATCTATTGTGACTGATAGGCAGAATAAATCTTCAAGAAAAAAGTAGTTTTTCTTGAAAAAAGTATAATACTTTCAAAAAAGTATAAGTAGCAGTACTGCATTGATGTAAAGACGGTAGGCGGTTTTATACAAATATTTGTTGTCTATCTATCTCATGTCCTAGATAAATCTGATTTAGAATCAAATGTGCATGGAGTATAATTTGTCTGTATTGGATTACATTTATTTATTAACTATATGCAATAATCACATTTATTGACATGTTATCGGTTGCACAAAGGAATAGTCACACACTTTTATTTAATTAGTTTAATTACATTGCTGGAACATTATGTGTAAACCAAGATGCTTGCTCGTTTTTGTTGTTTTGTTTTATGTTCTGTAAATAGTGTATTTGTAGGATTTATTGAAAGAACAGAAATATATATGAGTCAGGATGACAAAAAGAGGCCAATTGGGGAAAGTTGTCGGCGTCGAGCATTGGATGTCAGCGTCGAACAGTATAATTATAGTTTAGCATTGACAGAGGTATTGGCAAGTCCTTAAATTTATCCTGAATGTAAAGGTAGAGAAAATATAACCATATTTGTTTCTAGGATAATTTAATATAAAACAAAGAAATGCACTATACTTTAAGAATTGTGACGCCGACATCTTAAATAAACCACCAATTGGCCCATTTTCATATATATATTCACTGTCTCTGTCTATATTCAGAGACTATATTCAGTGTATATATATCTATGTTCTCCGCTATTTTCTTGACTCGCACCCGGTCCGGTTTCAATGTAGTGCCGCCATCTGGTGGAATCCATCTGTACCATTATGTGGTAAAACATCGCTGGCACTATCTAATGGCAGATTTAACAACACTAGAAGTTACGTGACTCAAAATGGATGCCATTCTGGTCGAAGTGACCAAAGTTAGAAAAAAACCATCAAAATTAATATGAAATGTATATGGAGTACGCTGATGTGCGCTGGCAGTGTCGATTAACAGAGTAGTGATTAGACGACACCACCAAAACTTAACCACCGTTTGGTATTACATCTAGATAATTATAAAATTTTAAAACAAACTACAGTAAAACCTCTCTAACCGACTCCCAGATCGACCACTTCCCTATATCGATCGCTTTATTTGGGTCCCAACGATACCATTGAAAGGATATTCTAACTTATATTCTAATTTTAGAGAGGTTTTACTGTATTTTCATGATAATATTAATAATAATGAAGTGGCCAAACAGTTTACAGCTTGCTCATTATTTCTCATTTCGGTGTCAAATTTAGAAGGGTAAAGAATCGGTAGATTTGCTAAGTTTAAGGTGCTGGAGTTATTATTTTATCACTCTTTCTAGAGACAGCATAGAACAAAGATTCACCCCTACGCATAGTAGGGGTGAATGACAGCGTAGTCTAAATATGGGGAAAATAGCTTTAGTATGGAACCGGAAGTGGAATTCCTGGTTCCAGTATCTAATGGCTACTTATAATATATCGGCACAGAGTTGGTGAAATGGGAGAGAATGCAAAAAGACAAGATGGCGACCACAGAATGCTGTTGATTTCACTTATAAGGTCGATTAAACTCCATGTTTTATTATATTTTTCAACTCAAAAGTAGCAGCGCCTTTTACTTTACCATTCTTTGGAACCATTACGCATCTTTTCCTTTCAAAAGGACTTCTACACCTGGCATACAGAACAAATACACAAATAGAAGACCCCAAGCCACCCCACGCCGAGCTATGGCGGCTAAGCGTGGCTCTCCCGCCCAGCAGAGTCCTAATGCATATGAAGAATACACTTTGCTTCGTAGATTAAGAATTGATGTGCAGATTTCATTTACCCAGCCTTTTGCCACTTTTTCTAATGGGTTGTTTTTCACCCCTACTGCAAGTATGGGGTGAATCTTTTATCTAGAGACAGCAATGATTGTCGTTCAGAATTCACACCTCAAGGGTGTATGTAAAGCGTGGGTATCTAATTCATCATTCCGAGCTTCTTTCAGGCAGTGACATTAATTTAAGCACTAGTTTTATTCTATCTTTGGCCATTTTCCGTCCTTTATGGTCCTACTTTTTTCGTTTGCAAAATATTGACATAATATATATAATATATATATAATAGCTACACACACATGTGCAACATGCCAACGCACATTCCGAGCACAAATTAGACTCATCAATCATCAAGGAGTTCACAACAAATGATGAGTTGCTGTTGTCAGCGCCGCTGATGGAAAACCAAAAAGACGACCAATCTTTACACGCTTTGGTCAGAGTGTTTCGCCATCATTACTGTGACCCCATTATTGCCCACCTCCTTAGATTTCAGTTTTCTTCTTCCAAGACCACTTTAATCCCAGATATATTATTTATTTTATATAACAACTTGTTTTATTTCATATAACATCTTGCTTACTAATACTATATACACACCACATTCTCTTCGATAGTCTGAACCCTATGTTTTCCAGCCATACATAAACTACATTGAAATTTCAATCGTTACCTAACTTCAATGAAAGAACAGAATGGTTATTTAGAATATAACATGATCCTAATTTCCTATAATCAGTCAACACAAACATAAAATTGATTAAGATTTGCTTCTACTTTTAGTTTTCCAACTTCTAAAACCGGCATCCGGCCTACATAAAAGACTGCTAAGCAGCACAATGACAACGCATACAAATTCACACACAGTTCTTCCCAAATCAGACAACCACCTTTTAGTTTTACTGTACCATTCTTTGGAACCATACACATCTTTTCTTTTAAACAGTTCTGACTTTTACATCTGGCATACACCACAAATACACATAAAGAGCCCCCCCCAACCTCCGCACCGAGCCATGCAGACTAAGCAGGGTTCTCTGTGCATGCGCCTCCAGCCCAGTCCTAACTCTGCTCCCAAGGGGCGGTGCTTCGCTTCCACGGTGGTGACACCATGCCACGCCTGAATTTCTGCGAGGCCTGCTTCTGCACCTGCTGGAGGTCCATCTCCCCGGGTGAGGAGCAGGAGGAGGAGGACCTGCTGTCCCTCTGAGGCCCGCCGTCCCGGTCGTGGTGATGCCTCTTCCGGTCTCCGCCATGCCTGTCTTGGCCCCTGTCGTGCGAGTGTGACTGGTCATGGCTCGAGGTCCTCGAGTCATGTCGATGCTGATGCTCTTGTTGCTGATGCTTGTAGCGTCCAGTCTCACTCAGACTGTCCCTGCCGCCACGGTCTCCCAGACCTGGGCGGTGGCCGTCCCGTCGGCCCATCAGCGGACTGGCATTGTTGTTGCTGCTGTTATTGTGGTGATTGTTGTTGCTGTTGTAGTTGGAAGCCAGGTTCGGTGTCGAGCAGGACCGATGGAAGTCGGTGTTCTGCAGCATCCCCGCCATTGGTGGCCGCAGCGAGTTGTAGCCTTGGTTACCCATCTGGTTGGACATCATCATCTGATTGTTCATATACATCTGGTTGCCCATGCCCATTTGATGGCCCGTGGCCATCTGCTGGTTTCCCATCTGCTGGTTACCCATGGCCATCTGCTTGTTGTAGCCACCTCTGCCGCCTTGCTGGCCCCACTGTTGTTGCGGCAGGTGTTGCTGCCCGCCTTCAGCATGTATGGAGCCTGGCCGGAATTGCAGTCGTAGCTGCTGGTTGCACAGCACCACTCCCTTCATCAGCTCCATCGTGTAGGGCACGGAGTCAGCATGCTGGAACGCTACGAAGGCAAAGTTCTTACCGTCCGGGATCCGCACCGAGTCCAGTGGGCCAGCCTGCAATTTGTTGTATTCAATAAATCAGGGATCAAAGTGGTGTTGGAGGAAAAAAGCGGAAATCGGTGAGTGGTCATTTCAAACTATGGTTGTAGAGTATGGTATGAAATGGAAATCTATTCGTTGGTCTTAGTTTATTTATTTGGGTTTTACGTCCTAACAACATCAAGACAGTCCATCCATTGCATAGGAGATTCTGACTGACCAACTGCTATTATTATTCCATGGCATTTCATGACAATTTAATGCCCAAAATAGCGACGGTATTTCATCCGTAATAGATATTTAAATGAATATTTATAATATATCCTACTAATCTAAATGGATTAAATCACTATCGCCGTATCGGATATTAATATTCACACTAAGCAGATATTGCCAAATACCAGATTTTAAGCCCAAGAGACTTAAACCAAGGTGCAGCTCGAGTGAAGATGCATGAATTTCAGATGCCCAAAGATTCCAGCCCCATATTGCGACAATAATGTCTATTAAATGCAATTACAAGTATTAGCTTTTAAACTAAACATAACTATTTTTTAATAGCAGAAACTGTAATAACCAGAATACAAAAAAAAGTGACATTGGATTCAACCAGTCCGATATCAATTTTATGAGTCACTGGTTTGACTCAATTGGGACTGGAACTCCCGACCTTCCATACCGGAAGGCATGCTTTATTTTTTATTTTTTAAATATTAGAGTCCCGTGTCACACAAAAATGGGAATCGCAATATCCTACTGCTTGTGTCAGAAGCTACTTCATAGCAAACAAAATATTTAAACATAGCTAGCTTCCAAAATTTGTTCAAACGCTTATTTCAGGACTGTTCAGTATGTATGTGTAAACCAATGATCCTTAGAAGTTAGAGTAGGCATTACAATTTACACATGTCTATTTTTGTGTCATGCCATGAAACGCACGTTCACACTCAATTTTCACAAGGTCAAGCAATGCAAGCAGGGGAAATCACTGCTGCTATAAATAGCATAGCACCATTGCACACGAAAGTCACCAGATTTCCTAAAAGTGCATTAAAACTTTGCGTCAGGGGTGAAACATGCATTAATACAAAGCATTACACATGTTTGAATTAGGTATGCCCACTCCTTCTATAACTGTATAGGACAACGCCCAAACATATATATTTTTGCTCAAGTTTGCCCTGTTGTATTTCCACAATACATGCACATGCTAGAAATATGATTCAATGGCTAAAGCAATCTTTCTACCTTCCATATGTGGCCTTATTACATGTGGGAGTGTGATTAGTTCACTTTAATAGTTTGAATCCCTTGGCATGTATCGTGTTTGAAACCATGCACAGCCACTTTTGGAAAGTCACCAGACTGGCAATGCATTTGGGAATCCCCAGAAAAAACATTACTGATCTTCTGAGCCTTGACCGATCAGGCTTATATCAATGGAAAGCTATGATCTTGACCTACGATGCAGTGTGATTTTTGTGCCGATGCATTTGTGCCGATGCATTATATTTTGTTCAACAAGTTAAAATTGCTGTATAGATCTAGTTTGACACTTAATAAAATTGTAGGCTGTGATCAGTCTTCAAAGAACTCTATACCATTAAAAAGAGGAGAATTAACTCTTTATGGTGATTCATAACATGACCCGGAAATGCCGCCCTAGGAAAGTCTGGGTCTTTTTAAAATAGAATTGTTTAATGAATTTATTTACCCGGCCCATAATATTTTAGGCTTTGACCAGTTTTGAAAGAACTCTATACAATTAAAAAGAAGAGAAATCGCTCTTTAAAATAATAGATAGCATGACCTGGAAATAGCTCCCTCAGAAAGTCTGTTTTTTTTTTATTTGCTTAAAAAGAAAAGAAATGTTATGAATTTATTTACCCTGCCCATAAAATGTTAGGCCCTGATCAGTTTTCAAAGAACTCTATACCATTAGAAAGAGGAGAAATCGCTTTTAAATGATAAATAACTCTTCAAGGTAATACATAAGACCAGCCGGAAATATCGCCATTGGAAAGTCCGTTTTTTTGTTTATTTAAAAAAAGAAAAAATTATTTATTTACCCTGACCATAAGATTTTAGGCTGTGATCAGTTTTCAAAGAACTCTATTCCATTAAAAAGAGGAGAAATCGCTCTTAAAAATTATATGCATGATCTGGAAATACGTCCGCCGGAAAGTCCGTTTTTGTTATTTGCGTAAATAGCACATGTATAACTATGTATACACATGTGTCTCTTTATGTTCTAATTGTCTCCAATATATTTATATCTATATCTATAATATGTCTTGCCTGTACATTATAAACTGATGGCAGAATTGCTTATAATTTACATATACAATAATTTCAAGAAAAGTCAGAATTTGACATTTTTGGAATATTTTCATTGCACAAATTAGCATCTTTGAGGCATCATATCTTCTTTCTCCCATTGTTGTTGGGCTAGAAACAAAAGTCACTTGCTAACCGTGTTACAGACACTGTGTCAACCAAATATGTGTGTTGTATAGACTACATCACGGATCCAGTGGCGCGGTGCATTGTGGGATGCGTCAGAGCAAAACAACCCCCCCCAGAAGCACATGGCACATGCTAATTACACTGGGTGCAGCTATGAAATATGCTAGTTTCAGCTCATCTCAGCTCTTGTTTGAAACATAGAATACCAACTAAAAAAATATAACTAATAAATTAAGATATCAATCTTTTATCCAGCATTGCATTTACATCAATATAATCAGCACATCTTATGCCATGTGCATTTAGACTTAGAAAAATCTAGGCACTCAGACTAGTGTTAGAGCCATAGCCAGAGTCAGTTTTACTTATTTAATTCATGTTTTTATTTATATCCTATAGTTAATGACATATGTAGAAATAGAAAATGAGTAGGGTTAATCAGATATTGGTTATATATTTCTTTGAAACAAGTTTTTGTTGACACATTTGACATTTTAATATTTAGAACAAGAATTACTTCTGGCTAATCAATGGTGATGTAAATATCAGCCTGTAAAGTGATAATAAGGTTAGGGGTTTTGGATTTCTATTAATTTTGAATAAAACTGATGTTTTTCACTACGCGTATTGGCAAACTCAATGGCCGTACGCCCTTGCTTTGCTCCCAACGCCGTTTTCAGCGCATGCGCAGTCGGAACCGTGATGTAGTCTATTAGCAAACGTTTTAATTTTATGAGTGTTGAAATATGGCAATTTGAATTATTTGTGCCAAACAGCCAAAATATATATTTTTTCAATCTGCCATTTCTCAGTTTCCAATAAAACTAGAGCCTTGGAATTTTGCATGTCATTTGACTTTAATACAAAGTGTATTTCCTGCAGGTTTCATGTCATTTGCCTCTTTGTTTTTTTATTGAGTGCGTAAACCTTAGATAAAAGATTCACACCATACTTACAGTACAGGGGTGAAAACCAACCCATTAGAAAAACTGACGAAGAATTTCGACATGCTGGGGAAATTAACTGAGCTGGTAAATTCTTAATTTAAGAAGCACAATGTATTCTTTATGTAGGCACTTGGAAATCCGCCACGCTTGCCAGTCTCGCTAAATTAGCGCTGTGAGGTCATCACTTTTTAGCACTGTGTTTTTCAGCGTTCACAAAAATGTGGATTTAGGATAGTCGCTCTGCTCAAAATATGGTACAGATGTACCATTTGGAAGCCCACTAATTTTGACAGATTCTAGTTTTTGTCTGATCAAAATCCAACAGGAATTGACAGATACCCAGCTTTCTGAAGTTTAAGGTAACTTTCTCTAGATTATGACACTCTTGCTATTTAGCAAACCATTTTCATTTCTAGGTAGACCAGTTATTTAATATCTTAACTATTAATATGTGAAGTTTCATAGCGACCCGAATTTCTGCACTGCCGTTTTTCTGTTCCATAAGTTTGCTGGTATCGCTCTTTTTTGTTTGTGAAAAGAAATTGTACTATATTTTTTTTGTGATCGTTATATGTGCGAATGTCACTAGAAGGTTTTGAGGCATCACCTTCGAAATTAACAGTGTAGCATTACTTGGAATCTGTGTATGTTTTCTTGTCAAGTGTCAGTTTTATCACACTTTGTAATACTACTTACTATAGGCAAGAGGGTTTGATTTCTGCACCCTTAAAGCGTCATATCTTGGGTTCTATTAAAGCTATTATAACAAATGAAGTATATTTGTGCGGCATTTTGCAGCCTCTTGTTGATAAAAAAGAGAATTTGATGCATTTTGGTTGTTTGAAAAAAATTTCCAAGTGCCTACTGTCTAGGGTATAATGTGTGTGACACTAACTAATCACTAAATTTAGTAACACTGTTGACTGGCTCTAACTGTAAGTGTAACACTACTAACAGTAACACAAGTCACAAGACTGACTAGTAACAGTATAACCAATATTATTGACCTAATACCGACCCCCCCAATGGCGAAACGGGGAGGCTAATGACTAAAACGTGTACATATATATATAAATAAACAATACCCAGACTCATAGAGGTGGACAATGAAATAACCAAAATCCAGCAAACAGAAACGGAAATAGCCCTATGTGGGCGCTGCCAGTTGTATACTCATGTTAATAATCAAAATCCAGCAAACGGAAATAGATCGTCGAACTTTGCTACGCAGCATAGAGGTTTGAGGACAGCCATTGGTTAATAATATCCTATGGGCTTAATACCTTGACGGCGTGACGCCGCATAATAGCGCACGCCGAATCGAGGAACAACTACACTGGTCCCTCGCTACAGGTCTTCCATATATGGTGCGATGACATCACCGGGACCAGTGTATGTGTTCTCTCCGCATTACTCTGCAGCGAGGCTGTCAAGGCATTAAGTCCATAGGGCCAATTTACGGTATACGGGGTCAGCGATTGGTTAATAAAATAGCAAAACAAATGCCCACTGCCATAGAATTTGCCAATACGTGCAGTGCAAAACTTCGATTTTATTCAAAATTAAAAGAAATAAAGACCATTTGGCATAAACATGGATGCACAAATGCAATATTAATATAGGTATGTCAGATTCTGTTAGGGGCGTGTCAGTCACTGTGTCATTGGTCAAATGCTCTTGCATTTTCACGATTCAGCCCTTGATTAAAGTACTTTTGCATTGGAATATTTTCATAAAGGAAAGAACATGAACTAATCTCACCGAAAATATACCAAAATCAAAATACTTAGACCATAGAAAGCTGTTACAATGTTGCAACGGTCACAGTTTATTACAATAGTGAATCCAGACTAAATTTAACAATTAAGCCGACATTAGAAATGCCATAACTTTCTCCCCTATTATTAGTATTAAGATATTTTCAAAATTACAACAGATTTGAGTTTGTCTCAGCAAGATCTGTTGAACGAGCTTAAATTTATACTGTTTGTTGTATTTTGAAATGTTAGCTGATCTACCTAATTAATACTTCATTCCGCGGAAACGACGGCCGTATTCGATTATCACGACCGCGACTCAGGTCACCCGAGTTGCTAGAATTTCAAATCGAACACCGCGAATGGAGTAACAAAAATACAAGCGCCATCATAAAATACTTTGCTGTAGTTATAATAGGGGGTCGGTCCTAAGGTAGGTACCCTAGAATCCGCCAGGAGCGCCACTGTTGCCGGACCAGTAAAACTCATACAACTTTTTGTGACCTCCTGAGCGGCACAGTCATGTCGGAAAGCGGCACTACACATGAAGCACAGGCACACTGCATTCATTGCTACATCCGTTTTTGAAGCACCAAAGCCTTACGCACAGATAGAGACTATTTTCAGTGTTGTACGAAATTTGAAAGGCATTTTACTATGCCATTAAAGTATTCAGATGCAAAAATCAGAGGTAAGACTACCAGGAATGTGCATGTTAACCATCAGAATGTGAAGCTTTAGCATTTTTTCTTCCTAAAAATGGTCATACAATGACTACAACTGGAATCGCAACTCTAGAATCTGGCGGCCAAAAGTTGGTGTCAGGCAGTTTTTACTGGATTCTCTAGGTCAGAATGTTATGGCTGGGGTGAGTGAGTCATCACACAGCCTATTATGCATCATCACAATGCATCTATGGTAGATTAAAAAAATAATATCCTCAAATAATAATATATATTCATGATTATCGGCCGGAGCGAAAATCGGGTAAATACTGTGATGTGCACATGCCTAATACCCATTGGATAATAGGAGTAGAGCTTAGCGGATTGGACCAATGTAAAGAGCTCATTCTGAAGGTTTTAAATCCAAAGTTTCATGTTATTCTATGAACAACTCACGATTCTACGGATGCTAAAAGGACATGGAGGTGGGAGTGATTGTATTATGGTTGTCATGGAAACCTACATTTTCCTGTGATCTAATTTTTTTATATCAGTTTTGATAAACTGGGGTGACTTGCAATACGAAGAAGACCATTGGTATGAAGTTTGATCAGGATCTGATTATTAATAAAAGAAACTACAAAGAAATGTTATATTTAGTCTATTTAACAGCCCTAAATAAGGCATTAGGTAACACAAAAATCTTAAATTCAACAAACTTCAAATGCACATATCTCATTCAATTTTTGGAATATTTTAAAAATTCAAAAAGCAAATTGCTTGTGATTCATTGGAGCTTCCAATGAAATTATAATTTGGATGTTTTGAATAATTTGAAAAAGTTTTTGTGGGGTACATACCAAAGGCTAAGCATTTCTTATTCATATTAGAACTAGTACTGGTTGAAAGACGAATTTGTCTGCAAAAATAAGAATCACCTATAGTTTGTGTTTAAATCTGCTGAGTTTTTTTTTCTCTTAAATAAACTCAACCAGTCGACTTTTGAGCGTCCTAGTCAGAGGCTAGAGAGGAAGCGTGTGCCTAGTAAAAACGAAACTTCCATAATATCGCTCACATTGTTTAACAAACCGTTCCTTAGCGCTAAGGAGTGTTGTATAGATTCGTATTGTTGGTGCCCCTTGTGCTCAAATGCAAACTGCACTGAACTCACCTGAACAAATAGCTCGTGTAGGAGTTCTTCGGTAATATCTCCATTGAGATTGCCACACCAGAGTGTACGATCTTTATTGTCGCCCATTTTGTTTTTCTTCTTATGCTGGTGGTGCCACCTATCGCAAACTGGAAGCTGCACAACTGTAGTGTTCTAGCTTTCCGGTAGATGGCGGCACCACCACCGGTTGCGTCCACATAGACCTATTTTAAATGACGTCAGCATGGGTATTTAGGTCAGTGCGCACGCTGCTTGGCTGCAGGACGACACACTGTCACACTGGAAACTCAATGGCTATGACTCTAGTAGTATGAGCAATTTTCATACAGAAAAAGTAAAATATCTCTAAAACGACACCACCTTGAGATAAACCGCTTGGAAAACATATAGAAAACATATTCAACGAATAGATTATATTAAATTTGTAAGGTTAGGGTTCTGCATTTCTATTTATTTTGAATATGGCCATGAGCAATCTTCTTACAGAAAAAGTGAAATATCTCTAAAACCACACCACTTAGACACAAAACCGCTTGGAACGCATATATAAAACATATTCACCGAATAGATTATATTAATTTCATACGGTTAGGGTTCTGCATTTCTATTAATTTTGAATTAAATGGACGTTTTGCACTGCGCGTACGGCAAACTCAATGCATTGTCAATGGCCGTGAGCAATCTTCATACAGAAAAAGTGAAATATTTCTAAAACCACACCACTTAGACACAAACCGCTTAGAACGCATATAGAAAACATATTCAACGAATAGCTTATATTAAAGTCATAAGGTTAGGGTTCTGTGTTTCTATTAATTTTGAATAAAACCTACGTTTTGCAGTGCGCTTATCGGCAAACTCAATGCATTGTCAATGGTGGTGAGCAATCTTCTTACAGAAAAGGTTAAATATCTCTAAAACCACACCACTTAGACACACACTGCTTGGAACGCATATAGAAAACATATTCACTGAATAGATTATATAAAATGTATATGGTTACGGTTCTTCATTTCCATTAACTTTGAATAAAATTAACGTTTTGCACTGCGCGTACTGGCAAACTCAGTGGCAGTGTGCATTCGTTCTGCAGGCAAGCTGCGCATGCGTACACAATGTTTACAAACATTGAAATAGGTCTCTAATAGATCTCGTCCTAAATGGACCATAACTGCATTATATCATATTAGCCTGGCGACTGACCCGATAGCAATCTGTACCATGATGCGATATCCCACTCAGCCACATTATTCTTGCACAAATCCAATAGTACCGTTGTAAAGACTAGGTCTCCATAAAGTAAAGTTGAATCCTTCCTCCAACCAAAGATTATAGGGTCTTTGCTCCAAGTAATAGATTTACCACTAGTCGTGGTCACCAGTATGTAAAGTTTACAGCTCGAATCTGTAGCTGTGTAGGCAGGCAATAGCGAAATCAATACAGACAAAGAGAAAGGAAGAGTATAAAGTGTGAAAGAAGAGACAGAGAGTCAAGCCCTCCGGTTTATTATTTATATGGTACATGGATTCAGTGTAGAGTACCACCCCACCCATTTCCCCCAATGGGAAACAAACATTCTTAGCTCTACCAATAGGGAACCAGCATTCCTGGTCCCCATGGTTACCGGTGATCTGCCCATCACCAAGCTGTGTGGCACCCCTGGCCACCACCTTCCTTGAGCCTGAGTGTGATGATCCTACCTAGTAGAGGGGGGAGGGGGTAGGCTCTGAGTACCCAGTACACACAGCCCTGTTTATTTACATCTCACTCAGGCACCACCAGCACCTATATATACACATACATGCACCTGGTCACATATACCCGATCAGTAATAGAACATTTGCACCCCCTCACCAATGCATTAAATCGGAATATTTTACACTGTGATCTAACCAAATAATGACCTTGGATCGAATATGACATCCAATATAGGAAGCCAGCAACCGGTCCAGTCACGTGGTTATGCATAGTTTATAAGTTATATTGATAATACGCATAACTGAAAATATAACCCTTCAGTTATCAAATTAATTAATAATTTAATTATCACAAGCTCATCAGTAAAGAATGATAGAATACGCCATTATTGGGTGAATTCAATACGTGTCGGCTTATGAGAAATGTGTGCCTTTCATAACAGAATAGAATCCACTTAGTTTGTGGCTTTATAAACGGATATGAATTTCTGCTGAGATGAATAATTTTGTGGCATGTATACACTTGTCACGATGTCGACGATACCATAAATATCTATAGGTTTTAGCCCATAGAAATATACATTTTGTACAATTCTATAGGCCCTTGGCATGCACCTAATTTGATTTTACCTTTATTCATTTGTTCCTTATGTAAGATTCCAAGAATCAAACGATCAAACGCAATTTATCCGTTTGGCAACTTTTAATATCAATATCATGTAGATCTACATTTCATTGCGTAGAATATTCAAAGTGAAATATTCTGAATCCGTGCATAAATATAAATTAGTAGTAGTAGGGCCTATCGAGGAGTAGTAGTAGGGCCTATCGGGTAATATCTCTGAAGTTAGGTTACTTCAAATTAAAATAGATTATAATTATAAATCTGATGTCCTTATGTAAGTAAAAGGATCGGATTATGCAACTAACTTTAAGGGCAGTACAGATTTCGACACAACTTATTTTTAAGATTCTGTAGGTATAAGTGACCCGTTTGTTGTTGCTAATTTGATAATTATATATAATATATTATATTGCTACTAGATATACCATTTATATATATATTACAGTATAACCCCATTAAACCAAGCTCGGTTAAACCAAACGATCGGTTAATCCAAACTTATTTCGGCAGCCCAGCAAAATACTACCATTTATCATATAAAAAAGTCAGTTAAACCAAAGTAGGTTAATCCAAATTATCGGTTAATCCAAACAAAATTATCGGACACCAGGCCACTTCCGGTACGGTTAAACCAAACTTTCATGTGGTTATAAGGTCATCTGAGACCCCACTGACTTTTTTTATATGGTTTAAGGGGGTTGGTTACACTGCATATACATAAAAAACAATACTCAAGTGTCCACATACTCTGTATATTACATTCATCATACACACACATTTTTTGCCAAAGCCAAAGCATTAGCATGGTTAAACCAATGATCGGTTAATCCAAACAAATTTCTAGGGTCCGTTCAAGTTTGGTTTAACGGGGTTATACTGTATATATATATAAAATAGCAATCAACAACAAACAGGTCAGTCATGTCCTATATACAATATTGATATATAAACACTAATCTATCCTCTAGAAACAACGCGTCAAGAATGAAGAAATGCACTTTGTCCAGTATATAGTAAAATAATTTATTCGATCTATAATACAGTCCGTACATAATTACCATGAATATGCAACAACCATTAACTGATTAACAAAAAAGACTTAGAATGCACAATAGCAGTATCTGGTGGTCATTCCTATATGGTATCTACAAACAAGCCCAACTTACTGCATTTTTTGGGCATCTCGCAAATAAACTTAGATATAATTACTTCTACTTCTTCTAGGAAGTATTTACAAATAAATAATACCCATCAAACCAACGCCCGTTGCTATATGTTTATATATAGCACTTTGTAGGCATAGCCTTGAGTTTGTAAACACTTAAATTAAGTAGCACCGTTACAAACTTGCCATTGCCATCCACACCCTGTAATTATCTACACACAGTAGTTAGTTATACATAACTTACTTTTGATTCTCATTATGTTAATAATATACAGCTGCCATACCATAATTTATCCGTATAACATTGTGACTCAGTTTAGTTTGGATTTTAGTCCAAACAGTGAAAATACATTAACTATTTACAAACCGATTCAGCAGTAACATTACAAGTCACCGTGTTCAAATTTCTTTCATGTTTCACAAGCAGCAAGTTCACACACACACGCACAGGCATACACACAAAATGACTATGCTGTCACACTCAGTCGTAAACACCGGATTTCTACATTAGGCCAAATAAAATGTTAAAATTTATGGTCGTCCCCGTCCGCCCCTGAAAAATCGGCCGCCCCTGATTTGTTCATTTAGTTAAAACTTAAAAATGTGTCGAGCTGGCAATTTAACTTTTGCATCCATCAATTTTTAAGTTGGACTCAGTCAGGGTTCAAGCCAGAACGGGAGGCGAGGCTCAACTCATTCAGCCATTGCGTCTGGTTATGCATTATGTCTACGTAAAAAAATCAAACATGAAAAAATAAAAACCGCCCGCCTGACCCTGCTTTCATTTCAAAAGGACGATCACCAATTTTTATATTTGGCTATAGTTCAACATTAGACGTCGCAATATTTTCTGTACCTGTGAAATCAAAACCAAAAGAAGCGGGTGATGACGTCATCACATGCTGTCAGCTGGTGGCCATGTTTTGACAGGCCGGTAAGGTAGTGGCCGCGACAACCACTGCTTCCCCAGTCATGCGGTCATGAGTGGTTTAAGAGCCCAATTCAGTGGCCTCCAAATCCTGCTTCCCAAGACCCCGTGGCTGGCCATGAGATTGTGGTCCGGAGAGCTAGTTTTAGATACCTGCGATGTTTCCTGAGACCGCCGGCCCAATCGATCATTAGTTTGTGGTGCCAACAGCCAGGTTCGATCCCCAAGTAAAGTTGATGGTTCAAAATACTACTACACAAGATTGCTCAGTTAGGAATTCATTGGTGTCAGGTTTCAGACCCAAGTAAATGTTGTTGGCTCAAAATAATGCCACGCAAGACAGTTCAGTCATGAGTTCATGGTCCTGACAACAAGGTTTGAGAGCCCAGTATTGTAAAGGCCTCAAAATACTGCTTCTCGAGACCGGCCCGTCATGAGTTCGTGGTGAGTGCGGAAGTTGGCGAGACGCTGCTGTAGTAGCGACTTCCATGTGCATGCCTGCTCCATGGACGGGGCGCGGAGCAGAATGTGACGCGCTTCCCAGTCAACATGGTCTGCGCTTCGCACCTCAGCCGTCAATGTGAACTCGCAGGCTGTAAGGAGAGCAAAGAGCGGGACTCGGTCAGATATGGCTGAGAAGGAGTTAAGAATTTGAGGTGCACAATCATGGTTTCTATTTCAATCATTGACTGGTTAGAATACAAAATATAAACTAACTAATTTGTTTGGAACATATAAATATTTCTACAATCATTGGATCTAATCTATACAAGGCTAATTACCTCAATAGGTTAATATTTAATATGAAAATGGAATCCTACGACAAGTTGGTGGGAAGCTAAAAAATTCACCGATAAATTTGTTTGAATATTACAGGCCAATTATTTCAACATTTTGCGACAACTTTGTGACAAGCAGGGAAACGGTCACAAGCAGTAGATTCAATTTTGGTGTTTTAAGTCCTAGCAACATCAGGACGGGTCGCAGGCAGTAGTGTTGTTTGTTTGTTGGTGTTTTACGTTCTAGCAAAATCTATGGTCATATCATGACGGAACACAAGCAGTAGCGTGATTGGGGTAACTGTAGAAGGGTACTCACGATGAGAGCCGCCAAACTCGGAGTTCATGACCTCTGGAAGCGGGAGCGGGTCCTCGACGACGATGAGCGAGTCGCCTTCAACCCGTGTCACGAGCAGCAAGTCGCTCAGCAGAACGACCACCACGCGGCGCCACTGGCAGTCCTCAACGCGCAGCAGCTCGCCCGAGTAGATCACGTGACGGCTCGGTACAGCCAGCCGGAAGGCGGTCACATGAGCCGGGAAGACGAGGCGCTCCTGGATGTCGAGCAGCTCAGAGTCGACACTTGCTGAGCTGGACTTGGACCGCGTCGAACTTGAAGAGTGCGATGACGTGCTCGACTCACCCGAGGTGAACGAGGTGGTGCCGGAGCCGGAGCTGCTGCCTCCAGCAGAGGTGTTTTTGCTGTGGCTGTCAATTGGTGTATGCTGGACTTTGTTGCAGCATGCACTGAAAGCTGGAAGAGCAGAGATGACAGAATTCGAATTAGTTTGAAATTACCAAAGTCATTTAAAATAAAACTTACTTCAAGCTAAAGTAAGGTACATTACAATGATCAAATTAATGTAGTTAACACTAATCGAGTCGTGAACCCTAAAGTAGGTGTATTGGAATAATTTTCAGTTACCAATTAGGCCAAAAAATAGACAGAAATTACCAATTAGGCCAAACAAAGTCCGGTATCGCGACGTTAGTGATTTACTTGAAGCTAAAGTAAGGTACATTATAAGTATAACAATCAACCTAAGATTTATCTCAGTAAATGCTAGAATCTCAAAAAACTCATCGGACTATGCCACCTTAATGCTACATACTCCGATGATTTTGAGTTTGTGAGATAACTACATTAGATTGCCCATTATAATCCACCTATGCAACTTCTAAGTTCTAATTAATTCACAGTCGTGAACCCTTAAGTACCTTTCACAACTCGCGACAGGGCGGCTGCATCGCAGTGGTCACGTGACGTGTGGCTGAGCACCGTGCGCAGAGTCACCATCAGCGTCTGCAGGTGCTCCTCGGGCTTGCGCAGGAACTCGGCGATGCCCGGCTTTCCGGGCTCGGCGGCCGGCGCGTCGAGGAAGGCGTGGAACTGCTCGTAGGTTCGCAGATCGCTCAGCAGACGCAGCGCCTCGCGCAGTCCGCGGGCGTAGAGCTGGTACGCCTCGCACAAGATGGCGGCACGCTGCACGTAGACACTACCCACCACGTCCACGTAGCGCCGGCCGCTCGAGTTGACGTCGCAGTAGGAGAGGCTGCCTTCCGCCATCTGCCGGACGTGGTACTCGGAGAAGGCGACTAACTGAGATGGGGAAGAGGGGAGGGGGTGGAAGAGGTATAATTAGGTATAAATTGATGAGAGGATCAGTATTGCATATATAGGGATGAAAGTGGTCTCCAGCAAAATTCTCGGAAATCAAGCTGATGTTATTCCACCGATGGCGAGTTTCCCCGAAAATGCCGATCCCCCCCCCCCCCCATTGGATTAGGACTGTCAGTGCGGAAAAACACATGGAAGTCAGTTTTCAACTATCGTTTTTGTTTGGGGTTTATATTCTACCAACATCTAATCTAAGATCATATAAGAATGGGATTCGGTCTACGCAATCCCGATTCCATGGCATCTTGCTTAACACTAATCGGTATTTATAAGAAATGGCAGCGATCTTTCATCCATGATTTCCGATTTACTAATGGAACCAAAACAACAACCTTATGCGTCGTTTAAAATATACATAACAGTATGCATTTTTCATAGAGATACAATAACAACAATTGTGACCAAGGAAAATATAAAAAGGATAACACTTTGTTTGATAACTGACAGCTGGAAGGTGACATGGATGGTGCTCGAGACTCACCTTCTCGACATTCTGGAAGAGGATCCGGTGTTCGCCCGCAGACAGGATGCAGTGTCGAAGAGGGCGAGAGTACCGCTGGATGCCATACTGCATGGCTGCAATGAACTCAGCCTCCGCCCGCAGAAGCTGACACGCAGCCGCTTGGCGAGCCCTCTCTCGGTGGGACAGATCACAGAAGCTCATCTCCGGCAATGTGGTGTGCGCATAGTCAGCCACCAACATCTTGGATTCATCAGCATCCGAAGAGGCATCAAGGAAGGTCTCATTCGCAGTGTCATGAACTGCGTCATCTACGCTGCACATTGTCTCATAAGTCTCCTCAGTGGCTGCGACAGGGCTGGCCATCATATTGCAATCGAACGGCTTCCAGGGAAGCTCGTCGTAGATCTCCTCATTCTCATTGAAAAAGATTGACTCGTTTGAAGCATCCCAGCGAAGGCTGTCATAAGTGTTTGTAGTGATCGTCATTTCAGCCTTGGTGACAATATGCACGCCATGCACCTGCGAAGTCACCGTCTTCCGCAATGACTTCCGGATGCTGCGCTCACAGGAAATCTTGCCGCTCTCCTCAATTGAGACGCTACCATGAGAGGACTGTGAAGACAGGGAGGTCTTCTTTTGGCTTCTGGATAAGGAAGCCACATTGTCTGACTGCGAAGGCCGCAGGGGGAGCGTGTCATTGAGACCCCTCGAAGAGAGTGAAGTGGCACTGGGAATCTTCCGGGTTAGTGAAGACCTGGAGGAACGCTCAGAAGCAGAGCCGGCACCAGATGCACGGCCATAGAACCCCTCACAGCAGGCATCACTGGGGAACTCGTAGAGGTTTGATGATGTCACGCTTCCATAGACCGGGTTCTCCTGGGTCTTGAAGTTTGAGCTGGCAGTGACTAGCTGGGACCGGTTTGGGCGGACCACGTCAAGGACAATCTGCTTCAGAGAGTTCCTGCAATAGGACAAAGCACCAAAATTAACAGGTTGTACAAATACACACTGGGTAATAATATAGTTAAGCGATTCCCAAAGCACCGAAATTAGCAGGCGGCACAAACACCCACACTGGGGAATAATATATTTAAGCAATTCGAATACAGGATATTTTAAAACAGAAATCACTTAAAATCATTACTAAATATATTAAAGAATATAAATCATTTAAAGCAGTTCTAAACCCCCAAAAAGAAATATTACAGAAATGGAAACATTACAGGAATTGAAAGACTACAGAAAATAACGCAGTCCACCACTAATCAAATCCATCATTAAAAGAAAGAGTATCTACTAATGACATGAAAATCCAGCAATTAATTTTGGCAGCAAGTTTTTTTTTTTATAACAATTTAACAAACTAGCGAGGAAATTCAGTTTTTTTATCAAACGTGACACTCACTTGACAATCTTGGCGACGCTGTCGGCTGTGGAGCGAGACACGTTCTGACCGTTGATCCTGACTACGACGTCGTTTTTACGCAGTCCTGCAGACGCGGCCGGACAACCTACACACAAGTCAACAAAACACACGGTCAGAGTCAGACCCACGCTAAGTGTCAAACCACAGCCGCACCGCAGGCCGAGCCACCGGCGCGCATGCGCGGGGGTGGGAGACGCTGCGCACGCGCGATGCATTACGGGTAATGCGGTAGGTAACAGGTCGGCTGGACTAGGGGGCGCCTTTCTAAAAAAATAACCCTCCCCCCCCCAATCTAACAAGTAACAGTAACTAAGCCCCTGTCACACATCACCGGATTGAGCAACGGACAGAATTGTCTAGTCCAGGCATCATAAGCATAACAATTTATTAAAATGTGTCAAAATGTTGCGATATCAGGTCAAAGGCCGATGGACGAATGGACATGAATGGATAGCCAACGGACAGTAAGCGGCCTACTAAGACCGGACAAGAAACATAGACAACCCGGTGGCATCCGTTCCAAGTTTTATGCATGTTCAAAACTTTTACGGACACAAACCAGTCATCAACAGACTTTGTTCGGTTTCTGTCCGATTCCGCCCAATTCTGTGAGGTGTGACAGGGCATTTAACCATAACTAGCTGGATAGACCGATGAAAACATAAAATCAAGACAATTATCTAGATCTTAGTCTACAACCCTATATACCAATGCGCTTATTAAGCAGTCGTCTGACAGAAGGAAATTCAGAGGAAATTGAACATGTGCTTGACAAAATTATTTTCGCATGGTTGCACTTAAAAATAAGTTACACCAAGTTAAAATAAGGTAGATTATCAACCTAATATATACATATCAGAAAATGACAGAAAGTCAAAACCACTGGACTGTGCAGCTTAAAGAAGCTTTCACACAATCACAGATTCCGCCAAACTGATGACAGTTTAAAGCCGTATAATCCGAAGAAAGCTCATGCAGCTATAGATTAGATCCGACATATCCGACTTAGCTACCGGCGTACAAGTGATTATTGTCACATGGTGCGTTGTGTCACATAAAATATGCAAAAAGAGAGGCTATATCCAGAATTTAGACATGTACATCAAAATATTGTAAACATATGCAAAGTCAACATATCCAAAGTTGCATCATCCGATGGTTTTGAGTTTCTGTCATTTTCTGAGATGAATATGTTAGGTTGATCTTTATAATCGACCTTACTTTGAAGTGGCTTTTATTATGAAGGGCTAACGGGAGATATTTGAAGTGAAAATATGCAGGGTTAATTTTGGCAAGCAAGGTTTCTGCAGTAACATTCTATGGTGATAAATGTTTAATAAGTGCATCAGCATCCAAGTTAGATATGTAGAATCAAATCGAGATAATTGTTTTGGTTTGGAAAAGTTGATGTTTTCATCAGCTTTAAGTTTACGGTGTTACACTAGAAAATATGCAGAAAAAAGGCCATATCCAGAATTTATACAAAATATTGTAAATCTATCCACAAAGTCAAAACTTTAACATAAGTTGCTTCAAGCTAACTGAAGTAGCTCTACAAGGACCAGCCTAATCTATTTATCTAAAACATAACGCGGTGGAAGCCCATCACAGCTTACACGATGCCGTCAGCAGCATGAGAAGTTTTCACAGCTCTGACAATTCACCACCATATTCACACAACTACTACCAGCTAGCTGACACGCCCGCCAGAAACCAGCAAACCGACACTAACTTCCAGCGCGCCATCAGTGTCACTGGCAGCCCTGATTAACATGGCGACCGCCCCCATATGATATGAACATAATTCGGGCTGATGTTTTCATTAATGAGATGCGCACGCAGGGGGCGAGGTCATTAATTAGCAAATTAAACGGTCAGGGCTTTATCTACGGTATTTTCCGGGTTGCTTGGCGGAGTGAATTTAGTATTACTATTAGAGAGAGGAGCATTTCAAAATGTGGTAGATATTTCAAACAGGTTGTACTTGTACGACACGGGCAGATATACACACGTGTACAACATGAGCATACACACGCACGTGTACGACATGAGCATACATATACACATGTACGACACAAGCATACATACACGTATGACACAATCAGATATACACATGTGTACGACATGAGCAGATATACACACGCATACAACATACATTAGCACAGATATGTATGAGACATAAAGAAGCACACATGTTTGACATGATCACACATCCAACACATCTGTAATATGTGTTTGATGTGTGCAGACACATCAGTACGGACATGCACCAAGTACACACGTGTACGACACACTATTAAGTATTAGTATAAACACAAAATGTTTAGAAACTTACCATCGTCCACTTTGCCGATGGTAACGGGGCTGGATCCCATGACGGTAAATCCGTAACCATGACGACCACGCTTCACAACCACCTAAAGGTGAGGGAGAGAAAGGGGAATTAAATATCAGTAACGACAAGACTGAGCAGTCAACACGGTCATGATGAACATACACATATATATACTGCAGCACAAGCTGAGAGTGGTTAAACTAACCTAAGCCAGACACGGCCACTCCCTCTGCTCGCTGGTCACACTCCGGGTTAAGCACACTAAGCAGGAACCAGCGATTCCGCGCCAGATACGAGGGAACGCTGATGCGAAAAAGATGTCGCGACATGGCTGCTCGGGGCGCCGGGCCGGCACAATTCATTAAGGCCGGTAACCCCAGCCCCGGGGCTTCAATTAAAGCCCTGCCACCCCGGGACTGACTCACTGAGATAAGACGGCCCGATAAACGCACACGTCGCATTTAATTACCGGCAAACAAAAACACCGTCCACACACCTAAAGTTCAGCGCAGCTGGGGACCGTGCTGGGCTGTGGCAGAGTTTAGGAGCTCCGAAATGATAGGTCGCTATGGTCAGCCCCCCGACCCCCCGTGGGGAGTCATTCGTTGCTACGAAATACTGAGGATTTAGGGAGCTGGGGGCAGTAGTAGTACATTCCCCATTGGTGTTGCTGTGGCCAGTGCCCTCCCTGTCATGGTGTGTTGTTCTGGCTAGTGCCTTCCCAAGTGCAACGCGGCAATATTCAGCATCAACAAATATGAAGAGCGGTTGCTATTTATTGAATATTCTGATAAATAAATGTCCGTTTACGCCTCCCCCGCCAATCCGAGTTGTATCGGACAATACTTGTTTCCCGTTCGGTGTGAATTTGGTCCCCAAAGTGCGAATCCGCGAAATCACCAACATGGCTTCCAGTGGCCAAAAGATAACACTCCCTCACCCGGAGGCTGGCTCAGGAATATCTCCAGCATCCACACGCTGCGGCGGGAGGAGGAGGTGGTGGTGGCGAGGGCCAGTTTAATCATCTGATTAGACGCTGTCAGAGTGGCTAGATAAACATTTAATTAGCCGGCGTCCCGCCCGTCCTCACCCGGTGTCGACGTGCCTTATGGGCCGTGAATCGGCCCACATTTTTACGACTATCTTTGCCACATGTAAATATTAATTTAGTGGTGTTTTTTTGTTGTTGTTGTTGGTGGTATGAGTGGGTTGTAGGAAGCTGTCCAAACCCCCCGATTCCCTCGAGGATAAGTTGAACTGACCACGATGCCCATGACACCCGTCAGGTAGAGTGGGAAAGCTCCCTTGCATTAGCACAAATAATAAAAACCCGCGAAAATTTGGTGGGTTCATCGATTCCAAATGCAGGCCTAACCACCCGTATTCTATAGGACAACGATGGGAGCCGAACAAACCAACCCACCCACCCAGAAAACCCCCACTATCCCCCCATTACGGTGATGGAGCTGGAGGTGTGTGGTCCGGTCAGTGGTATTCTATGTATATATTTATACAGGCGGTGTGTGTATATCTAGGTTGAAGTAGAAGGTGATCTGTCTCAATTAGATTACACTTTCACAAACTGCTCTGAGTAGTTTCGGAAACAGAAACTGAGACTGAGAGGGTTGCCACTAGCCAGAGCGTGTCCGCAGTGAATATTCATAAGCTCGAATCTGAATTGTATATACAGTAAAACATCCACAGATCGCCCACCTCCACTGATCGACCACTTCCCTATATAGATCGCTTTATTTGGGTCCCAAATGATCGCCCATACAATACCATTGTGATGAAATGAAAAACTTCCTAAACCGATCACCTCCCTAAATGGACCATTTGGTTGGTATAGTATACATATATAATATACGCAGGGCTGCTGCAGTTGTATGTGAATATGTTGGAAACATTTAGAATAAAATAAAACAAACCCAATCACCTACAACTGCAGCAGCCCTGTGTTACAAATAAAACAGTGGCTAAAGTCTTACACAGACGGAGCTTAATGACATTGATTGTTGTCTATTCACTTCACCACTAACGTAATCCATTCACAGCCTGGCGACAGTCATTGTTCTCCTCCTATCCGGGGTATATATGATCTAGGTGTGTGTTTATGAGTGTGGCCTCCCTGCGTTACAACATACCCGCTCTGCCAACGAGTTGTGAAAGGTACCCTTGTATTGCAAGAAGCAATGCCACACATTCACCCAGTCGTTTACTCCTATCCACTAACCTATCCACTCAGGCGACACAAACCAAGCATCTACCCCCCCCCCCCCCCACCTCAGTAACCTACCCACTCCACCCACACAGGGCAGTTAGCAGTTACTATGGTAATGTACAGCAGGGGCCGCAGCCAGTGCAGTAGTTCTGCATAAGAGACCCAGACGATACTACTACCAGGTGGTGGGGCAAGGGGGCAGTGGGATGCAGCGGGGGGGGGGGGGCAGTGCCCAAGAACGGTCAGTTGAAATGAAAACAAAACATGGCACCAACTACCTGCCAAGCCTTTATGGCTCCATATTGCATATAAAGAGAGGGCCAGCCTATGATGTAAAACACGAATTATCGATAAGCATTTCAGGTCCAGCCACGAGCCAACAGACATTGGATATGGATGGAAGGGGAGATACATAGATAGAAAGGGGAGGAAAGAGGAGAGGTGAGGGGGGCGGAGAGAGAGGGCATGGTAGAGAGGGGTGAGAGGGGGAGGGGGTAAGAGAGGGAGGGGAGGGGAGAGGAGAGGGGCGGAGAGAGGGAGGAGAGGGGGCGGGGAGAGAGGTATGGGGAGGAGGAGAGGTGAGGGGAGGAGAGAGAGGTGAGGGGAGGAGAGAGGTATGGGAGGAGAGAGAGTATGGGAGGAGGAGAGAGGTATGGGGTGGAGAGAGAGGTATGGGGAGGAGAGAGGTATGGGGAGGAGAGAGGTATGGGGAGGAGAGAGAGGTGAGGGGAGGAGAGAGATGGGGGGAGAGAGAGAGGGGAGGAGAGGAGAGAGATGAGGGGGGGAGAGAGGGTGGAGGGGGGAGGGGAGGAGAGGGAGGACAGGGGAGGGGGGGGGGGAAGAGAGGGGAGGGGAGAGAGGGTAAGGGAGAGGGGGGAGAGGAGAGAGGATGGGAGAGAGGGGTGATGAGAAGCGGATGGGCGAGAACAGTGGGACTGGAGGGACTTCCACCCACCCACCCACATTAATACTTAATAAGTGACGCGCCTACATCTAACGCCGTACATTGTACATGCATAGTAGGGGAGTCCGTGTGGAAAAGAGAGGAGGGGTGCTGGCTTTTGTCAGGCAAGCCTTTATGTAATGAGGGTAATTGACAGAATGGCGTGGGGGGTCATTATACTTATACGGGGGTTACGTAATACCCCTCACGGCCAGTATAGAAATAAGGCAGTGATATTTTAGTCACATGAATATAAATCTATGTACAATACTGCTTAGCGCATTACGACCAGTAGGGGCTTCTACAATGAAAGGCATATCATTCAATTAACTAACTTACTAAGCCTAAGGCAGTTGGAGACCACAGTTGGCATAGACTTAACGCTGAGCCCCCTCAACCTCTCCTTAAACATTCCGATTGTATTTATTAAAAGCAGGTTACTCCCCACACACCTGATGGTATTGTTCACCTCCGAAAATTACTTACAGGAACATTTGAGATTCAGTTAGCAACTGAAACCTCGAGGTACAAGACTATATATCGTGCAGTGAGCGTGGCAGGGCAAGGTGGTGAGGGCAGCCGGGCGGGGAGTCCCGGCGAGGGGGTGACGGGCGGGGCGGCGCCCGGTCAAGACCCCCTTTAACCCCGGCGGTCAGCCATGGCGATCTGAGACCGGGAACCCAGTGTGAGCAAACACGCACACACAAACAGAGGGTATCTACCCCTCCTGCAGTAACCACCTAGTGTATCCCCTTATTCATACACGTGGTTCCAATTGTAAACCCAAGACCACGGCAACCCTCCTGCCCCCCCCCCCCTCCTCAAACCGCGGAAATGCCTGGTTGGCTGTTGGGGAGTTTTACGTCCTGGCAACATATCATGACGGGTACCAACTTGTAACAGTGCACACTCATGGCATCTTCATAGTGCTGTTCCACTGGGGAAATGAGGCCGCCAGCACCATAACCTGATATCCCACTCCCATTCACATTATCCTGACACTCAGCTAACAAGTCCTTACCCTATCCTATTAATGCAGAGCGCCAAGCTAGGAAGTGACACGTATCAATGTGATCAGCCATTAGTTTGACTCGATCGGGAATAGAACTCCCGATCTCCCGCACGGGAAACTCCCACTCTACCGATTCAGCCACCGCGTCCGGTGGGAACCTGCCTGAAGTAAACAACAAAATCTCGCACCGCACCAACGCGCCACCTACAGTGAAAGCCATGAACTAACACCCACAGTCCCCGCCACCCCGACACTGCCCGTCGGTATTCTATTTCGCGTCCGCTGTCACTGGCCATGGGAGGGCAGTAGTCGTGTAGACCCAGGTGTCAGTGGTTGACAGCGGTGTCAGTGGCAAAGACATAGGTGTCAGTGGTTTACAGTAGTGACTTGTGACTTACCGTGGTCGTGTCAAGGCCCCGCAGAGACCGGTTCACGTCGGGTATCAGCGCAGACGACCGCTGCGACTTGGCGCTACTGGTTCCCGACTGGTTCGTGGGTGTCTTGGTGCCTGCAGAGGACGGGGGATGGGTTAGGCACAGCGTGAGCAGCGGCGGGTACAGGATAAATATGTGGGGAATGTTCAATGTGTATAATGCATCAACATAGAGATAGTCATCCAGTCATGTGTATAATGCATCAACATAGCGATAGTCAACCAGTCTGTCATGTGTATAATGCATCAAAATAGACTATAGAGATAGTCAACCAGTCTGTCATGTGTATAATGCATCAACATAGAGATAGTCAACAACTAAGTCATCACTGTTGCATATCTGCATCCACACAGTTATCGGTTCATAAGTTATGACTAGCATGTCTACAAATGAACTTTATGAAGGCATCCTAATGTATTAACAATGTCACATTGAATGTGTTGTACAAGTTATTACTGTATATAACAGAAGGCATCACAATGATAGCAACAGTTTTGTAGAAGTCATTACTGTATCAGTGTATCATAACCATGGCCGCCATGGACCATGCCCATAAATAAAGGCATCATGATGCATCCGGTGTTGCACACACTAGTACCAGTGACACTGACAGTGTACAAACTGCACCAGTGCAATAGGTATATAATGAAATAATGTAGCAAATAGAATCTATTAACATCATACTCATAGACAATCAGTAGTGCTCACCATATAATAAATAATCAAGTCTATAATCTTAAATGGAGCAACAGTGGTGTACAAGTTGAAGGCATTACATTTACAGTATCAGATCTGTAATGAAGTTACCACATCAATGCAATCTGTTGTAGAATCCACATAATATTAATAATGTAGCAATAGAAGTAAAATAGTAAATGGTAGAACAATATCGCATATGATAGCCCTAGCCTGTGTCCAGAACAGAAGATTGGATGTGTAACGTTTAATTAAGGTCATGTGTGCAGCGTATCACCAACAAACTATTATCTAGCTTTCAGTGATGGGTCAGTAACATCAATCTTCAGACTGCCTATATATATCATTAGGTCATGTCTGAAGAAACTTAGCGTTACAAATAAGCCATATATACACACATAATATGTGTATATTACATATATATCATATAACCATACGTATGTATATACGTCGATGTGTATATTATATGACTACCCCAAGTTTACAGTCAATGCTAATGTGCAAACCAGCTATACCCACTAACCCAGCTACCCGTGTATTCCCAGTCAGACGGGTCGGTGGCGGAGAAGTTGAAGCATAAATAATCAATATTCTACCATCAACATGATCTACCATCGGCCGATGTATATAAACCTCGCAAATGTGAGCACTAATTCCAAGTTTCCAGTGTGCAAACCAGCTGTACCCAGCTACCCCTGCATTCCCCAAGTCCAACGGGCCGTCTGTACTAAGTACACACCTATAGAACGCGTCATGACGGTCGTGTCGCCCGAGTAGTCGGCAAGTTTCACGTAATCCAGGATGGTCGACACACTACTACTGACGCTTTGGCGCTTCCTCTTTCTGACCCGGGCACACATCATGTACGACATCATATCCATGGCCGTCAGGACACAACTGCATGGCTGTCCCCGAGTGCGGCGACTCGGGCAGGTGTCGGCTGGGTTTGTTTGTAGCTGTGCAAACCCAGAGCCCCAGGGACGGACGGCTGACTGGCGAGCTGTGAGGGGTGACCGCCCTGGTCTGACGGCTCTCACTGAATGAATGCTCCGGCACTAACAAAGACCGCCCCAACTCTGTACCTCAGCGGCAGCAGCAGCGGTTAGTTCGGGCTTCTGTCGGTGGCGGCGCTGTGAGACGCTGCAGAAGCAGCGGTTAGTTCAAGCCTTCTGCCGGTGATGGCGCTGCGAGACGCGGCAGCGGTTAGTTAGGGTCTTCTGCCGTTGGTGGCGCTGCGAGAAGCGGCAGCAGCAGCAGGGGTAAGGTCAGGCCTTCTGCCGGTGGTGGCGCTGCGATACGCTGCGCCACGCTCGCCCCAACTCTCCCCACACAGTGGCGCCCCGCGCGGCTACTTAATTCACTACTGATATTGGAATCAGGTGCGCGCCGCCAGCTGTCACTCACACGGCAAGCCCCGCCCCATTATCCCCTCCTCGCGCCGCTACGTCCGTCCCCCGTCCCGCTGAACTAACCCCCAACCCCCCCCGCCAGCCACCCACCCTCCTGCTGCGCGCCTTGTTGAGAGCCAAGGCCCCGCCCACCCGCCTGCCCCGACCGGGGCTGTCAGAGCGACATCTGGGGGGATAAAGTCAGTCACCTCGTTAGCAACGGGGAGAAGGCAACAAGTGGCGGGTTAGCTTCAGTATTATAAGGCAGCAGCCTTTTTACACACACGGCGTGAATCCAGGTCCACAACAATCGGCTCCCAACTCCCCAATTTCACCTCACCTCCCCAAGTCAAATATGACGAGCATCGGCTAGAGAAAGCGGGTTATTTTGTAGAGTGGTTTTATCTCGCTAAAATACCAAGGTTGATTTACGTCCTAATAACATCTAAGGTCATATCAGGACGACAAAATACCATGATACATCACGCCAACCCAACCGGACGCGCAGGCCTCCCTTGTGGGAAATCGGGAGTTCGATTCCCGGGTGAGTCAAACCAATGGTTTACAAAAATTGATACTTCCTAGCTTGGCGCTCAGCATTAATAACTAATTAGCTTAGTCTCAGTCAGAATAATGTGACTGAGTGGGATATTGGGTCATGGTGCTGGTAGCCTGATTTCCCTGAGGGACAGCACTATAAAGTCACCATGAGTGTGCACTGTTGCAAGTCGGTACACCTACTGATATGACCTTAGAGGTTTCCACGACGGGAAAATTCCAACAATCACTCCCCCCCCCCTCACCCCCATCCACGTACACCCCTTGTAGTAGCCCCCCCCCCCCCCCCCCCCCCCACACACACACACAAAGCGTCTGACAGGGCGGTGTTAGTTCAGCGGGTACGACGCCGTTGTTGATGTTGCGCTGGGCACGGCCGGACTAAATTAACCAGTTTGTTTTTGCTACAAATGCACTCCGTATCAGGTGTTTTTGTTTCACAATGAGCCGCTGTGTACTCAGCCAGACGCCCGCCACTCAGTCAGTCGGGATCCCCTCATTCACTCACTCAGTTAGGGACCTCATCTCCTGCCTCAAGTCCTAGATGTTGTCAAGGCGGAGATGCTAACAGGACAAGGCGCAGGGCAATGAGCAAGACCCAATTGTGGGCGACTGAAATTTCCACTCTTTCACCAACTAATGTTATAATTTGACTCATTTTACAGTCAATCGGCATTATCTAGAGAATCAGGAAGTGGGGTGGAGGTAGGACTAACAAATAACAGCAACTGAACTTTTTTTAAACTGTTTTTGTACACCATTTAGTTTAAAAAATTTAAAGATGGTAGATTGATCTTCATGAGCTACACTATTTTTTACTTCGAAGCAACTTTTGGCTGTGGTCTGAGATATTTAAAGTGAAAAATATCAAATTAAATTTGGCATGCATGTCACAATTCTGACATCATAGGATTCAGTTGTAACAGGTTCTGTTAATTTGGCTTAGAAATGACCGACCTGAAAGATTGACAAATACCGCCAGCCGGGCTATATCTAATATTAGTGATAGAGGGGAGGGAGGTGCCTCGCTTTTAACAGCAAAAAGAAAAAGAAAATCTGACCTCGGCTACAAATCACACGAGAGGGAATGTCTCATTTGAGCGCGAGGGTGAAAACAGAAAAGTAGGAAGAATGTGACTAGAATGTGAATAAAATGTGAGTAAAATGAGGTTAAAGTGTCGGTTATTTCCCACCACATGGCAAGCCGTGTCACCCCCACAACCAACGGCCAGTGCCCCCACCCATACCACAGTTGTGTAACCCAAACCACGATAATATCCGGCCACCCCACATTCACCACCACCCCCACAAATTTCTATAACCGCCCCCCCCACCCCCACCAAGATCTATACCCACCCCTTCCACCCACAAGCTTCTATAAGTATAACTGCCCCTTCTCACCTCACACACTTCTAAGTATAACTTCCCCTCACACCCCCACGAACTGCCCCTCCGACCACCAGCAAGTTCTATATTGTATAAGTATAACTGCCCCTCCGCACCCCAAACCTCTATAAGTATAACTGCCCCTCCCACACCCCTACAAAGTTCTATAACCCCCCCCCCCCCCACTGCCCCTCTCCTCAACACACCGCGCCAAGTATGCGGAGCTTCCCCCCCCCCCCCCCACATAACAAGCCCCACCATAACTGCCCGCCCCACCCCACCCCACCCCCTCTTCCAAGCATGCTCATAACGCATCACAATCCGCGCTGATTAATTGATTAACTAAGAGTTGACGCTTCACTGAGCCGCTGGTATTCATCGCCATGGACCCAGTAGTAACCCCCCTCCAGCCCCCCCCCCAACCCATCCCGGTCCCGGGAGGCTTAATTAGGGGTTAGATTTGATATTTTTGCTGTAATAACCGGTCAGTCCGGAGTCAGTTTGGGTAAGGCTGGTGTCAAGGCGGCGCTGTTACCTAACGTGATAATAACTCACGTTAACCGTCACCTCCTGTTCGTTAATGGACAGGTGTCGGCAGAAGCGTTGGAATCCCATTAATGTCACCACCTTCAGAATGGTCATTTTGTTCCACAAGAAATCATTTTGAAACCCTAATTAAGAATTTTCGGGTCCCGGTCTGAATTTTGTTTATTAAAATGTTACGTCAGGAACTGAAATTCTAAATGAACATTTGCGGTAACCTTAAATTAGCCTGTAGCTATATATATATACATATATATATATATATATATATATATATATATATATATAATATCAGATGTAGGCATTAGAAATAAATATTAAATTAATTATTTGATATCAAATATATATATATATACACATGTTATATACATACATATTTATGCTATTCATATAGTTAGGTGCATTCTCCAAGTGAAATGCCACATGTACAGGTATTGGATAGGCTGATTCCATTAGGGCGCCTTGATAATTACTAATGTATGAATGATAGTACCCTTGCTCACCACTGAGGGCGCTACGGACGGTGCGCGTCTATCCAGCCCCATGATATACAACATGATATAGAACAGTTCCACATCTAAACTGCCAGAGGTGCTTAATAAGTCCAACCCCGTGATACACAATGGTATATAGAACAGTTGTACATCCAAACTGGCATAATAAGTCCAGCCCTGTGATATACAACACAATATAGAACAGTTGTACATCTGAACTGCCAGAGGAGGTGCATAATAAATCCAGCCCCGTGATATACAACACAATATAGAAGAGTTGTACATCTGAACGGCCAGAGCATGTGCATAATAAGTCCAGCCCCATGATATACAACACAATATACAACAGTTGTACATCCAAACTGCCAGAGGAGGCGCATAATAAGTCCAGCCCCGTGATATACAACACAATATAGAACAGTTGTACATCCGAACTGCCAGAGCATGTGCATAATAAGTCCAGCCCCGTGATATACAACACAATATACAACAGTTGTACATCCGAACTGCCAGAGCATGTGCATAATAAGTCCAGCCCCGTGATATACAACACAATATACAACAGTTGTACATCCGAACTGCCAGAGCATGTGCATAATAAGTCCAGCCCCGTGATATACAACACAATATACAACAGTTGTACATCCGAACTGCCAGAGGAGGTGCATAATAAGTCCAGCCCCGTGATATACAACACAATATAACACAGTTGTACATCCAAACTGCCAGAGCATGTGCATAATGCCAGGTACACACATAGCGTATAGGATTCGCGCACTAAAACTCCCGATCCGCTTAAAACTGAAATCGGGCCGATTCATTTTTCGAATCGGGAATCGCAATCGTAATCCTAGCGCACACCTACCGTTTTAGCCCTAAAAATCGGGAATCGCAATCGGTAGGTGTGCTAGGGGAGTGCACACCTCACGATTTTGGGGCAGTTTTAGGTCGTATACGCTAGGTGGGTGCGGGAAAACGATCGTATACGCTAGGTGTGTACCGGGCATAATAAGTCCAGCCCCGTGATATACAACACAATATAACACAGTTGTACATCCAAACTGCCAGGAGGTGCATAATAAGTCCAGCCCCGTGATATACAACACAATATACAACAGTTGTACATCCAAACTGCCAGTAGGTGCATAATAAGTCCAGCCCCGTGATATACAACACAATATAGAACAGTTCCACATCTGAACTGCCAGAGGAGGTGCATAATAAGCCCAGCCCCATGATATACAACACAATATAGAACAGTTGTACATTCGAACTGCCAGAGGATGTGCATAATAAGTCCAGCCCCATGATATACAACACAATATAGAACAGTTGTACATTCGAACTGCCAGAGGAGGTGCATAATAAGTCCAGCCCCATGATATACAACACAATATAGAACAGTTCCACATCCGAACTGCCAGAGGAAGTGCATAATAAGTCCAGCCCGTGATATACAACACTAAATAGAATAGTTGTACATCCAAACTGCCAGAGGAGGTGTGTAATGAGTGCGCCTACCTTTGCTGGCTGCCGGCCTCTTGGTGGCGGAGGCCTGCACGTGCTTCCGCTTGCCGACCTCCTCTGAGAGCAGGTAGTACCAGGAGTCGACGTTAGTCTTGTGCGACTTGAGATGTTTCACACCAAACGTCATGCACCCGAGCAGCTCACGAGCACTGAAACACAAGCCGGGCAGTTAGACCACAAGAACACCCACACTACCATCAACTCATTATACGCACAAACACATAAATATATATATAAATATATGCACTCACAAATAACATAGGGACGAAATTGTACTTGCAGGAATAACACGGTACTGAGAGAATTTCTAAATGATAATAAAATGAGAACCCAAACTACTAACTCCGACATTTTCGAAGGCAACACACAATTAATTTATCTTTCACCCTAGTAATAACTTTTCCAAATAATGTGACTGTACACAAATATTTCAAAGTGATAATTCATATTTCTAAGTGACACAATTAATATTCAAGTGAGACCTTAATTGTAAGAGAAATGTAAGAGCTCTCCTCACAATTACTGATACAAAACACCTAGAATGCGATTCATTACTGGGCTAAAGTATGAATGATGTGAATTATTTAAAAGGTGAAATATTGCATATATTGCTATATTATATTAACATGCCGTGAGTGCTACTTACTTTCCCTTGCCCTCCTTATTGTACATGGCAACTTTGAGTCTCTTCTGCATGTCCGCATCCATCATGTCTCTGTTGAAAAGGTGAAACAAACAGTCAATTAACAACATACATTAGCATATCCTGGAAGTGGCTAACTCAGATGGCAGTGCTTGTACTGGTGGTAGCAGTTGGTGTAATACTAACAGTAGCAGCACTGATGATAGTTAATAGTAAAATTAGTAGTGATATCACTATAGCAGTGGCAATAGTGATAGTGAGAGTAGTGATCAGAGCAGTAATAGTGATAGTAGAGATCATAGTAGTAATACTAATAGTGACAGTAGTGATCATAGTAATAATAGTGACAGTAGTGATCATAGTAATAATAGTGACAGTAGTGATCATAGTACTTTTTAGTAGTAGTAGTGATCATAGTAGTAATATAGACAGTAGTTATCATAGAAGTAACAGTAACAGTGACAGTAGTGATCACAGTAGTAACAGTTACAGTAGTGATCATAGTAGTAAGTGACAGTAGTGATCATAGAAGTAATAGTGACAGTAGTGACCATAGTAGTAACAGTTACAGTATTGATCATAGAAGTAATAGTGACAGTAGTGATCATAGCATTATAGTAGTAATAGTGAGTCGTGATCATAGTACTAGTAGTACTAATAATTAGTACTACGTACTGTGATCACTACTCCCTCTACTAGATCACTTAGTGTAATTGTAGTACTAGTAGTAGTGAGAGTAAAAACTAATAGTAGTTATGGTAATAGTGGTGACAGTACAAAGTGGTGATAATGGAAGTAGTGAGAGTAGTCTAGTGATGATAATATTAATAATAATATTAATGATAATAGTAGTAGTGACAGTAGCTGTGGTGACAACAAATAACAATAGACGAGTAGTGATAGTTAACAGATAGTGGTCATAATAGTACTGGTACAGTGGTACTAATAGTGGCACTGGTAGTGAAATTAATAGTAGTAATAGTAGTAGTTATTAGAGTAGTCATACTAAACAGAAGTACAAATAGTATTGATAGAGTGATGAAATTAGTAGTAGTACTACTACTAGTACTAGTACTAGTAGTGGTGATAGTAGTGTTGATAATAGTGACAGTACTATTGGTACTCCGGTAGTAATACTAGTACTAGTAGTTGTAGTGATAGCAGTAGTGGCGATAGTATTTGTGACAGTGATAATGATGAGAGTAGTTTTAAATAATGGTAGTGATGACAGTAGTACTAGTACTAGTAGTAGTGTGAGTAGTAATGGTAATGATAGTTGTGGCAGTAATGGTCACATTATGGTGGTGACATGGACGGTGATTGCATCTGACACAGTGACAGTAGGAGTAGTGCTTAATACTAGCCATGGTGATGAGTAGTAGTTGTAATAGCAGTAGTGACCGAGGTAATAGTAGTAGTAGTAATCACAGTAGTGGCAGTAAGAGTAGTGATCCGTGTACATGTAGTGATTTCAGTAACTAGTAGAGTCCAATTCACATATATCCACTGAATCCCATTTCCGCTTTAAACACACGAGCCATGTATAACAAACCCCGTAAGGAGTCCACACACTCCCATGTGCATATATATTATATATACATTACACATGCCCACGGCGCGCTGACACACCCACACACACACACACACACACGCATGCGCACTCACCCGGCGCACTTGCAGACAGGCATGTTGAGGCGGTGCTGAGGTGAACTAACCTGTGCTGAGGAGAGGCACGGGAGGACTCCACTATATACAGCGAGAACCAATCACAGTCGTCGCGCTGGTCACGTGCTTTTACGGCCAGTGACACTAAGTCCCGCAAGCTCTCTACAATAACTATCTGCTAATCTGCTATGTCAGTCCCGCCGGGAGTTAATCCGTTATTAAGGCAGTAGAGGCGAGCGCCACGTTTAATAAGCCGATGGGCGGGAAGGCGGGAAGGAGGGAGGCGGGGGGGTGGGGGGTGGGAGGGGGGCTGAAACGGCGGGCACCGGCTCACGGCGCATGAGCGGCTGGCAGGATGCTCGAGCGGCTGGCAGTGTCGGCTGTTGGCGTCGCGGCTGGCACTGTGACTGGGAGGTCGAGCGACGGCAGTGTCGACTGCCCGGCTGGAACTGTGTGACAGGATATGGTCGAGCGGCAGCAGTGTCGTCTGCCCCCGTCGCAGTGTCGTCTGCCCCGCCTCACGACCGTCAACAAGTTGCTCAGCCGAGAATGCTAGTGGCGAGCCGCGTCACCAGGTGGCGCCAAACTGACCACGGTGCGCCTGCGCGCCCTCTCACCCACTAAACAGCCCCTCTCTCTCCCCCCCCCCCCCATCTCTCGCCTTCACCCACTCACTGACATGCCCTGGCGGGGCTCCTCCCAGAGTACTCGCCTATGTGTGTGTGTGGGGGGGGGGGGGGGGGGAGGGGGTAAACATATTTTATTCACATGAAGTAATTCTGTCTGTCTAAAAAGTGTTCTGATACCTTAATCAAGTTTTTGTTTCGCAGAGACCACTCAGTGGCGGGTGTCAGTCGGGCTGGTGGTGTGAGCAGTGTGTATGTGTGGGTGTGTGATGGGGGGGGGGGGGGGGGACGGACACTGATTGACAGTTAGTTTTTCCTTCAGCCCCCCCCCCTTTTTTTAAAGGGGCGTGTATGTGTGTAAATGGAGGAGGTGGGTGGAAAAGATGCCAGCAACATGTTAATTGTCAACCAAGCGAGGCTGGCGATGATCAGTTTGGGCGCAGTGAGTGGTGGGTACACACACAGGGTGGCCCGTGTTTCTGGTGGGGTGCTGTGGATATATTATATACTTCTCACAAATTAAACCCAGACACAACTTTACCAGTCTGAGACAGTTCGAGACGTACGCTATTTGTACATACTCACTGGGAAAGGAATATAAGACTAGGGAATACTATATTACACACTAGAAAGACAAACTACGTCATTACAAACTAGAAGATATAATTATTATACAGTATTTGACTTAGTCCCAAGATGAGAAGTTTACCAGGAGTTGCTATGCACTTTTAATGTAAGTTGTCGGAAGTTCTCTTCTGTTGTGCTTATACAATGTGATAGATGTAATAACACAATACAGATATATTAATATAACACACTATTCCAATATAATTAGGGGTTATGTTGTTTGAAATCTGATCATATATGTTGTGTATTATCAAGTGTAATGACATAATTCTACTACATAGATTTATGGCCATGCTATTTAACTAATGATACTACACACTGCGATACCATATATATATATATATATATATATATATATATATATATATATATATATATATATAATTAGATGTATATTCCCATATATATATATAAATATATGTATATATTTATGCATGCATGTACACATGGACATATAACACTGTACATGATACAAATACATTACACTGAAAACAATAAGTATTTAAACCCGTATGTGTGTATTTGTAGGGTGTGAATATGTGTGTATGTGTGTACGTGTGATGGTCGACCATAAGTAATAAGGAACCCTCATGCCAAACCAGTAGTTTCATAACATCCTAACAGATGCAAATTGAACACAGGAGCATGAGATGAAAGCCTCCCAGGAGACCATCATACCCCCCTAGCGGCAAGGGACGGACCCCCCCCCCCCACACACACACACTCTCCAGGCATGCCACTGTGGTCCTTAGGTTCTGTGGTTCAGTTGGAATGGTGAATGGAGAGTGTATGGAACTATGTGTGTGTTGGGTGGGGGTGGGGTATTTTGTTTGTGGTAACGTTTCAATGTGCATTAATTATATAAAGGCAGCAGCATACTGTCTTAATTACTATGTGTGGGAGAAACAGATGGCACTGCGAGGGGAGGGGGGGGGGGACATTAAATCCGCAGTCAGAGGAAAGCATACTTTTTAAAACAAAATTATATACAGAGATTTGATCCTACATATCCAACTTCGACACTCATTGACCATGTACTGTTGTACTAAAGGGATACTAAGTGACTTTGATAGAACGTGTCATTGCATGCCTATCATCTACCCCCACCATTCCTCACCTCACACCGAAATTAATTTCGCATGTTTTCATTTAAAATAATTAATATACTAGCTTGAAGGTTTCTACCAACGTATCATTGAGCTATGCAAGTTACTTCTCAAAATATCTGGTATATATACGTATATATATATATATATATATATATATGACGATAATAAATGTCTATATATAACAAATGACTAGTCATTATTTATTCATTATAAAAAATGACTGCAGTAATTGATTATCAGTGACTATTTATTCATTATAATAAATAATGATGGTATGGATAGTCGGTAAACCTGCCTACAAGTGTATATATATATATATATATATGTATATATATATATATATATATATATATAGAGTCATTTATTGTCGCCCACAACAATGATATGGATAGTCGCTAAATCCCGAATACCTACTCAGCCATCCCATCGAACACAATGATGGTTTCTCAAGAGCAACCGGCAGTAGATAATAGTCTAATCCCCAAATGACAAGCGACAGGTGGAAGTGGGATGGACTTCCGGTTAAGGTTGGATCAGCCCGATACCTGACACAACCCTCACCCCACCCACTTGGTGCACATGCGCCACAACGGGCTAAGTGCCTACTTGACAAACTTAATATCTGTAGCTAACACAATTTTGTCGTTGCTAGTAAATGTTTTTTAAAAGCCGCAATAACCATGCAGTATATATATATATATATATAAATGCATGACAATAATTAGTCATATTAATAGCTATATTTACACCATATTTATAATTTAATAATTTAAATTACTCCCAATATCCGAATTAATAGCCTATTAATAGCCCATTATTAGCCAAAGTAACCTCAAAATTAACAGCGAAATTAATAACCATGTTAGCCATATTAATCCCTCAACTAATACCCATATGTATTGCCATATTAATAGCAATATGTATGGCAATATTTATAACAGTAGACCCTACCCATGGCAATATTCACAGCGAAATTTACAGAAGATATTTATATATCAGGTTTTCTTTAAAGCTTCACAGTCCGATGAAATATCAAATTTTCAAAACCAAACCAATTATCTAGATTTGATTTTACATTTCTAACTTGTTTCTGCGTGGAAGGCAATACTGAGTCAATTGAACAGAACCTGTTACGGTAGAAGCTTGACAAAACTAATTTTCCATGTTTGCATTCAAAATATCTCAAAAGTTCACCATTTAAAATAAAAGTAACTTTGAACTAATGTAAAGTAGATACTAGTGATCAATCTAATATATTTATCTCAGAAAAAATATATTTACATTATGCAATGCAGTCGCACATACATTAAGTGATAAATTAATTGTTTTAAATGCATTACATTGCTATGAATTCAGGTTCAATCCTGTCGCGATTATCCCATCCCACCAGACCGCTGCAATACCTTTTTGTGACAGGGGAGTTGTGACACCTACATCCGCTTTACCAGCCCCCCCCCCCCCCCCCCCCCCACACCTCCCACCCCCACGATTCCTCACCTCACACCTCTCGACTCCGCCCTACGGGGCCTACACAAAGCCCCGCACGGGGGCCGACACGGCCAACAATGCCCCACTCCCGGCGTTCCACAAGTTCTCGCACCAGCGTCTGACGTCACGTTCTGAGTGCGCATGTCTGTTTGTGTTTGTAGAGTAAAACCAGCCGACTAATGGGTTCAGCGAGACAAGGGGCCGCATTAATGAACACCGGTAGATGGCCATAACTAACTTTTGTTGGCAGGGGAAAGTGTGAGCGTGTGTGTGTGTGGGGGGGGGGGGGGGGGGGGGGGGTCTGGCGGACAGTTCCGCAGCACTATATTCCTTGTTTAAGATATTTTCTATAATATTACTATTAGATGCCAATATTCTACAGATAGGATATGTTCAGGATAATTCTATACTATTATTACAATTATATTTCAATATTCTGTATTTTTAATGTATTTCTATACTATTATTACTATCTTATTTAATATTCTATTCTATATTTGGAGGATAATTCTATATCAGTTTATCACTATAGTATTACTAGTTTTTACAGATTCCAGATGTTTTTCAATCGTATTTTGAGGATAAATCTATGTTAGTATTACTAGTTTTTCAAGATTCTATATTCATTTTAATATTCTATATTTAGGCTATTTTACGGATATTTTCGTATTTCATTTCAACATTCTACATTTAGTCTATTTGAGGATACATCTATGCTTGATTAATTGATTAATTGATTAATTGGTGGTTGCTTTACGCCATATCGGCAGCATAGGCCATATTCACGGCGAGGATAAATCTATACTATTATTACTAGTTCTTCAAGATTCCATATTTATTTCAATATTTAGGCTATTTTATGGATATTTTGGCGGAATGTTAATTTCGACCCTCCTTATATCTCACCTAACATCCTCCAGGATCGCATAGTCAGACGCCATGTCCTCCAGCACCTGAGCCCGCAGTGCAGTGCGCATGTTCACATCCGGGTTAGCCGCCATTACCCGCGAGACACAAGCCGGCTAGTGCGGGCAGTGTGTGTACACTCAGGCGTAGGCAGTGAGTCACACTTGAAATCGACCACTTGATATATATTATATAGACTGCTGTTTGGCGTCGATTAAACGCAGTGCGTGTACTCTCAGGCTTGGGCAGTAAGACTTGAAATCGACCACTTGTTATATATATATAATATATAGTCTGTTGTTATATGGTTGTATAGGTATTGCTATATATATATACGTGTATATATATCACAGTAATCCAACAATAAACACAAATAAAGTTAGCCAGTGACAGTTCCGCTTCTAATTTCTAGCAATCACCACGCTATGGGACCTGGCACTGCCCGCCTCTCACAGTGCTGCCGTTATATAGGCACCCACTTGGAGGGTTCGTCAGACTCGATCAGGAGGGTGTGAATGACTGAGGTGCGCACGGCGTGAGGTGTGAACGGTGACGTCAAGCGCGACCGCTTCTGGCGAGTGACACCGGGGTTTGTTCAGATCTACGCGAATGCGTTCACACCTCAGGCTGGCTGGTGGGGATATGATGGGATGTATGGAATGTATGGAATGTGTATGGAATGTGTGTGGAAAGTGAATGGAATGTGTATGGAATGTGTGTGGAAAGTGTATGGAATGTGTATGGCATGTGTGTGGAATGTGTATGGAACATGTATGGAATGTGTGTGGAAATGTGTGTACGGAATGTGTGTGGAAAGTGTATGGAATGTGTATGGCATGTGTGGAATGTGTATGGCATGTGTGTGGAACTTGTATGGAATGTGTACGGAATGTGTATGGCATGTGTGTGGAATGTGTATAGAACGTGTATGGAAGGTGTGTGGAAATGTGTATGGAATGTGTATGGAATGTGTATGAAACGTGTGTGGAAATGTGTATGGAATGTGTATGGAATGTGTATGGAAAGTGTGTGGAAAGTGTATGGAAACGTGTATGGAAATGTGTATGGAATGTGTATGGAACGTGTATGAAACGTGTATGAAACGTGTATGAAACGTGTGTGGAAATGTGTATGGAATGTGTATGGAATGTGTATGGAATGTGTATGGAACGTGTATGGAATCGTGTGTGGAAACGTGTATGGAAATGTGTATGGAATGTGTATGGAATGTGTATGAAACGTGTATGAAACGTGTATGAAACGTGTGTGGAAATGTGTATGGAATGTGTATGGAATGTGTATGGAATGTGTATGGAATGTGTATGGAATGTGTATGGAATGTGTATGGAATGTGCATGGAATGTGTATGGAATGTGTGTGGAATGTGTATGGAATGCTAGATAGCGGGATATCTAGTGCTATCTAGGTAAACCTACAAAACTGGTGAGCACTTTTGGGGTTTAATGTTCGATTTAAAAGGGCAGGATAGGTCAACTGACAAGGGATAGCGAAGGCTGTGTGTGTGGGGGGGGGGGGGGTCTGACATGGGGAGGGAAGGAGAGGGAAGAGAGAGTGAGGGGATGGCGGGATGCATGGAATGGGAAGGAGGGAGGAGGAAGGGGAGGAAGGGAGGGGTGAGCAGGGAGGGGAAGGGGAAAGGGTAACAGGTAGTAGAGAGAGGGAGCGGAGGAAGGGAAGGATGGCAGCAGATGGGAAGAAGAGGGAAAAGATATGTGCGAAGGAGAGAGGGTGGAATATAGTAGAGGAGGACAGTAGGGAAGAAAGGGAGGTAAGGGTGGAGACGGAGGTAAGGGTAGAGAGAAGGGAGGGAAGGGAGGGGACAAGGAGGAAATAGACGGGAGCGAAGAGATGGGAGACGAGGAGGGACAGGAGTGGCTAGAAAGAGAAGGAAGGGAAGGAATGGGTGGAAAGAGGGGAAGGGGATGAGGAGACGGGGGAAGAACGGGGAGGAAGGGAGTGGAAGGAGAGAAGAGAGGGAAAGAGAAAGGGTGGGGAAGGAAGAAGGGAAAGGTTGGTTCTTTTTTAGCTGTGATCATTCGACAACTAACTAGCGCCATTGTACTGGTAAAGACGGTATCATCCCCTCAGTAAGATTGGACACGATGATAGTGATACTGATCGCGTTTGCGAAACAAGACAGCAGGTTGCCGCCCCCCCCCCCCCATCCACCACCACAGTCAGCCCCCCCACCCTCACCCCCACTACCACCGCCCCACCCCCTCATCCTCACCCCCCCCCCTATCACAATGACAGAAATTTAAAACCATCGGTATATGCATCTTTAAGATGAGAGAGTTGGTTTTAATGAAAACCGCAGCTCTGGTCCGTAGGGATTGGATCCGGTGACTGCAACCATTAGCACACTGGGGCCGTATGCACGAATCGGGGTTAGCCTTAGCCGGCGTTAAGACACTAGCCGCGGATAGCTACCTCAGGGTAGCGGGGGGTTTGAGAAATGTGTGAATCGGTATGCACCAATGTTTTAGCCGCTGCGGATAGCTAACCGTAAGTTTATTTATAGATTTGGGAATTCCCTCTGCGTTTGTAGGCATATATCAGGCTCAAATCTATTAAATGCGACCATATTTAACAGAATTACATACGCAATAAGTGAAATTTTATCAATTTAACCCTAAATTCGAACCGTTATTAAGGCTACTGCCGCATTGGCGGCGATATTAATAGTTATATTTTCGAATCGACGAACGTAGGCCTACAGTAAACAAACCGCCGCCAGTATGGAAAGCGACGTCGATGCGGCGGCTGCGGCGATTTGTTTACTTTACGTTCGTCGATTCGAAAATATAACTATTAATATCGCCGCCAATGCGGCGGTAGCCTTAATATCGCTTCGCATTTAGGGTTAATTTGATTAAATTTCACTTATTGCATATGTAAATCTGTCAAATATGATCGCATTGAATAGATTTACACCCATACGCGCACACTAACCGCCCCGGCTAGCAGTTAAACCTGATTTGAAAGTGGGGTAGCTTAGCCTAGGCTAAATTTCACGGTTAGCACTAACACCGATTCGTGCATACCGATTTCTCACATTTAGCCTTGCGGGGATACCTTAGCCGCGGTTAAGGCCCTAACCCCGATTGGTGCATACGGCCCCTGGAAGGCACTAAGTTAGTATGTTTGTTGTTTTACGTCCTAGCAACATCTAAGTTAATATCAGGACGGGGAGGCAATATATAAATTGGAACCAAAAAGGGGGAAGACTTGATATATTTCATGGGAAGCCAAAGCTAAAAGAAAACCACACAACATAAAAATAACTCAGTTCTTCGAAGGCACTCTGTTAGTACCAAAAATGGGGTGAAATGATGACAAGTACCTGACACCTCCCCCCCCCCCACCCGCCGCCCAAGTAGAACAAAATTGACACTCTCCGTCGAAGGCAGTAGGTAGCACAAGAAGGTGGAATCGAAATGTACACCTTTCTCCGAAGGCATTATTATATTCACCAACAAACAATAATTGGGCAACCCCGCTCGCTGTCCACACAAACCAATGGGTGTGCCACTTCTTGTACTTTGTGGCAACTTCTTTAATAATGGAGGGGTCCAGTTAATAGAACAATAGCTGCACCGCGGTGATGATGGCCATACTCAAGTCGTCTGTGTGGGTCACGTGGTTCTAACATGTGTGTGTGTCTGCGGGGGGGGGGGGGCACTAATTGCGCTTTCAGTGCGCTTCCGTTTGAAGACCAGCTTGCGCATGCGTGGCGATCTGATGAACTAATTAAGAACTTTGTCGGGACGCTGCGGAACTTCGTGCTATAACATCAGCGCGAATTAATTACAAGTTCCGGAAGTGTGCTGATGGAAAGAGTAATTGGAAAATGGCTGCTGCTGCTTTTTAATTACAATTAATGACAATTGTTTAATTATTCAGTATTATGAATACCTTTCTGAGGTATGGTTTTGAATTTATGTAATGTTTTATTAAAGATAAATATATTGGGTTGATTTAGCTGAAGTAACTTTTGTTTTAAATGGCTAATGTTGGAGATACCTAAAGTGCAGGCAAGCAAAATTCATTTTTAAATTCTTAGCTATCAATTTGATAAGTGCATTGCGGATGCATTCACTTGACTGAAACAGTACCGGACGCGATGGCTGAATCGATAGATCGCAGGCTTCCCATGCGGAAGGTCGGGAGTTCGAATCCAACTCCCAGTCGAGTTAGGCCGATGACTTAGACAATTTATAATGGTCGCTACCTAGCCTGGCACTCTGCATTACTAGGATAGGGCAAGACTGGTTAACGCAGTACCAGGATAATGTGACTATGTGGGAAATCAGGTCATAGTGCTAACAGTTTGGTCTCCCAGTGGGGCAGCACTATAAACTCATCATGAGTGAGCACTGAGACAAGATGGTACCCATCCTGAAATGACCATAGAAGTGGGAAGGGTGGAAAATGCCATCAAACAGGAAACACTGGCAGCCTTATCGGTATGACAATATAAATTGATCGCACTGTTTCTATTCTGATCTCCAGTTCTACCCACTGCGTGGTCTAATCTATTGAATTGGTTGGTTATTGGAGTTTTTTCTCCTGGCAACATCTAATAGGATGTGTACCGACTTGTGACAGTGCATACTGATGGCAACTTTATAGTGCTGGCCCACTGGGAAATCAGGCTGTCAGCACCATGACCCGATATCCCATTTAGTCACATTATCCTGACACTGAGCTAACCAGTCCTTGCTGTATCCTATTAATGCCGAGTGCCAGGGTAGGAAGTGACAAGTATAAATTTTATAAATCAGTGGTTTGACTGGACCGTGAACCGACCTCCTAATCTCCCGCACGCGACGCCCGCGCTCTACCGATTAGGCCACCGCACCCAGTGTTTAATATAGACATTACATAATTACAATAGACTATTAAATGACATCGAACTTGAATGTCATCACCTGTTCTCTTGACACTCACACTGCCTATCATTATGCAACGCATGGAATAATTAATTTGAAGTCTCACTGGATGTTATTTTAAATTAATTAAGACAAAATCCACCACCCATCATAATCATATTTGAACATGAATGCTATTAATTTCTGTCTGAGTATCGTTGACACGGAACCCCCGCCCTCTTTACAGTGACGTCACAGACTATGATTGACATGTGGAGGCCTGCCCCTGTGACATGCGTATGACATGCCTGAATCACCTGTCCAGTTCACCTGTTGCTAATTACTAAATTAGCAGCACCTGGATCAGATTATAATATCACCTGTGTGGAACAACGCGGGTAGAATAGTTTGAAACCAGAATTCCCTACAAGTTGATGTAGTTTTTTTTGTTAAAAAAAAAAAATGCTGTGTTTATACTGTCCATACCATGTAAGCTTGATTGCCCGGGCTTGTTTTCAATGCTGGCCAGTTGTAGTAGTGGTTTAATCTTATCACACAGTATGAGGTGTTATATGTTTTTGTTTCTCACACAGTAGCAGGGACATGGTGATTATTCAGTATCAGGTGTTATTGGTTTTATTTTCTGATCACCCTTGTAGTGGGTGCGAATAGTATATGAAGTATATTAGTTTTTTTGTTTTTGTTTTACTACTACTTATGAAATATCCTACTCTACATAGGGTTGTACATAGTTTGTAGCTGCTCATTATCTACTGAGGGTGGTCCAGATTACCCCCTTGGGGCAGCCCAGTTTGTGGGCAATGACCTATCACATGCCCTTCTGGGGCTTTGCCCCAGGGTGCTTTTTACATATATATTCTTGTATGTTTTCAGATCAGGAGTCTCTGGTTTTGACGGTTTGTGGTTGTTTGGTATCTACTGAGGGTGGTCCAGGTTTCTCCCTCGAGGCAGCCCCGTTTGTGGGCCGTGACCTATCACATGCTCATCTGGGGTTCTGGCCCTAGGGTGTCATCAGCGTCCTCCTTTTTTTACATAGATATGTTGTGTATGTTTTTAGATCAGGGATCTGCCTTTCTTTTACTGATTGGGCGTTCCAAGCCGTAGCAACAATTTCCAGTAGTAAGATTTAAGAGAAGTAGATGAAGAAAATGTAATACAAATTGTGAAGAACTAGTAGTAGTACTACTGTCACTACTACTACTACTAGTACTACTGATACTTCTAGTGGTCATACTATTACTACTACAACTATTGAAATAAAAATATACATTGTGAAGAACATTGTTCCTACTACTGATTCTATTACTACTGTTACGCCTACTGTCAGTACTACTACTACTATTACTCCTACTACTCCTACTACTACTACTGTTACTCCTACTACTACTACTACTGTTACTCCTACTACTACTACTACTGTTACTCCTACTACTACTACTGTTACTCCTACTACTACTACTACTGTTACTCCTACTACTACTACTGTTGCTCCTGCTGCTGCTGCTGCTACTGCTACTGCTACTGCTACTGCTACTGCTACTGCTACTGCTACTGCTACTGCTACTGCTACTGCTACTACTACTACTAATAATAATACACCGATTCAGCCACCGGGCCCGGTAACCTTCATGAAGTCCAGCTGGACAACCACAAATCCCACCAGGAGGCCCTGCGAACAATGACAACAAAAACTACCACCCACCATCTCTGACTCTAAGACAAAGCCGCCCGGTCCCCACACTGACGCGGTAGTGTTCATTTCATCCACCAGAGGGAGGGCGCGTCTCAGAGGGCGGTCGCCATTTTCAAAAGATGATTTGAATCAAAACACCTGGTCATCCACTCGGAGCCGGCCATATTGTGGGTATCGGTAGCAACCCGCATTGCTGCTGCTACGCATGCGTTGGGGGAAGTGACAATGGTGGGGGCACCGGAAGCCGAGGACGGGGTGTGGGGGGGGGGGAGGGGGGAGGAGGGGAGGGGTATAGGTCCACAGCCCGATGGCTTTGAATTTCTACCAATTCCATACATAGCTCTATGGACATATATACTGGACGCGGTGGCCTAATCGGTAGAGCGCAGGCTTCCCATGCGGAAGTTCAGGAGTTCAAATCCCAGCTGATAACTTATAAAATTGCTACTTATCGCTACCTATCATGGCGCTCGGCATTAATATTATAGGATAGGACAAGGTCTGGTTTGGACAGTATCAGGATAATGTGACTGTGTGGGATATCAAGTTGTGGGGCAGCACTATAAAGTTGCTATGAGTGCGCACTGTCACAAGTCGGTACCCGTCCTGATATGACCTTAGATGTTGCTAGTATGTAAACCAAGAAACAACAACAACTTTCGGTAGATATATAGTATTAGGCTGATCGTCACAATTCATCTTACTTCTTTGTTAAAAATAACTGAGTAAAAATGACTAACTTTGGATATATTTGAAGTGAAAGCACATCAAATTACTTTGGGCATGCACATTGAAATCCTGGACAGCATATGTTTAAGCACCAACGATGTGGTTTTTTTTGGTGGTTTTTGGTAAATGATAATTTCTTTCAGTGAATAAAGGTATTTTTGTCAGCGCCGAGGCACTGGTCTTCCGGCCATGTTATGCTACATTCATTCACATATATAATAGTCTAAAATCAACAAGAGTTTGATGTTCTAGTTGTAAATGATGCTTTATAGCTACGCAGCTTTAAAGTTACATCATTCGATGAAAGCATACTATTTCCAAAACCCAAATATCTAACAAGAGTTGATCCTATAGATCCAACTTAGATACACTAGTATACTCACTCATTCATCATTTCTTTGGGATGGGGGGGGGGGGGCTCCTCTGTCTAATGCCTAGTGCACACCTACCATTTGTGCACACCACACCGTATACGATCTAAAACTTCCCATTTCGCGCACAAAAATCGCTAGGTGTGCGCTCCCTGTGCACACCTAGTGATTGTGATTCGCGAATAAAACCTCAGTTTTAGGTCTAAAACCGGCCGATTACGATTGCGATTCAAAAAATGAATCGGCCTGTTTTCAGTTTTAAGCGGCTCGGGTCGAGTCGCGAGTTTTAGTGCGCGAATCCTATACGGTATGTGTGTACCAGGCATTAGCGGTATTAAAACGTGTTGGTTTTGACATGCCCTAGTTATGAGGACAATGGGTGGGGGTGGGGGGGGGGGTTGCCTGGGTTGCATGCACCAATTATATTGCAGTCTTGTAGTCCAAAGATTTCAAAATTTGTCAACTATCATTAAAATGACTCCGAGCTGAGATCTAGGTTTTAGTTGTCAATGTGATGTATTTAAACCTGTATAGTCCGATGAAAGCATCAAAGTTTCGAAACCAACACCGAAGCACTTGTCCAACTTTGGTGTTACTTATGAAACATATGACACTGGTGCACTCGGTGCGGATTTAGCCCAGTACGGAGGGAATCCTGAATCAATTTGTGTCACTGAACCTGTCACTACTGAAGCCTTGCTATCGTGTCAAGCATTTTGAGGTTTGCGCCAAAATTCATTTGGCAACTTTTCATGTAAAATATTTCCAAAGTTAACCCTGTAGATGTTAATTATTTCAAATTAAAGTAATGTAGATTCAACTGATCAACATAATGTATTTTCCAAGGCAGAACCTAAACACCAAGGATTCTGCAACTTTAAATCAAAGATGAGACAAAGGTTGAAAACAACGAATTACGCGACTTTAAGTTAGGAATTAGACAAAAAGCCATGTATTGTGCAACTTTAAATAAACAACGTGAGAGAACACCTTAAAGTAATCAATTATTCAACTTGAAGTAAACGGTGAGAACAAAGTGAAAACCAACGGATTCTGCAACTTTATGTAAACAATGTGAAAACCGTAAAACAAACGGATTATTCAACGTTAATGGAACAATGTAAAACAATTTTAAACCTAAAGATTATGCAACTTTAAGTAAATATGAGAATAAATAAGATAAGAAAGTCTAAATCAATGGCTTATAAACTTTTGTTAAACAATATGAGAAAACAACAGAGTATACAACTTTGACTAGTTTAGTAAGCGATATGAGACAAGTTAAAAACAACGCAATATGCAACCTTAAGTGAACAATATTACATCAGAAGTATAAATGCTTAAGCAGGTGGATTATGCAACTTTAAGTAAACAATGATTTAAAAAAAACACGTTTAAACCAACGGATTCTGCAACTTTGAGTAAAGAATGAGGAAAATGTTTAAACAAACGGTTTGTGCAACTTTAAGTTAACAATGAATTAAATGTTAAAACCAACGGATTATGCAACTTTAACACAACACCCGGGTACCCACCACACCTGATAATAATGCCATATTCCTCCGCCATATAAGTTAATGGCGTTAGTGGGGGATGAGGAGGTGGGAGGGTGGAACACTGTCTACCAGATTGCAGCTTACACTAAGTTACACGTGACACTCTTCAATTAAAACACTCGCACAGGAGTGACGTCATGGTTGGAGGACTAGTAGCAGTAGTGACGTCACACTGGAGAGTTTTACAGACACTTAAGGGGTGATGCACTCATGGGGTGGGCGAGGGAGGAGGAGGCTTTCCCCCTCTTCTTGTGAATCTAAAAAAAATGTTTAATCCCCCACCCCACCCCACGCCTACTCTCTAACCTCCACCCCCCTTGCCCCATGCCCCATGCCAAATCAAACCAAAGACAAGAATTCTACGAAAATCGATACTTTTGTCCCCAACTAGCCTGGCGTTTGGACATTGGACATAATAAATGTTAAAGTTGCATAGTTCAAGCTTCCGAGATTTTGTTTTTAGATCAATATATTAGATTTCTCATCGATTTGGGTACTTTTTGTTATTAGTACCTAACTTTGGCGATAGTTGACTTCAATTTAAGGTGAAGTCGATTATATCGACAACCTAATATTATTTTCTTTCAAATATGGCATGAATTTAAAATTATTGGATTATGTAGCTTTGAAGCACTTCATAAAAAGACTACTAAAATAATGGAAGAGGGGATCATAATGGGGAAATCACTTCATAAAGACTACTGAAATAGTGGAAGAGCAGTCATAGTGGAACATCGCTTCACAAAGACTCATGAAATAGTCAAAGAGAAGTGACTACTGAAATAGTGGAAGAGTCACTTCACATAGTGGAAGAAAAGATATAGCGGGAAAGCGATTCTTAAAGACTCCTGAAACAGTGGAAGAGGAGTCAGGATGAAAAATGCCTTCAGAAAGACTACTGAAATAGTCGAAGAGAAGTAATACTGGGAAATCGCTTCAGAAAGACTACTGGAAGTGGTAGAACTAGAAGTCATACTTGAACATCGCTTCATAAAATAATAGATTGTTTCTTGTTTTATGTCCCAGCAACATCTAAGGTGACAGTACACACTGATGGTGCCTTCATAGTGCTACTCCGTTAGGAGACCAGGCTGTCGGCACCATGACCCGATATCCCACACAGCTACATTATCCTGAAACTAGGAAAACCAGTTGTTGTCGTATCCTATTAGAGCCAGACTAGGTAGTGACAAGTATCAATTTTATAAGTCATTGGTTTGACTCGGCTGGGATTCCAACTGCTAGATGTAGAATCACAATGGAAGATGCTTCGTGAAAACTAGTGGAAGTGGGAAATAAATAGTGGAATCAAAATGAGAACTCGCTTCATGAAAAAAAACTAATGAATTACTGGAATGAGTAATACTTGGAAAACTCGGTTCATAAAAATACTAGTACATATCACGAAAAACCTTATTTTGCTCTTATCTTGGTCGAGTCAAACCAATGACTTAAAAATTGATACTTGTAGATTCCTAACCAGGCGCTCGGCATTATTAGGATAGGGCAAGGAGCAGTGGAATTAGGAAGACCAATCGTCCTCGATAGATATTTCCCCTGCTTTATCAACTCATCATCATCAGCATCATGCTGTCGGTCGCGATGCAACAAAGACTGCTTTCATTAGTTGACTGCCGCTCTCCATTTAGGCTGATTTTCCACTGTCAACAGAAGATGAGCTCGAGCAGCGCGGTCCTTGGTAAAGCTAGGATTCCTTACACGCGGTATGCGTTATGCGTATGCGAATGTGAATGCGGCAAAAAATCGAAACGCCTTGAAGTTAATGGGCTGCAACCCTTACACGCGGTATGCGAATGCGAATGCGAATGCGAATGCGAATGCGAATGCGACAACTCGATCGGTCCCTGTAGCGATCGCTCCGGCATGCGGCATGCGACAGGGGGTGCGAATAGAAAAGCATCAGTCGCATTTGTCCATTGATATAAGGCTGGAGGAGGCGACTGATAATTACTGACAGCCGGGACAAGGGTCAGGGAGGGGGGTTGTCAAGGCTGCTGAGTGGAAACATATGGTAGTGGTTGTGGTGGGGGTTCGGGTTGGTAAAAATGCTACCAGAGCCACAAAAATATGAATACTTATCTATAATTTGGTAATTATAAAGGTAGGAACCTCCATGTGCAGTACCAAGAGGTACATGGATATACATGCCATATTAGGCCATATACAGTGCAGTATGGAGTATACTTGTTTATTTTTATTTTTTAAATATAGCCAGTCATGTGCCGTCTGCCGCATACCGTGTAGAAGGAATCTTCCCATTCGCATACCGCATGCCGCATGCTGCATGCTGCATACCGCGTAGATGACCGAGCCAGTATGATGTTTTGTGCGGTTGTACATTTCATGAAAGCTGCCTGCAAAAGTGGTGAAGTGCTGCTGGCTTTTGCAAGTTACCAGCAGCACTCTCTCGGGGAGCAAATACAGGTTTCACACCAGCATGAACATGTCAAGACAGGCGCAAACTATTTGTCCCTGCAGTGGCTGGTCGGGAGATGTTGGGAGTTCCATACATCAACCGTCCTTAATGCTGCCACAGTGACATGGTTTTCTGTTTATGGTTTGCTCCCTTAGCCTTCGGTTCTGTCAAGAACCTGTACCACAAGGCACTGGTTTACAACTCCCTAAGGTATTGCTATACCTGAAATACCTCTATACCTGAAATACCTGCATACCCTGCATCAACTAATGCACACACAAAAAGTAAGGTAAGACATTATGTAAGAGGCGGACTCCCATTTGGGTCCTATCTCAGTAGAACATAACGCAGCAGTGGAGCACACCTCGTGAGTGGCTAAGGAGTGGCTAAGGAGTGGTAAACACATAATTAGAGTGATCATCACAGACCACTGCACACCGGCCGCGTCTCCTCTGTCTTTGTGGAGGGGAACTTACTTCTCTCCACCCCCCCCCCCCCACCACCCCCCCCCCCCCCCCCCACCACCATGGTCACTCACAGTCACAGGCACGCCCGCTTTTAGTGCGCCTCCCGCCCGGATGGGGGCGCACTTTGCTCGGTTAGTGCGGCCGCCGTGCGGCGCCCGCCGTCATTACCGGAATTGAGCCTCCATTTAGAGATGTCCCACAGTGCACTGCGCGCAGATCACAGACGCGCTGGGGCGGCCATCTTGGATCTAATGGCGTCACTGGCGACGATGCTGTCTGGTTTTGGAGCGGCGGCCTCGTTTTCAAGGAGGAGGTTTGGGTGTCGGGGAGGAGGAGTAGGAGGAGGGGGAGAGTAGGAAGTGGGAGAGTAGGAGGTGGGAGAGTAGGAGGTGGGAGAGTAGGAGGTGGGAGAGTAGGAGGTGGGAGAGTAGGAGGTGGGAGAGTAGGAGGTGGGAGAGTAGGAGGTGGGAGTTTAGGAGGTGGGAGAGTAGGAGGTGGGAGAGTAGGAGGTGGGAGAGTAGGAGGGGAGAGCAGGAGGTGGGAGAGCAGGAGGTGGAGAGAGTAGGAGGTGGGAGAGTAGGAGGTGGAGAGTAGGAGGTGTGAGAGTAGGAGGTGGGAGAGTAGGAGGGGGAGAGTAGGAGGCGGGGGAGAGTAGGAGGCGGGAGAGAGTAGGAGGTGGGAGAGTAGGAGGTGGGGAGGAGTAGAGGTGGGAGAGTAGGAGTGGAGAGTAGGTGGAGGAGGGAGGTGGGAGGTAGGAGGTGGGAGAGTAGAGGTGGGAGTAGGAGGTGGGAGAGTAGGGGTGGGAGAGTAGGAGGTGGGAGAGAGGAGGTGGGAGAAGGTAGGAGGTGGGAGGTAGAGGTGGGAGTAGGAGGTGGGAGAGTAGGAGGTGGGAGAGTAGGAGGTGGGAGAGTAGGAGGGTGGGAGAGTAGGAGGTGGGAGAGTAGGAGTGGGAGAGTAGGAGGTGGGAGAGTAGGAGGTGGGAGAGTAGGAAGTGGGATAGTGGGAGGTGGGAGAGTAGGAGGTGGGAGAGTAGGAAGTGGGAGAGTAGGAGGTGGGACAGTAGGAGGTGGGACAGTAGGAGGTGGGAGAGTAGGAGGTGGGACAGTAGGGGGTGGGACAGTAGGAGGTGGGACAGTAAGATGTTGGAGAGTAGGAAGTGGGAGAGTAGGAGGTGGGAGAGTAGGAGGTGGGAGAGTAGGAGGTGGGAGAGTAGGATTGGGAGAGTAGAAGTGGGAGAGTAGGAGGTGGGAGAGTAGGAAGTGGAGAGAGTAGAGGTGGGAGAGTAGGAGGTTGGAGAGTAGGAGGTGGGAGAGTAGGAGGTGGGAGAGTAGGAGGTGGGAGAGTCAGAAGTGGGAGAGTAGGAGGTGGGACAGTAGGAGGTGGGAGAGTAGGAGGTTGGAGAGTAGGAGGTTGGAGAGTAGGAGGTGGGAGAGTAGGAGGTGGGAGAGTAGGAGGTGGGAGAGTAGGAGGTGGGAGAGTAGGAGGTGGGAGAGTAGGAGGTGGGAGAGTAGGAGGTGGGAGAGTAGGAGGTGGGAGAGTAGGAGGTGGGAGAGTAGGAGGTGGGAGAGTTTACAGGTGGGTGAGAGCAGGAGGTGGGAGAGCAGGAGAGAAAGGCGGGAGGTGGGAGAGGAGGAGGTAGGAGGTGGGAGAGTAGGAGGTGGGAGAGTAGGAGGTGGGAAGTAGGAGGTGGGGAGTTAGCAGGATGTGGGAGAGTAAGGAGGCGGGAGAGTAGGAGGTGGGAGAGTAGGAAGTGGAGTTACGAGGTGGGAGAGTACGAGGTGGGAGAGTACGATGTGGAGAGTAGGAGGTGGGGGTAGGAGGTGGGAGTTTAGGAGGGGGAGAGTAGGAGGGTGGGAGAGTAGGAGGTGGGAGAGTGAGGTGGAGAGTAGGAGGTGGGAGAGTAGGAGGTGGGAGGAGTAGGAGGTGGGAGAGGAGGTGGGAGAGTAGGAGGTGGGTAGGAGGTGGGAGAGTCGGAGGTGGGAGAGTAGGAGGTGGGAGAGTAGGAGGTGGGAGAGTAGGAAGTGGGAGAGTAGGAGGTGGGAGAGTAGGAGGTGGGAGAGTAGGAAGTGGGAGAGTGGGAGGTGGGAGAGTAGGAGGTGGGAGAGTAGGAAGTGGGAGAGTAGGAGGTGGGAGAGTAGGAGGTAGGAGAGTAGGAGGCGGGAGAGTAGGAGGCGGGAGAGTAGGATGTGGGAGAGTAGGAGGCGGGAGAGTAGGAGGTGGGAGAGTAGGAGGTGGGAGAGTAGGAGGTGGGAGAGTAGGAGGTGGGAGAGTAGGAGGTGGGAGAGTAGGAGGAACTACCGAGCAGCCACATGCGAGGGCCGCGATTCGGCCCCTCTGTCCTCAGAGCTTGCCGATCAACGCAGCTTTTTATAGTGAATGACGTTTCTCTAGTTCAACTATTTTTTAACTAAGCTCTTAAGTATGTCACATCGGTTTTTTTATCCCACTGTCAGATTTTCCTGACACTGAGCTAACCAGTCCTTGCCCTATCTTATCAATGCCAAGTTCCCGGCTAGGAAGCAGCAAGTATCAATTTGTGGAATCTAATGCTCGGATCTGTGGCTGTGTACGTAGGTTATGAGGAAAACAATACAGACAAGTCCAGCCCTCTGGTTTATTGCTTATATAGTTACATGGGTTCATTGTAGAGTATCACACCACCTCCTTCCCCCAATGGGAATTGAGCATTCTTGGCCCTACCAATAGGGATCCAGCATTTCTGGGCTGCGTTCAGGGTCTGTCTCCGAAACGTCTCCAAGACATCTCCACGAAGCCTTTTGGCTTATTTGCGTTCAGGGTGTGTCGCTGAGGCATCTCTGAGGTGTCTCCCTTTTCAGATAGGAGACAAAAAGCGCCTCGAAAATGGCCGCCATATTCAGTGGTTTCTGCCAATCAGAGCGCTTCTTTTTCATTTTTGAGGCGACCAACTGCTTTTGCCGTTCAGACAAGCGTGATGTCAGGGATTTCCCCGAGACGTCTCGGAGGCGTACCCTGAAAGCAGCCCTGGTCTCAATGGATACCAATGGTCTGCCCACCACCAGTAGCTGTATGGCCCTATGGCCATCATCAACCTTGACCTTTTGAGTGTGGTGACCCCTACCCCATCAGAAGGGCTAGGCCCTGAGTGCAATCACACCCAGACCTGCCAGCACCACTATATCTATCTACATCCCACTCAGGCACCACCAACCTATATATATATATATATATATATATATATATATATACATATATAATATATATATATACACATATGTATGCATATATATGCATGCACCTGGTCACATACACCGATTTTACAAATTGTCATTGGTTTAACTCGACCGGAAACCGAACTCCCGACCTTTCGCACGCGAGGCCCGCGCTCTGCCGTTTAGGCGATTAAGCCACCGCGCCCGGCTAATTGCCCGGCCTTAGATAGCTATGCATATATGGATATAAGGCCTCTTTGACGTCTCTTGAACCAGCCGCTTTGAGCCCTTAAGACCGCAGGTAGGACAATGCTTTTCCCTGTACATGCACCGGACCTATGCCTTCGTACAGGTTATGCCGCGAATATAAATGGCATTCGCTGTTAATGCGCGCGCACAAACTAACGACAACGCGTCATGACTGTCACTTGATACTGATTATTTCGTTTATTTTCATTCATAACTCAGTCACAATAATACTAAATTGCTATGTGTATGTATAGGGCGTGTATAGAGGGAGTGCACGTGACGTCATTACTCAGCAGTCAGCGGCCAGCCATCTTGGATTACGAGCACACTCCCTAGCCATGATGTGAATGCAAGCAGATGCAGTAAAACAATTTTCTTGTGTTATGGGAGGTTCTGGGCAGTTTATATCCAATGTGTTTACTTACAGCACTTTAGCAACAACTTCTGAGGCCAAACTGCTCAAAACAGTGACAAATAAACCAACAAATCAGTAAATAAGAAGTGTAGGCAGTTGCAAGCCTTCTCTATGTAATCCAATATGGCCACCGAAAGTTGTCTTGTGATGTCAATACACCCCCTCTCTATAAATATATTCATTCATATATATTTTTATATATTGTACATATATATATATACAACGTGTCAAGACGGTCATGTGATACTGATAATTTAGTTTGTTTACATTTATGCCCCAGTCACACTACTTCTGCGACCCCAGCAGAGTTGGTCGCAGAGGTTGCAAGTTGTCGCAGAGGTTGCAAATTACCATAAAGTGGTCGCATAGTGGGATAAAATGAAAGTGATCGCAGAGGGGGGCGGGGCGGAAATCTAAAGCGTCGTGGGCGATAATAGGCCTACAATGAAAACAGTGACAAAATATTGCTCAAAAACAGGTTGTAATATTTTGAGGAGTATGCTTGGAATGTACAGGATGAAACCTGATTTTCATCGCCCCCCCCCCAAGATTCCCTGTCAATGCTATGGCTATCCGCGTATTCGCAGAAATCGAGGCCAATTTAGTACAGGGATGAATGTTTAAAATATTCCTGCCATTTTGTGGTATAAGAAAAAAGTGCAGAAAAGATGTATACTATTTTAGAATATGGCATATATTTTAGAAGATTTTAGAAGATTTTGAGAAGATTTTAGAATATGGGAGAATATTTTAGAATATGGGAGAATATTTTAGAATATGGTATAATATTTTAGAATATGGGAGAATATTTTAGAACATGGGAGAATATTTTAGAACATGGTAGAATATTTTAGAACATGGTAGAATATGATAGACTATCTTTCAGATAACGCAAATCGGAAATTACCAGAAATATAAAAATCAGGGGAGACGCAGAGATTTTTTCATCCCTGATGTTTTACTACTTTTAGTCAAGACAGACTGGAAATATGCAGCAGCAACAACAACAAAAATGGCAGTCAATAGGTTAAAGAGGGCGGGCCATTATCTCCGAGATGTACTTTTGACCCAGACAAGGGTGTCTGTTTACTGAGGGTGATCTGTGTTAGGGGGGGTTGGGGGGGGGGGCGGGGGGGGGGTAATGTGCACTATCTATAGATGCCACTTGAATTAACCACACACTCCACCATGTAACCAACCCACACAAACCACACCAAATTCACAAACTTAATGTCGACGTTGAAAGACACCCGCCCACGCAATTCTCTAAGATAAGAACAAAATAATTCACACCAAGGGAGGGGCGAGGTGGGAGGGGGGAGGTGGGAGGGGGGAGGTGGGAGGGGGGAACACTACTACTAAACTAGTAGATGTGAAAGTATAGTGTAGAAAGGTAATAAAACTATTATACAAATAATCATGCTATATTATGTATATTCAATTCAATTCTTTATTTCAGACTCAGGATTATGGTAGTTACATAATTTGGTCCATAGTAGGTAGATATAAAAATTAATGTGAATAGGATAAGTAATAGTATGAATACTACCATACTAACCAATATCAAAATGTTTGGTCTACATACAGTAGTTTGTACCAATGCCTCCATATGGCAGACGTAAATCTGAGATCACTCATATATAACATTTTAAAATACAATATTCATACTCATAGCGAGAAAATATTAATGCGATGTCAATAAACATGTGTATATATGCATATATACGCATATATATGTACAGTAAAACCTCTCCAACCGACCACCTCCAGATGTACTGAGATAGACCACTCCCCTCTATCGATCGCTTTATTTCGGTCCCAACAATACCATTGTAACCATATTCTAACTCCCTAAACCGACCACCTCCCTAAATGGACCACTTAAAGTCGGTCCCATGATCGGTCGATTTAGAGATGTTTTTACTGTATATACATCCATATATCCTCCAGTGCGACTAGTACTTCTCGGCATCTGGTGGAGGAGATGTTGGCCGCAGGTGGCGCCACTGGTCAAGTGCGGAGTCGTACAGAGTATAATGCCTAGTACACACCTACCGTTTGTGCGCACCCACCTACCCCCCGTTTCGCGCACAAAAATCGCTCCCCGCGCACACCTAGCGATTGCGATTCACAACTAAAAACTATAGATCCAACTTAGATACACTAGTATACTCACTCATTCATCATTTCTTTGGGGAGGGGGGGCTCCTCTGTCTAATGCCTAGTACACACCTACCGTTTGTGCGCACCCACCTACCGTATACGATCTAAAACTGCCCATTTCGCGCACAAAAATCGCTAGGTGCGCGCTCCCCGCGCACACCTAGCGATTGCGATTCGCGAATAAAACCTCAGTTTTAGGGCTAAAACGGGCCGATTACGATTGCGATTCGCAATTCGAAAAATGAATCGGCCCGTTTTCAGTTTTAAGCGGGTCGGGTCGAGTCGCGAGTTTTAGTGCACGAATCGTATACGGTAGGTGTGTACCAGGGATAACAATATCGGCCATATCAATAATATTAGTACTATCAATTAATATCAATAAATACAACAATTCCCTTTCACATTTTAATACTAGCATAATGCGCTATACATCACAAATATATACGTCGGAAGAAAAATATCACCTCTATCTGAAATTGAGAATTAAAATGTAGAAATCCAGGATTACACACCTGACGAGCAGACAAACGCTAACATAGCGTGAAAAAGAAAACTGCCTTAGATTTGTTATATTTTCGTCATATTAATTAATGCTTGATAACATAGTAATGCAGGACCTGGTGTGTCACGGTGACGATAGGGGGCGCCCCGTATAGGCACTTCCGGGTAGAAGAAGGTATCACAATGGTGTCTCTTCATTCACTTTGGGCGGCCATGTGAAGGCTCTGGTAACTGAGTGTCACACATGATGGAACGCCATGTCACTCGTGATACATGACGAGCCCCTGTTTACACACAGGCCCTTCACCCACCAGGGTCCTTTGAGAACAGGGCTAAGCCCTTTTATGTAATTCAAAACCACTTCAGGCCCTTCCATAGAGCCTTTTAATATGTTAACACTAAGCCTGTAGTAGTGTCGGTAAAAGTGATGATTTAAGGGAATCATTTTAAGTGATTCCTTGCATATGTTGTCATCTGTCCTCAGGTTGGTTGTTGGAATTTTAAGTCCTGGCCACATCTAAGATCATATCAGGATGGGTACTGACTTGAGGCAGTGTGCACTCATGGCGATTTTATAGTGCTGCCCCACTTGGAAATCAGGGTGCTGGCTCAATATCCCACTCAGTGACATTATCCTGATGACACTGAGCTAACCAGTCCTCGCCCTATCCTCCTAATGCCGAGCACCAGGCTAGGAAGCGACAAGTATCAATTTTTATAAATCATTGGTTTGACTCGACCGGGGACCAAACTCCCGACCATCGCTCGCGAGGCCAGCGATTCGGCCCCTCTGTCCTCAGAGCTTGCCGATCAACGCAGCTTTTTATGGTGAATGAGGTTTCTCTAGTTCAACTATTTGTTAACCAAGCTGTAAATATGTCACATTGTTTTTTTGTTCAGCACCTTTCAACGATTGCCAATAGTGAGGCAGCTCTCTACTGTTTTATTATTATCATCATCATCATCGTTGTTACAATGTTAGTGTTATTGGGGAGAGGGGAGAAACGAGAAGGGGTGAGGTGAGGAGAGAAGGGAGAGAGAGGGAAGGGATATGCGAGAGGGAAGAGGCAAGGGAAGAAGGAAGAGGGACGAGGGAAGAGGGGTGAGGGGAGAGGGGTTTGTTTGTTTGTTGTTGTTTTACGTCCTAGCAACATCTAATGTCATATCAGAACGAGGGGAGAGGGGTGAGGGGAGAGGGGAGAGGGGAGAGGGGAGAGGGGAAGGAAACAGGGGAAGGAAACAGGGGAGACAGGGGAGAAAATTCACAATTTCTGATAGCCATTTCTTTCTGCACCTAACTGCACCAATATTCCCTTACGACATATATATGTTTAACCAGTAGCTTGGCACTCACTGACGGCATTCGAAGAAGGAGAAAGAAAAAGTAATGTTTTATGCTAAATAAACACCAGCTAACGAACGCCACGCCCATTGTGTAGACTGTAGGGCGCGAGGAGGGGGCGGGATGGTCCGCACACAAAGGCAGGGGTTTGTCCTCTCCCGGCACCACAACTTGGTTTTTAATACCGGGCGTGGTGGCCGAGTCGGTAGAGCGTGGGCCTCCCGTGCGGAAGGTCCGTGGTTGGGTTCCCGGTCGAGTCAAACCAATGACTTATAAAATTTAAACTTGTCACTTGGCATTAATATGATACGGTATGGATTGGTTAGCACAGTTCAGGATAATGTGACTGAGTGGGATATTGGGTCATTGTTTCTGGTGGTGTGATTTCTGAGTGGGGCAGTACTATGAAGTCGCCATGAGTGTGCACTGTGACAAGTCGGCACCCGACCTGATATGACCTTAGATGTTGCTAGAATGTAAAACTCCAACAACCAACCAACCAGCTTGAGTGTTTAATTGAACGTGCTCCTGAACAGGTGTTGTATGAAGCACCGCGCGTTGCTACCATGGTTACCGGGTCAGGCCATCCAGATATTTGGGGGCCAACAGGTTGTGGTCAAAAGAGCGTTAAAGCAGTTGAGAACAGACGCATGCGCACTCGGAAACGACGCAATCGCGAGGCCCCATTGCGCAAGGGTCAACCGGAAGTGACTTCACAGAAGGTTGGCAGTGAAACCGGAAGTCAGCTGACCATGGCACTCGATTGGGTTTGGATGGTTATCATAACCATATGCTGTTTTGGTATATAATTGCTCTGTTATTAAAGTTGCCATAGTCCGATGAGAGCATACACTAAAACACTTGTCTAAAACTGATTCTACATATCTACCTTAGATACTGATGCACCTATTAAACTTCTAGGTAAAAGGGTTGACCTGATTATAATATGACACAATAAGATTTAAACACTTCTCACTGCGATTATGGCCTTCGCTGCCGACATGGCGTTAAGCAATCACTACTAACTAACTAACATTTGTTGTTGTATAGAGTAACTTCCTGTCGGTGTGAGTCAAATTAATAGAACAGATGAGTTTTTATAATGCTCGCCAAAATTGCACTTCTCAGAAGTTTGTCATTTTAAATAGGTTACTGCAAACAAAACTAAAGTAGATTATTATGATCAATCTAATATACCCTAAAAAATGGCAGAAACTCAAAATCATCGTTCTATGCAACTTTAAGGATACTGTCTGGTACTAGTGGTAGTGGTATTTCATTTCCAGATTAATAAAACCTATAACTTGTATAAGCATACACAAAAGTGTAATTACCAACTGAGGAGTTACTGACTAAAACCATCACCATATTAAATGGTTAAATAAAAATCAAGTTAATAAAGCCTGGGTGGAGGTGGGACACATTTGCAGTTTGGGGATATTTTCCGTTCCAACCAGTGGTCCACAATTGGTTCATTAAAGGCTGTCCTGTCTGTGGAAAAGTGCATATCAAAGACCACTTGCTGCTTATCGGAAAGAGTAGCCTATGTGGCCGCAGTGGATTTCCTCCAAAGAAATATGTCAGAATTACCATATGTTTGACGTCCAATAGCCAATGATAAAAATCATTGTGCTCTAGAGGTGTCGTTAAAGAAAACAAACTTTCCTTTTCATACACTGAGTTCCGAGTATTCAGTCAGTTCCTACTGCGAGGGTCCGGGGGTGGTGGGGCAATGGGATCGGGAGCAGGAATGGGGGGTAATGACAATATGCTTGACATTGAATAGCCGATGATAAAATGCAATGCGCTCTCGAGGCGTCGTTAAATAAAAACAAACTTTTTTAGGTCAGTAGAGAGTTCGACAGGACAGGAAAAGACAGGGCAGGCCGGGCCAGCATATGCTACCCAAGTAAACTAATTATAGACAATCTAATTAGTTCCTCACCTGCACCACACTGTCCTAAATACGCATTCAACATACGCCGGCCATATATGACAGTATCATTTAGGAGGCCTTGCTCAGAGTTCAGACTCATACATCACAGTTCGTTCGCTCGCTCAAAGAGGCGGTAGCTACCTTTGAACAAAAATTGCACTAATTGCTTCAGAATGTAATTAAGTTGGAGGGGCCCACTGACCCCAGGCCACCCGGGCGGGATGCTGCCCCTCTCACCCCGCTCATTGACTGACGCAGTTCCACAGTGGTGGCAGTCACAGCTGATCACACTACTTTATTCTCCCACAGTGAGGTATTATTAATTACTTCATAACAATTTAGAAGACAGAGGTAAGGGATCGAGCCTAAGACTCTGGCTGGCCCTAAAGACATACCGTTACATTTATTGAGCAAAATCGGAGGCGAAATGGGCAGATGGTAAGGAGGTGGGGCACCACCTGGAGGGCAGGAGGGGAATTAGGGAGCTGCTTGGTGGCAGACCTGCAGGTCTTCAGGCTGCACCCCCACCTCCAGTAGCCCAAGTACCCAATAACATATCAAAATGAGATGACAGGAGTAGATGCAGATAATAGAAACATAATAAGAAAGCAGGAGAATTACATACATGACTAATATTTGCATAAGTAGGTCACCTGACATATTCAGGGATGTCCGACAAAATTCGCGGAAATCCGCCGTCTGTGTAATACTAATAACCAAGGCTTGTGACGTGGGTTTGTCGACCACGGTCAGAGAATCGCGGGGAACATGCCAGACGTCAGGTCTTAACTAACCTTGTTGTGACTGTACTATCGCCCATACCTAACACTTTCTTGTTTTGGGTTTTATGTTCTAGCAACATCCACGGTTATATGAAAACAGAATTCAGACTAACCAATTGTTGTCCTATACTTCCGGATTCTTGATATTTTGTTTGAACACTATTCGGAGAATATCTAAACTCGCGGAAATCGTGGATAGTGTGACTGAGTGGGATATCAGGTCATGGTGTTAGCGGCTTAGGGCAGCACTACAATTTTTGTGTATAATGTCACCATGAGTGTGCACTATCACAAGTCCGTACATGTTCTAATATGACCTTAGATGTTGCCAGAACGTAAAACTCCAACAAGGTGTACAGGGCAGCATGTATCAGCCTAGAGCCCCCGACACCGCCAGCCCTGCCCCCCCCCCCCCCCCCCCAAGGCTCTCTACACTCCTCGGTCCCCCCTACACTCCCCCCCCCCCCCACGCATCACCTGTCTTCCCGTCGAGTTGGTGCCTGTTCGTGGCCGGGGTCAAGCCTTTTCCAATCAGAAATTCCATTAGGACCCTCACACCTAGCAGGCAGCCCTCGGCACTGTCCGCCCCGTGCCCTCCCTCCCTCCCCTCCCCGTCGCCCCACCCCCTCCCCCCGGGCAGGGGGGCGGGGCGGCGGGCGGGGGGTCCGGGCCGGCACCGCGGGGGGTCACGGCGGGCAATGACTGACAACGCCGGTATTATCTACCCGGCCACACTCGCCAATAGAGCTTTCACCCAGTCTGTCCCACAGGGTCCACTGTGGACTTCATTCACACCCAGAGAAGTAAATTTGCTAAATAATTCAAATTAGCGAATGATTTTTTTTTAGAGAGTTGTTAGAGAGAAGCCTACAACCGTTCTTGGTGAAAAACCACCGCTCATCAATGCTAGCTAGATTCATATCATTTCTGCATCATTTCTTTTGCGTGGAGGTAGGTCCAAATTACTCATGGAAATGTTGGTTAAACGCCCCGATCCCACCCCCTACCACCACCACCCACTACCCCCTCCCATCCCATGATGTTTTTTTTAATGAAAAGCCTTTGTTGATCAAGACTAGATCCATGCCTTTGGCGTTATTTCTTTGGCGTGGAGGTAAGTCAAAATTACTCCTGGAACAGTTCGTTAAACGCACTCATCGCACTCCCACCCCCACCCCCACCCCCACCCCCCGTGGTCGCGGGGCGGGACCCCGTGGTGCACAATGGGAAGACCCTGCAGGGTGTGCCAGGTTCGGTGTTAAAGGGTTGGGACGCTGGATCGACTTTCAGACCCGTTCCTCAACTTATTATTTGTTGTCATTCTTGTTTTCTTTGTAGAAGAAAGCGATGTCTGTTGGTTGTCACAGGTCCACAATTCGCGCCATTTCTTTCCTTTCCTCCTTTCCTCCCTTCCTCCCTTCCTCCTTTCCTCCTTTCCTCCTTTCCTCCCTTCCTCCTTTCCTCCTTTCCTCCTTTCCTCCCTTCATCCTTTCCTCCTTTCCTCCCTTCCTCCTCTCCTTCCTCCTCCTTTCCTCCTTTCCTCCCTTCCTCCTTTCCTCCCTTCCTCCCTTCCTCCGTCCCTCCATCACACAAAAAGGACCGGGTGCGATGGCCGAATCGGTAGAGCGCTGGCCTCGCGTGCGGGTTTGTTGTTTGTTGTTGTTTTACGTCCTAGCAACATCTAAGGTCATATCAGGACGGGTACTGACTTGTGACAGTACGCACTCATGGCGACTTTATAGTGCTGTCCCACTGGGAAACCAGACCGGCAGCACCTAATAATGCCGAGCGTCTGGCTAGGAAGCGACAAGTATCAATTTTTAAGTCATTGGTTTGACTCGACCAGGGTTTGAACCCACGATCTACCAGCACGGGAGACGCTCTAACGTGTGCGAGAGATCCGGAGTTTGGTTCCCGGTTGAGTCAAACCAATGACTTATTAAATTGATACTTGTCACTTCCTAGCTTGGTGCTCGGCATAATAGGATAGGACAAGGACTGGTTGGCTCAGTATCAGGGTAATGTGACTGAGTGGGATATCAGGGTCATGGTACCAGTGGCCTGATTTCCAAGTGGGGCCGCACTATGAAGTCGTCATGAATTCACACTGTTGCAAGTCGGTACCCATCCTGATATGACCTTAGATGTTACCAGGACATAAAACTCCAACAATCAACCATCATAGACACAGGGTCCCTCCATCATACACACACACACACGCTCCCCAACTTTCTCGTCCCTGTATGCCTCCGCTCTCCGCCTGTATCCTCACTTCCGGTGGCGACCCCTGGTGGTGAAGCATTAGCGGGATCCCACAAGAAGCCTGCCTCCATAGGCCGGTTGCGTTACCACAGTTTGACCACTCCTGGGCTATCCTGTTCTAAATATAGCTTTCAGGATAGGTTTCAAGATGGGTGTCACGAAATGGACCCATCAACATCAAGTTCCACATACACGGACACGGAAACGGACACGGAAACTGACACGGAAACGGACAGACACGGGCACAGAAACGGACACATACACGTACTACCCCAGTCACATGATAGCCAGTGTCTGCCGCCAACCTCCTTATGACCGAAAGGACACCAACCTCCCAGCGTCCCACTCGATACATTGATTCAAATACATGGTCGGCGCCAGGGCGGCACTAGGGCAGCACCAAAGGCGGTGCCAGGGTGGCACTGGGTCAGCACCAGGGCGGCACCAAAGTCAGTGCCAGGGCGGCACTGGGTCAGCACCAGGGCAGCGCTGGGTGAGCGCCGGGTTGGGGCCAGGGCGGCGCCAAGTCGGCACCCTGAGGCCGACCACATGCCACCAACTCGCCAGCCAAAAGGTCGGCGCCAACCAGTTTTGAATGGCACCGCCGAAACGGCTGCAAGGTGCAGCAGCTGCAACCTCCTTGCATCCAAAATTTCCGAAATGGACGCCAGGAGGTTGGCGTCCTCGAGACGCCAGCACTTAAGGCGGCCATAAAGAGGGAGAAATGAGGACGTTTTGATGTCGCAAATCGATCGTAAGCAAACGCAGGCCTTGTGTGACTGGGGTATATACTGACCGTTGCATTATCTGATGAAATAATCAAATTGGCAAAAGTTGACAAGTCCGATGAATGCATAAGATTTTCAAAAGCAAGCAACTTATCTAGATTTGAAACTTACATATCCAACTTTGATACTGATGCATAGAATTAGAAGGGTGTACGATTTAATCAAATGTTACAGCTGATCCCTTTTGGGTCTGAGTTTTTACAAGCCGGCCCAAATTCATTTGTGTATGTGTATGCTTGTATAAATGTTGGCACCATTGGCTACAGATTCCAGTAAATTGACGTAATGCGTTCTCCAATGAAAACTCAACATGTTTAACGTGTGCACCAGTAGGCTAGATATGTAGGACAAAATCGGGGTACATATTTGGCTTTACAAATTTGATGCTTTCATCGGATGATTTAAGTTAACAAAATATATATGACAGAAACTTGAACCCTTTAATTCAGTCCAAATTGACCTGTGCCAACCTAAACAACACAATGAACATGCCCGCCCGCGGAGGGTGGGAAGTTGTTACTGTTAGACATCTTCTACATTTTTAATGGCGCATACACAAAAAGCCAAAAGATGGGGAAAAAACTAACAATTACGGCTAAATGACGTAAAATCCTGAGCGATCAGTTCAACTTGAGACGTAACACTAATGGTCGCAGCAGTGCTAATGTCAATATTTGGGGGGAGAATTTATCCATCTCATGTTGTGACACCTAACTCGTGACGTCACCGGCGTCCCGCCCTGACCTACATTGGTCACGGCAGGGGGTGAAGGTGGGGGTGGGGCTTGTTAACGTGGATCTATTACCAACACTATACATTGACTTTCACCATTAGAGCGCCGTGGGCACATCGATCTATCTATATATATATATATATATAAATATATATATATATATATATAGTAAACCCTCTCTATCCGACCACCTCCAGTTACAGTCGGTCTCAAGGTCTAAATCGACCGACCTTGGGACCGACTTTAAATGGTCGATTTAGGGAGGTGGTCGGTTTAGGGAGTTAGAATATGGTTACAATGGTATTGTTGGGACCCAAGTAAAGCGATCGATATAGGGGAGTGGTCGATCTGTGGAGGTGATCGGTTAGAGAGGGTTTACTGTATATATATAATATACGTGTGTGTGTGTAACTTGGAAGTGTATATTATAAGTGTAATACTATTAGGTTGATCTGTAATCGACTTCCGTTCTTGAAGATTTATACTGCCTATTATGGATAAGTCTGAATAGACTTGTTTTCACCATTAGACAGTTTGTCAACAGAAAGCCCAAGTCTATACTTTTACTGACCCAAGGGATTTTTAACCTCCCACACCACATAGACATGGTATGAGAGCAACTGGCCTTTGATGACGCTGTAAGTTATACACAGAGGTGGAAATCCAAATTGGCAGAGGTGGGGGCACGGGGAATCGAACTACCAACCTTTAGATTAGGAGTCCGACCTAGTTTGGTGCACTTTTTATTTTAACTAATGAACTGATAATTTGACACCAATTCGACTATTTCAAAATACCATGTAAATTTGATACAATGGAATACTAATTTAAAAGTTTAACAGAACCCGTCACTGCTGAACTGAAGCCTGTGGTGTCATAATTGTGTATCTGCATGCCCACGTACTAGCATGTTTTCACTTTCAATATCTCCAAGGTCGATTTATAACAATGAACTCAAAATTCATATCTAAACAAGAGTCAGAAACTGCAACTTTAACCATTAATTATCCAGACCTCGTCAACCGGCGTTGGGGGGGGGGGGGGGGTAAGGGCGGTTTCTAATTGAACACATGTAGAAGACATTAGTTAAGACAACATTATCGTTATGAGTGACGTCCGATCGCCATGTTGAGCTACACTTTGGACTGACACCCACACAATGCGGTAAAACAAATAAACAAGTTGTCAAGCTTGCGTTGTCTGACTGACACGTCGTGAGACTTGGCGAGACTTGGCGAGACTTGGCGAGACCCGTGAGAGCTGGTGACACGGCGGCAGGACGGAACTAGTGCGTGTACATTATTGGTTGTTTGTTGGAGTTTTACATTCTACCTTATTTAAGGTCATATCAGGACGGGTACCGACTTGTGACAGTGCGCACTCATGTCGATGTTATAGTGCTGCCCCACTTGGAGACCAGGTCGCCATCACTCAATCACATTATCCTGACACTGAGCCAACCAGTCCTTGTCCTATCCTAATAGTAATAATGTCGAGCGCCAGGCCAGGAAGTGACAAGTATAATTGTGTACGTCATTGCTTTGACTCAACCAGTATTCGAACCCCTGCGTTCGAATCCCACGATCGACCAAAACGGGAGACGGACGCTCAACGCATTCGGCCCTCCCGCCTTGTCGACCCCTGGTGAGACTTATGGAGACTTGGGAGGACTTGACGAGACTTGGCGAGACCCATGAGAGCGGGTGTCAGGGCGGGCAGGACGGGACCAGCGTCGTGTACGTTGTTAAAATGATTGTTATTGCGTTGAGGGCCTTATCTCCCCCAAGTGCCATAACGCCAGATGTCGCACCATGTGGGTCTGGGCAATGTGTGTGTTTGTGTGTGTGTGAGGGGTGGGGGGAGATAACAAGAAAGCTTCATGAGCATATCTAGGAGGACCACTAACAAATCATCTTCAAATATCAAATATTCTATTTGAACTAGAAACCTTTCCCTATACGGCAACACTTAAAAAACGCACAACGTAGATCTGCTACTTACAAATAAAATTTAAAAAAAAGTTTATCTGTTTAATAAAAGGTGCATATTATTATTAGTCCGATGGTTTTGTTTCTGCCTATTTAAGAAAGGAGAATAAAGAAAATACCATTGTTATATTAGGTTGATCGTTGTAATTCGCCATAATACACACTAAGAGACTTATAAGTTATGTCAGGTATTTGAAGTGTAAAACCTCCAAGCTACTTTAGAAATGGCACCATATCCCAGATGGCAGGGGAGGTGGGAAACCCTCCGCCCCCTGCCCTGTCTGGTGCAGAGAGGGTTCAAATCTATCGAGGAACTGTTAATGACACAGACCCACTTCGATAATCGACCACGCTGCACATGCGCGCCGGAACCGGAAGGGCGTGGTCGCGCCGGGGCGGCGTCGTGTGTGACAGCTCCTCGCAGCGTCACACATGGCTCGGGGGATCTTATCTGTCACACACATAGCTCTACTGACCCGCGCCAACCCGGCCAGCTGTGACGTCATAATCAGCAGCACCAGGCAGGGTGGGGGTGGACGGGTAGGGGGGGGGGGGTAGGGAGGCGGTAACCAGCGTCGTGTAGGTCGCCATTGGAGTAAGAAGTTGGTTGGTGGAGTTTTACGTTCTAGCAACATCTAACTTATTCTAAGGTCATATCACGATGGGTACCGACTTGTGACAGTGCACACTCATGGTGACTTTATAGTGCTGCCCCATTAGGACACCAGGCTGCCAGCACCATGACCTGATAGTGATGCTGATAGCCCACTCAGTCACATTATCCTGACACTGAAATAACCAGTCCTTGCCATATCCTAATAATGCCAAGCGCATGGCTAGGAAGCGATAAGTATCAAAATTAAAGTAATTGATTTGATTCGACCAGGGTTTGAATCCCACGATCTACCAACACGGGAGACGGACGCTGAACTCATTCGGCCATCCCACCTGGGTCAGTTGTGAGAAGTAGTAAATTAATAACAGCTTTTAAAATCAAACGTAAAATGTAGGTACTTGTCAATCACCACTTGCACTTAGCGCCACACCACACCACGACCGCTCATCCACTTGGTCAAGCGCGGCTATGGTAATGCAGTGTGACACTGCTGTGATGGGGCCCCACCTGTTTGCTTATAACACTCCTCAGTGTTTAATCCCCCTCCCCCCCCCCCCCCACCCACCCACCCCACATGCTATCCCGACTGCACTTCATCCACACCTCTCTGCTGGCCTTGCTCCTCCTTGATAATGTCTGAAAAGAGTTCCAGGAAGGGGAGCCCGCCAGCATTTCACTTTCTCCTCTTACTCTGTCCATGTCTTTGGCTCGCCGGCTGGTCACCATAGAGAAAATAGACACGGTCCTTTGACTCAACTCATTTCTCTTTCCTATAGTCTACCCTTTTTTTATCTCTCCCAGGCTTACTTCTCCCCCTGATCAAGGGAGTTGTTTGCTTGGGTGGGGCCCTTTACCTTATTGTTTCTCTCACTTTGTTCTTGTTGCTGGAAGAGCTAGACCCACCTTTGCCCATCCCTGCCTGCTAAACCCTTGCTGCTGTCGACTGGATACAAGTGCTGTGCTTCCGCCAGACCGGAGTGATTCTGGGCCGCCCCAACAATTCGTCCTTTTAATTGTTGTAAAGACATCCTCAGCTTCTACAACCGTCCCAGCAGAAGATTAATCTTCAACCAATGATTGGACTGATTTATCGGTGCCTCTCTATATTGCTGCATTTCTGCAGCCGGTACCCATCATACGGTCTCTTAGTCTTACTACGCATGCAGATTGTTATGAACCCATTGTAATAAGCTGCCACTGGACACAGCTTTTACGTCCTGGCAACATCTAAGGTCATGTCAGGACAGGCACCGACTTGTGACAGTTCGCACTCATGGCGATTTTATAGTGCTGCCTCAATGGGGAATTAGACCGCAGGCAACATGACCCGATATCCCACTCAGTCACATTATCCCGATACTGCTTATCTTTCCTGGCACGATGACCAGCATGATGACAGTGCTTCATTTTATGGGTTCATCTATCTGAGATTAAACTTGGGGTGGGTGGGTAATTATTTTCAGAAAGAAAGCTTCAGAAGGCAAGAGACGGTGCGAGAGTGTGATGAAGCGAGCGAGAGAGAAAGAGAGAGAGGGAAACAGTGGAGGGAAAGAGAGAGAAACAGAAAGAGATATAGGCAGAGAAAGAGGGAGAAGGGGAGAGAAAGAGAGAGAAAGCGAAAAAGAAACAGAAAGAGAGAAATGCAGAGAAAGAGGGAGAAAGGGAGGGACACAGTGGAGGGAAAGATTGTTTGTTTGTTTGTTGTTGTTTTACGTCCTCGCAACATCTAAGGTCATATCAGGAAAGAGGGAGAAAGAGAGAGACAGAGAGAAAGAGAGAAAGAGAGAGAGAAAGAGAGAGAAAGGGAGAGAAAGAGAGAGAAAGAGAAACAGAACGAATGATATTGTTGATAACTAACGAGAGGCGGAACAAGAGAGCGGCGAGCGTGAGGGAAAGCGAGGGAACACCAGAGGGGACGAGGAGATATGTCAGGGAACCAGAGTAAACCAGAGCGAACTAGATGGGACGAGATGCGACGAGATGGGACGAGATGGGACGACTAGGAGTGAAATGGAGCGAGAAGAAATGAAAGGAAGCAAGAGATCAATCCACCAACATTTGCTACCCGTTGTTTAGCTTCCTCTTTAAAACTAAAGTTTTAAAAGCGGACCATGTACATGACTATCATTAATATAATAGAACGTTTGTTTTTTGTTTTACGTCCTAGCAACATCTAAGGTGAATTTAGCATTGGTAATGGTACCGACTTGTGACAGTACAAACTCATGGTGACTTTATAATTATAGTGCTGCCCCACTGGGTGACCAGGCGGATGGCACCATGAATGGATATCCCATTAAATTACATTATCCTGATACTGAGCTAACCAGTCCTTGCCCTATCCGAGTGCCAGGTTCGGTAGCAACAAGTATAAAAAAAAATTAATTGCTTTGACTCGCCCGGGAATCGAACTCCCGACCTTCCGCACGGGAAGCCTGAGCACCACCGATTCGGCCACTGCGTCCGGTAATAAATAACATATATCGTATATTGATATTAAATAACACCCAGGTCATATTTCAGTATCTCACTGGAGGCAATGCGACATTTTGAACTAATATTAATAATAACTGTGCCAAACCACGGCCTTATGAACCGTCACTGAGCTAACTGACTGAGTTTGCCTCTTGAGGCAGACGACATTTCACCCGGTCACCTGACCATGTAGCACTAGCACTGCTAGTAGCAGACGACACTCGTTATCACCGGTCCCGAGTGTTCGGTGCGCAAACAAAGCGTGTTTGGGTCGTCTGCCCACCGCACCTGTTACGCCGCTAGGTGGCGCCCAGGCGCCTGGCAGATAACGCCTTATCTGCACTCAACGAGCCCCCCCCCTCACCCCCCACCCTCACCCCCCACCCCCACGGAAGGTGGTCTGGGATATGTCGGCGGGTAACGAGGGGGCATCGCGTGGTGGCGTGGTGGTTGGAGGAGGATAGTGGGTTGGTTGGTTGGTTGTTGGAGTTTTACGTCTTGGCAACATCTAAGGTCATGTCAGTTTGTCATGTCAGACCTAGATTTGATCCTACATGCCCAGTTTTACATCCTGGCAACATCTACATTCATATCAGGACAGGTACCGACTTGTGACAGTGCACACTCACGGCAAGCTTAATTTATAGGGCTGCCCCATTGGGAGACCAGACCATCAGCACCATGACCCGATATCCCACCTAGTCGCATTAACCTGACACTGAGCTAACCAGTCCTTGCCCTATCCTATTAATGCCGAGCACCTGGCTAGGAAGCGACAAGAGTCAATTCATTGGTTTGACTCGAACGGGAACCAAACTCCCGATCTCCCGCACGCGAGACCCGCCCTCTACCGATTCGACCACCGCACCCTGTGAGTGTGAGGATAGTGGGTGATGCTGGTTGGTTGGTGATGGTGATTGGTAGCGGTGATTGGCGACGGTGGATGCCCCCAATAACCAATCACTATCAATCACAAAGAATCTCCACCATCATCATCATGCTGTCGGTCGAGATGCGACAAAGACTGCTTTCATTACTTGACTGCCGCTCTCCATTTAGCTCTCTGCTGTGAGAGTTGCGTCCATGAGTCGGTCTTAATGTCTCTCAGCTTCAGGTTTCTCTTGATGGTATCCTTGAACCGGAGACGAGGGCGCCCTCTCTTTCTGTAGCCAGAAGACAGTTGAGAATAGAGGATCTGCTTTGGTAGCCTGTCTGATGACATCCTCATGAAGTGTCTATCTCCACCAACCATTCAATTTCAACGCGACCTAAAAACACTAACAGTGACACAGGTGGTCGTGTTAGGTGATTTGTTGTGACTGGCGGTGGTGTTGGGTGGGTTGTTGAGGAGTTTGGTGGGTTATGGTAGGAGTGGTTTGCAGTGACGTTCAGTGGTGTTCAGTGGTTATTGTTGATCGGAGGTGGTGTTTGGTGGTTGGTGATTCATGCTGGTGTCGGATGACCGGTGGTGATTGGCGATGGTGTTGGGTGATTAGTGGTGAGTAGGTTGTGGTGGTGTTGGGTTATGGTGTTGTTTAGTGGTGGTGTTTGGTGGTTGGTGATGCTGGTTGGTGATTGGCGATGGTGTGGGTGATATATGGTCATGACCAGTGGTGGTAAGTGTTGGTGGTGGTCAAGACAGATCGAGACAGATCAAGACAGATCAAGAGAGACCAAGGCAGACAAGACAGACCAAGACAGACCAAAATGATCAAGACAGACCAAGACAGACCAAGACAGACCAATACAGACCAAGGCACATCAAGACACATCAATACACATCAAGACACATCAAGATACATCATGTCCAACTGGGATCAAGGATGACTTGTTTTTTTTTGTCCATAACAACATATAAGGGCTTGTTATTGGTAGTGATAGTTCTAGTGGTCGTACTAATAGTAGTAATAAAAGAAGAAGACGAAGACGAAGACGACGATTGGTTGTTGGACGTTCACGTCTTGGCACCATCCAAGGTCATGTCAGAAAGGAGAACAGGATGAAGATGAAGAAGAAGAAGAAGAAGAAGAAGAAGAAGAAGAAGAAAAAAAATGAAGAAGAAAAAGAAAGAAGAAAAACGGGGAAGAAGAACAGCAACAAGAAAAAGAAAGAGAAGCCGCCGCGTCACGAGCCGCCATCGTTAAGGTAACCATGACGACCACGAGACGCTGATTGCGCCAAGTGTGCAATGCCTGAGTTCTCAAAGCGGCGTCCGTCACGGTGCCCGGGTGCAGGCGGTCTGGAGCTTGTCGCGGCAGGGATTAAAGCTTCGCAACTGACTACTGGTCACCTCCAGGGCTTTAGCACCGTCACCTCAAGAAGTCCTTGACCTCCTAATAACCCCCCTACTCGTCATTCCATAGCCCCCGTCCACCCAACTGAACATCTCCCCATCTCCCTACCCCAGGGCTGCCAGCACTTCCTGTTTCGGCGTACGATATGTTATGTCCCATCATCACCATACGCCATAAAATACCATTAATATAGTAATATTCTATAGGTCTTACGCATTATTTGCGGTCAGTTTAAATTGCCCTGCCGTGGTATATTACTATATTAGCACACAGGATACGCCGAATGACTTAAATGAATTGAACTTCAAGTTACTGAATATTGCTTATGGTTTTCTTTTTGATTCATTGCATTACAAATTATGAAGTAATTACATTCGTTAGGATATTGTTTTAATGGACACTGAAGTGCATACACATGTATTATAATAAAAAGTGTTATCTTGTCTCAGTCTGCATTACTTTGTTGTCTTCTTGTCTCACTCTCACTATATATATATATATATATATATATATATATATATACATATACATATATATATATATATATATATATATAGATCTAGCCAGAATTATTTGTAGCAGAAAATAATGTAGAGACCTATCGTTTTCATAGAAAAGAATGTAGAAATCTATCACAGATGAGTCGAAAATGTACCACCGAACATCTAACAATAAAGTAACATTATACAAATTTCCAGGAGAGTACCCCCAGGCCCTCACACTTGGCTTCGATGGTGTGAAGCCGATACCGCCTTCAATATAACATCCCTTAAGATGGGATGGCTGAATGAGTTGAGCCGATCTCCTGCTTTGGTAGGTCGTGGGATTCGAACGCACGGGTTCGAACCCTGGTCGAGTCAAACCAATGACTTAAAAATTGATACTTGTCACTTCCTAGCCAGGCACTCGGCATTATTAGGATTGGGCAAGGAGCAGTGGAATGAGGAAGACCAACCGTCGACCTAGTCAATTTCCCCTACCTAGTCAACTAATGTACCAAAGATCTTCTGGTTTTTCATTTTCCAGTGTTGGCGACGCTGATACCCCCTCAGCCTCCTTCGCCACGCCTGCTACTCCTCTGCTGCATGGCCTGGTGGCACACTCTCCAAGCGGGCCCTCTGCGCACATACAGACGCTGAGTCGACACACGTGACCAAGACTCCGCTTGGTGACCGGAAGTAGTCAGGGCAGAACGCAACGATTCCGTTCTTTTGGGGGACGCTGGCGTTTACCGGCAAACACTTCCCAGAGGAACCCGGGGGCGTTCTTAAAGGTCAAAAGGTCACTATTAGGCGATGTCCTGAATTGTTATTAGTGCCCTCACTTCTCGGTTAAAAGCCACAACCAGTTACACCTGAGTTGGCCGCTAGAGAGAATCAGCGCTGTTTATCAAGATGGCAGGGAGAGGTTGATTTGGGGTTTTAGGTCCCTAGCAGCATATGCGGTTATGACAGATCGAGAAATTTCTATACACGTCTTGACAGATCTTGACAGATCTTGACAGATCAAGACAAATCAAGACAAATCAAGACAAATCAAGACAAATCAAGACAAATCAAGACAAATCAAGACACATCAAGACACATCAAGACACATCAAGACAAATCAAGACAAATCAAGACAAATCAAGACAAATCAAGACACATCAAGACAAATCAAGACAAATCAAGACAAATCAACTTGTGACTGTGCATGCTTGTCGACTTGATTCAGGATCATTTGGGGTTCAGGTCATTGGAAACATGAGGGCATGTCAAAGCAGGATAGGTATTGACTTGTGGCCATGAGCAACCATGTCCACTGGGATTCATGATTTGTTGAAAAATGCCAATCTCGAATCCAGAGTGAACTGTTTAAAGTTGCACAGTCCGATGAAAGCATCAACGTTTTGATAAACAAAACCTAGATTTGATCCTACATGCCCAACTTAGATACTGAAGGGAGTTGGAATTTATTGCTGCATTACAAGGAATCTTCAAGTTCAAGTCAATGTAGTTGAACCAGTCACTTGTTAAAGCTGCATAGTCCGATGAAGCATCAAATTGTCAAAACCAAAACAATTATCGGGAATTGATTCTACATATCTAACTTAGATACTGATGCAGCTATTAAGCATTTGTTGCCACATAGAAGGGAATACTGAAGCAATTTAATAGAACCCGTTACTGCTGAAGTCTATGGTGTCAGAGTTTGGCAAGATTGCCAAAACTAATTTGACATGTTTGCACTTCAAATATCTCAAAACATAACTGTTTATAATGAACAGGACTTGAAGCTAAAGTAAGATCAATTATTACTTGCTAAAATTAATTTGTAATGTTTTCACATAAAATACAGTTGGCATGCACGCCAAAACACTGGGCGTCACCGACTAGTAACCAGTTCTCTGAAATCCAATTAACATGCTTTCTCTATGCGGCAATGCATATTCAATTTACCAGTCTTTACCAGAATCTAAATTGGAGATGTAGGATGAAATCTAAATAAGTGTTTTGATTTCCAAAATGTTCTACTTTCATTGGACAGTGCCGGTTAAAATGCGACAGGTTCTTATGCAACACAGAAGTAAACTCAAGAGTTCCATCAGTACATAACTCCTGTTTTTCTTTGCCCAAGCATCGCAACACCAGCCCCTTTCTTCTTCGCATCCCGTCATAGAGCCGCCCCTCTGAGAAGACAAAGACTACACACCACGCACTTCTAGTAAAGAATCTCCCCAATGTGTCACCTGACACCCAGCGTCCACCCAGAACCACGCCTAGAATCCACTTAGCAAGTTCCGCTCGTCTCCGCCAGGGCACTAGAGTTTGGCCCCCATGCACTGGGCACACAAAAAGGCCCGCGTCCTGATCTGAATCGCCCTGTGGGCTGTCATTACGCGCACCCTCATGACCCCTAATGCAGCTGGATATGACCTTCACGGCTCCTCCCACACGCGCGCACACCACCACTACCACCCACACACCACCCACAAACACGACCCCCACCCCCACCCCCACACACACCGCCACTACCACCACATACCCACTCACACACAACCACCACCACTACCACCCACACACCACCCACAAACACGACCCCCACCCCCCACACACCGCCACTACCACCACATACCCACTCACACACAACCACCACTACCACCCACACACCACCCACAAACACGACCACCACCCTCACCCCCACACACACACCACCACTACCACCCACACACCACCCACAAACACGCCCCCCCCACACACCGCCACCACCACCCATACCACATACCACTCACACACAACCACCCACACACCACCCACAAACACGACCCCCACCCCCCCACACACCGCCACTACCAACCACATGCCACTCACACACAACCACCACCACTACCACCCACACACCACCCACACACGACCCCCACCCCACACACACCCCACTACCACCCACACACCACCACACACACACGACACACCCCACCCCCAACACACACCGCCACTACCACCACATACCCACTCACACACAGACACAACCACCACCCTCACCCACCCACACAACTACCATCCTCTCACAATACTACCACCCACCCACACAACCACCCACATACCGACCCACCCACCCACACCACCACCCACAGAACCACCCACCCACAACCACCACCCACAGACCCCCACCACCACCACAGACCCACCCACAGACACAACCACCACCCACATGCCACCACCTACAGACAACCACCAACAGGCCCAGTGGGGTAACACATCATGATGCTGGCGGCCTGTGCTCCTAGAGGGGCAGCGCTATAAAGTCAGTACCTGTTCTGATATAACCTTAGATGTTGCGAGGACGTAAAACTCCAACAACCAACCACCTGCACAGAACTGCCTCCCGTACCCCCAGTGCGGGTTGGAATTACAGCGGCGATCTGACCCCCAACACTCACGTCCTGCAGATAAAATCACATCAGCGCACGCGCAATGAGGTGTGTCCGACAGGGTCATCATGGCGGATGATGATGTGAGAGTTCCGGTTGGGTGCCGGGGGGGGGGGGTGCGTGACGTGTGAGAATGCGTAGGTGCGCGCATGCGTGCGGCCCGTCTTGGTTTGATAGGGGTGCTTGGCACCGGACGTGTTTATTTCTACTTCGTACTTCCTGCCTGCTGCCTGCTGCCTGCTGCCTTCTGCCTTCTGCCTCCTGCCTCCTGCCTCCTGCCTCCTGCCTCCTGCTTTCGGCTTTCAAAACTTTTGACTTTTGACTTTTGACTTTTGACTTTTGACTTTTGACTCTCCACTTTCTACTTTCTACCTCACATCTCCAAGTTGGCACGGCCTTCTCTACAAAAGCACAAGCCACTGGGCGAGGGACATACGGGCCAGATGTTACACATGCCCAGTCACGCTAAAGCTTGCGACAGCTTGCAACCACTTGCGACCAAACACCCTACAGTCACCGACGACTTCCTTACGACCAAAGCAACCTATCAAATGGTCGCCCATTTTTGTCGGTCGCAAGGGTTATTACTATATTAGTGTTACTGCGGCAGCTTGTGACAAAAATGGTCGCAAACACCTAAAACGGGTTGTCAAAGCCCTTTGCGTCCAATTTGGTCCTGCCTCCTACCCACACCCGCCTCTCCACACAGACACCCCCCCCCCCCCCACACTTCACACATGGCTATGCCCCGCCCCCTACCTACCGCCGCGCTTCCACACCCAAGGCCCGATAATCAGTACAAACTTCTACATTACATCTTCTACATAGACGCCTGATGGACCGTCTCGGAATACATACATACACTATATACATGTTACATTATATACATACATTATACACATACATTATATACTACATTTTATACCTACATTATATACTTGCAGTATATACTTGCATTACATACATGCATTATATACATGCATTATAAGATGCATTATACACATGCATTATATGCATACATTATACAATGCATTATATACATGCATTATATAATACATTATATACATACATTATAATTTATATAATACATTATATACATACACTAACTGGTACATTAAATACATGATAGCATACATGACATACATACATATGTGCGTATCTGTATGTATGTAATGGTATTAATATTATATATGTATCATTGTATGCGTGTATGTAAGTATGCATGCATGCATGCATCTATGAATGTATGTATGTGCGCATGTGTTTATGCATGCATGTATGTATGTATGATAGTGATACATGTCTGAACATGTCTGTATACTGGAAACCATTAAAGATGCCTAATCTGATGAAATCGAGGTGTATGCATGTGTATCGATGTGTATCGATGCATATTAATATGTATCGATATTATTAATGTGTATTACTATTAATGAATATAAATGATAGTATCAATGATAATACCAATGCGTATCACTCACTACCAATGCGTATCGATGTGTATCGATGCATATTAATATGTATTGATATTATTAATGTCTATTACTATTAATGAATATTAATGATAGTATCAATGATACTACCAATGCGTATCACTACCAATGAGTATCGATGTGTATCGATGTGTATACATGTGTATGCATCTGCATGCATCTGCATACATGTGCATCACTGTGTATCCATGTGTATCAACGTGTATCCATATGTATCCATATGTATCTATGTGTATCCATGTGTATCCATGTGTATCCATGTGTATCAACGTGTATCAACGTATATAAACGTGTATCAACGTGTATCAATGCGTATCCATATGTATCCACGCGTATGTATGCGTATCCATGTGTATCAACGTGTATCAATGTGTGTTCGTATGTATCCATGTGCATTTATCAATGTGTATCACCATAGTGTACGCTTTTTACATCACGTTTTACACTCTCACTTCACTCGTCCATTCATCATTAAGAACGACTTGTGTAAATAACTCCCAGCACATACCCCACAGTACAGAAGACCGGCACAGCGGCCATTACAAAGGTGTTATGCTGAAGAATAAAATATTTACAACAACAAAAAACACTAAAGCAAGCCGGAAGTGTGAACTCACAGTGTGAACTGCTCGTCGAAGTCGGGATGGTTCCCGACGTGTACAGATGTTGTGTGGCAAAGTCCTTCCTCCTCACCGGGAATCAGCGTAATCTGCAACAAGCAAATATTGGGTTACAAATTAAAACGCTATTGTAAACAATTGTCGTCGCCTGCTTATTCAGTGACTAAATTTTAAAAGGCTGCCTGCCAATCACGAGGAAGGCAATCCGAAAATCCGAGAAAAAAAACACCTCATTGATAAATTAATTAACATATTAAACAATAAATATACATATGCAATACTGTCGAAGAATGTTGAGAATGAATTCCACATAGATCAAATTAAATCCATATTGCAAATATCACATTTGAAGCACCGATTCTCATTCGATTGCTGAAGATGAAGCAAACACACATTGAGCGTCTTTAATACCGGGATGTGTGACTGACGACCTGGGAATACAACGTGTGGCAGACATCTTGGGAACAAGCTTTTATAGTCGACCAAATCAGTGGTATACAAGTATAAGTATAAGCACAACTTTATAAAAGAGAGTTGTGTCCGAGCTGTCCATAGTTGGTACTTCATAAAATGTTGGTTGGCTGAGGTCCTGGCAACAGCTAAGGTCAAATCAGGACGGGTACCGACTTGTAACAGTATGCACTCATGGCAACTTAATACAATCATAATTAATAGAGCTGTCCCACTGGGATACCAGGCTTCTGGCACTATGAGTATGACCCGATATCCCACTCAGTCACATTATCCTGACACTGAGCTAATCAGTATTTTCCCTATCCTATTAATGTCAAGCGCCAGGCTAGGTAGCGACAAGTACCAAATTTTTGTACGTCATTGCTTTGACTTGAATCGAACTCCCGATATTCCACACGCGAGGTCCGCGCTCTACCGATTCGGTCACCGCGCTGAGTCCATGACCTGTGAATACGACTACGAGGTATTGTAGCTATCCTCTGGACAGGTTTTCACACTAATAATCATAGTCGACCAAATGAGTAGTATACAAGAATAAGCCTATGCATATGTATAAGAGAGTAAGAGAGAGTAGAGTCCGACCTGTCCATATTTGGTATTTCATAGAATATTTTCCAATCTGTTTCAGTCCCCCTTCACCTACACACATTCTCCTCCAGGTGGGCATTGCTATTTCTCACCTGAAGGTCACCTGTATGTGACCCGTGGCTTGGATAATCCTTCCCGTGTGCTGACGACCTCAGGTGTGACAAGCACTATCAGAGGTGAGCCTTACATAGCTACCCTCCAGGGGGTGTAGGGGCGGGGCGGGGCGGGGCGGGTCTCTGGAGGCAGTCAGGCTTGACTGAACACTGCTACCCTACGGCCTCCCCATTGTCTTATCCCACAGAGCGCAGATTGCATCAGCAGCGTCTCCTGTCATGCGCACTGACGAGCACCATTCATGCCGCTTCCGGGATTACGCCAGAGACACAAGCGGTCAAATTGCTATCGTCGCCATTAATCGAGCTTCATCAAATCCAATCTATTAGGGATCTTAATGATGTTTAACACATTTAATGAACTATTCATTGTGATTTGCATTGCCATCACCCTATCTCTGCCGATGACCCTTAACATGGCTAGGGCTGGTGTTTGTGGTGGGAAGGGGAGGGGAGGGGAGGGGACACGGGAGCGGGGAGAGGAGAGGGGAGAGGAGGCGAGGAGAGAGGAGAGAGAGGAGAGGCGAGGAGAGAGGCGAGGAGAGGCGAGGGAGAGGCGAGGAGAGAGAGGAGAGGAGAGGAGAGGAGGGAGAGGAGAGGAGAGGAGAGGAGAGGAGGAGGAGAGGAGAGGAGAGGAGAGGAGAGGAGAGGAGAGGAGAGGGGATGGGAGGGACATGGCGGGGAAGGGAGGGGAGCGGAGGGGGGAGGTGAAGGGAGGGGGAGGCGAGGGTGAGGGGAGGGGAGGGTGAGGAGGGTGGGGGGGGGAGAAAAGGGGAAGGGGAAGCGGGTGGGGAGAGGAGAGAAGAGGAGATGAGAAAGAGGCGGAAGGGAAGAGGAGGGAGGAGGGGCATGGGGAATTGGAGTGGAGGGCAGGAAATGGAAGAGTTGGGGGGGGGGGGGAGGGGCGACAGAGTGGAAGAAGATATGGGAAATGGGAGAGAGGTGGCATTCAGAAAGGGTAAGAAGAGAGGGAGCGAATTAGTTCTAAAATAGTTTATTTCTCTAATACATGTAGTCTGCATATAGCAACCAACCTCTCATATCCGGTGCAATCAAAAACAATAATTATTCAGTGCCTCATGCTAGTATACGTGACAATGACATAGAGATCACCACAGGCAGATAGAGATATCGAAATAAATACAGATACACAATAAATTGGGTAAACACATATTATATGCAACATGTAGGTTAATATATATGTATATAAATATATATAAAAACAACACCAAAAAAACAACCAAAACCCAACCAAAAAACACACCCCACAACACCACACCAAAAAAAACAAAAAACAACCAACACACCCAACAAAAAAAAACCACCCCCCCCACCAACCACCCACCCAAAAACAAAACCACACAACCCAAAACCAACAACAACCCACACCCCATAGCCGTAGGCTAGGGAGACCTTTACGTAAAATAATTTTTATCCTGATATTCTTGTTTTGTTATTATTCTTTAGTGATTATGTCTTATGTATGCAACAATGGAAAAGCGATTTGTATGGCAAAAAAGAGGAAAAACCAATGTTTTTCTTACCTCTCTCTTTCAGTTGGTGAGTAGCCTGTGCGCTATCGGCTGAGGCTTCTCTAGTCGTTTGTGGTAATGTCTAGCAAACGAAGTAGCGGTTTTCCATCCCGCGTGAGCTAGGATCCGTTTAACGGAGATGCCTAGCAATCTTGCCTTGGACACCATTGCACCACGTGTAGAGTGCGATGAGTACCTGTCTGTATTTACTCCCGCCAGTTTTAACACATTCATTGTCCATCGGGCGAGGGTATCCCTGGAAATGGCCTTGTGTGGCTTAATAAAGCTGACCAATAGCTGTCTTGAGTTTCTTATTAATCTTGTCTTGGATATATAATTTCGTATCGCAGATACGACACATAACTTGCGATCCTGAGTGAAACTGGACACCCCTATCGTAGAAAGGGGGTCACCTAATCGGTTTGATTTTAATAAAGTTGATAAATCAAACGTGGCCTCTTTACTGTCAATTTCTAGACCATTCAGCGACAGGGCAACTATAGTTTGGCCTCTGTGTCCAGTGACCAGGAGAAGCAAAACTGCGACTTTGAAACCTAAAAGTTTAACGTCCAGAAACTTATTTTCTGGCCATTTCTTGAAGAGGTTGAACACTAGAGAAACATCCCAAAACCTATTATATTTGGGTTTAGGCGGATTCCTCTGATAAATTGATCGTATGATCCAACAAATAACATGGTGTTTACCCATTGTTTGTCCATTAACCCGCGGTAGGATTATCGACAGAGCACATCTGGCAGCGTTAATAGCGCCATATCCTAGGCCTTCGTCCTCTAGGTAACGTAGGAAGAGTCCTACCTGGGATACTGTGGGAGTCATTGGCTTGACTTTCTTAAGCAGGCAATAAATACCCCATTTCTTTAAATACGTAGTATACATTTTCACCGTTCCTTTTCTCCACGCATCATCAACCAAACGCTGTTGTGTAATTTTGTCTAAGCCAAACTGTTCTAAATATTTATTTAAAAAAGGAATGCCACTAACGGAGTTGTCGACACGTTTCCGTGGCGTTCTAGTGGTCCCTGATGTTTGAGGTTTCCTCGGAATCTTGGGAAGCGAAGGCTGCTTTTGGCTGTGGCTAGTAACGTCGGTAGCCACGGTTGCGTGTGCCACTCGGGGACGATGAGTATGGCGTGTGTCCCCTCCATTTGAATCTTTCTGGCGACTTTGCTAATGATAGTAAAGGGGGGGAAAATGTAAAAGAAATGATGTCGCCACTTTAGGGAGAAGGCATCAATGTGCCAAGCATTGGGTTCCGGGTGCCACGAAACATATTTTGGAATTTTAAAGTTATTACGCGAAGCGAACAAATCGATCTGAGGTGAACCCCATGTGTGACAAATGTGTTTGAAAATGGATGGATTAAGTGACCACTCTAAGTGATCATGGAACTGGCGACTCATCTTGTCAGCTAGACAATTTTGTGTGCCTGGAATGTGATTAACAGTTAACCAGACATCAAAGGTTTGAGCCCAGTTCCAAATGAGAAGTGCCATTGCATTACATTTAATCGATTTTGTACCTCCCATATTTCTGACATAAGCCATAGCTGTGGTGTTATCCGTGAGGATACGTACATTATTTTTGGGTATTTTTACTAGACTGGTTAATCCCAAGTAAATGGCCCTTAGTTCTAGAACGTTAATATGATCGGGGAGTTCCGATTCTAGCCATCTTCCTCCCGTTGCTACATCATTTTGATGTGCTCCCCACCCTTGGAGAGACGCGTCAGTGGTAACGGTAGTGTCAGGCTCTCCCATTCTAATGGGATTGGGGGAATGGTCAAAGTGGTTTAGCCACCAATCAATGTCGGCTAGGCCGTTCTCCGAAATAAACATGGTCTTTTCAAAGTTTCCCTTTGCGCGGGCCAGCGCCAAATTTTTATCAATTTCGAGGGATTTTATGTGTGCCGCTCCGTATAGAATAGCTGGACTATACGAAACCATGACCCCGATAAGGACCGCGACCTGTCTAATCTTTGGCCTAGAAGTGTCTAACAGCTGTATCGCTGTGCGGTAAAGCTTATCTTTCTTTTGGCGTGTAAGCGAAACGGTCATAGCCGTGGTGTTCAGAATGAACCCGAGACACTTAAGCTCCTGAGTAGGAGAAAAAACCGATTTCTTGTTATGTATGAAGAAACCCAATTTGGTGAAAATGTTGCATAAATCTTTAACAGCGAGTTCACATTGCGTGAAAGATTGGCCCATAATAAAAGAATCATCTATGTATGGAAACATACAATGCCCCAATTTTGCCATGTGTGCAAAAATTGGTTTCAACAACTTAGTAAACAGACGCGGTGCGCAGGCCAAACCATTAGGTAAACATGTAAATTCAAAAAGTTGGCCATTCCAGAGAAAACGTAGGTATTTCCGATCTGTCTGGTGAATAGGAACGGTGTAGTACGCATCCCTTAAATCAACACTCGCTAGCCAACACCCTGGGGTAATTAAATCACGAGCTGTTTCTAAAGAAAACATTTTGAAATGTTTGTATTCAATGATTTCATTCAACTGAGTTAAATCTAAAATCATTCGGATTGAACCATCAGGTTTAGGAGTAGAGAAGATATTGGAAATATATTCCCCTTCAGTATGTTCAACTCTGTTGACAATGCCCTTAGACTCAAACAGTAGAACCTGGTGATCTAGCTGAGATTTTTCTAGTGAATTAAACTGATACGGAAAAGGCGCTCTCTTTTGTATAGGCAATTGTGTGAAAGGGATGTGAATGCCTTTAACAATATTCAGGACCTCTGGATTAGTGGTTAACTGTTGCCATTGATGTAAACAATTAGAAACATTCCCTGCTTGAAAAAGGCTTACTTCAGTTTGAGTTTCCTCCGTGACCATTGTAGGGTCAGGAGGCTGCACTGTTTGTGTGGAAATCTCTACTTGTTCCCTTGTTTCGGGAACTGGGGCTTGGGAACGAAATCCCTCTTGTAGCCGCGGTTGTCGTTCCAGTTTGAGGCCGGCCTGTCGCCTCGGCCCCTTCCTCGCTGGTTGAACTGGAAGGACGGTCCGCCCCTGAACGGCCTTCCTCCTCTGCGGAATCGAAAATCCGTCCTAGACTTTCTGAACCCTGCTGGGTTTTGGAAGCGACGACTCTTTGCTTCAGTGTTTTTAGCACTCTTGTAGTCGACCTCTACCTGTTTGTACAGGTAAGCTAGCTGACCCCCAAACATCTTGGATTTATCTAGCGGTTTGCTCTTGATAGGGGTAGGTCCGGAATACACGGTGTATTCCTTACCATCATGGTCCGTTACCTTGTTCGAGCGGGCAACCTCTTTTCCGGCATCTGTGGTGACCGATTTGAAAACGTTTTCAAATCTCCGATGGGTCATGTAGTTACTAGCGGCTGCTAACAAAGCTATGCCCCGGTCCATAACCCGCGCCAAAGACGAGAACTTGTTCTCTGTCTGCATCCTGTTAGCCACAGGGATAACAGACGTCAAGGCACCCAAAACTGCCTTATGGATCAGGCAGAGGGAAGTTTCATAACGACGGCGTTCGTCGGAAAGATGAATGCCGGAATCCATCTCTTTGAAAACCGAAGCAGGAATGCCCTTAACTCCTGAAATCTGCTCAGTCAACTTGTTGATGACTTCGATCGGTTTAAACGTAGTGAAATGGCTATTCACCGTTTTGCGCATCATGGTAGTGGTGCGCACTTTCTGAGCTTTCTTTTTGACAATTTTCTTGCCAGCTTTAACGCCTATTTTGGCGTAGACACCCGCTCGTTCCGTGTCGGAATCCGACTCGGTGGAAGAAGAGTCGGACGACGAGTCTGAAGAGGAGTCCTTCTTCTTCTTCTTCTTCTTCTTTTTGGACTTTTTGGAGCGCTTAGAGTTCGCTTTCTTTGTGAACTCGTCACCAGAACTGCTCACTGGGCGGCGTTTCTTGCCCCGCGCTTTCGGTTTCGGAACCTCAGGTGCCGAAAGCGTGTCCTCTTCGTCCTCAGAAAAGTCTTCCCAATCCTCATCAGGGATTTGGGAAGGATCTGGAAAGGTCTGCGCCTGGAAAAGGCGCATCTTCTCCTCCATCATCTCCGCCATTTTCGCCTCCCACCCCACTGGTTGAGGGGCGTGATCACTGTCTTGATCCGAGGCATGAGCCCCAGGATGTGGGGACGGCGGAGCCGTAGCCAGTGGAGACGAATCGTAATCCGTAGGGGGGACACCCACCGCTGCAGCGGGCGGCTTATTCCGGCGAGTGGCCATCGGGAACTGTAACGAAACCAAGCGTTACTAACCCGGAATCATCTCAACTACACAAGTGTAAGCCAGTAAACTGGGTTGAGGAACATGGTACAGAGAACGTGTTTTGCAACGTGTCAGTACAGGCGTGAAGCTAAATTTGCCGTAGGTGTGTGGTAACGAAACCAACCAAACGGAGGGCATCGATCGTGAGATCGGCCCCTCTCTCTGTTCCGTACACTTCTCCCACCTGTGGCTACAGCGCCAACAAGTTGGAGAAAATATTACGAAACTCGGAGGTTCGCCTTAAACCGGTCAGGGGTGTTATAAAAAACACCCAGAAGCATCCCCAACATCAACCTCTATTAGGATCCGGGAGACTTTTCTTAGGAAATGAGCAACTCGGGTTGCCATTTCTCCCTGTCTGAAAAACAGGTGTCGATAGAACTCAGTATCGGTTTCGTTTGTGCCAGCGGCACGCAATGTTCTATCCGTAAGTTAAAAAACGTACAAAGTCCGAACAGGACTGAAGAAAGTTCTGAACTTTCATAAAAAGATGCTATAGAGCATGATAAACAAAGTTATCGAAGAAAACAGTACTTACTTTTGGATAAAAGCAGTAGTAGTAGAAAAATCCTGTGGAGCAACTCACAAACGTCCTCCCGTTGTGAGTTACTTATGCTAATTGCTGGACCCGGATGTGCTTCCTTCTCCCTAGCCTACGGCTAGCCAGAGGCGGCATACTGAGGTAAAATGTATGTAAATATCTATACAATGTTAGCCATTCATAATTAGTTATTTCAAATTTAAAATAAAGTAGAATACAACGGTCACCGTAATATATTTATCTTACAAAAGAAGTGCCAGAAACTCAAAACCATCGGACTATGGCAACTTTGAACACATGTGTGTTATCCAAACAACAATCGGCTCCTCATTCGGCAGATTACAGCGCTTTGTGTTTTCACTACCAGTGATTGCCAATTGTTGATTACAACAAGAAGCAACTTGACCTCAAGCACCGTGACCTCCCAGGTTAATCTTGTTGGATTTGTTAAGTCCTGGCAACATCTATGGTCATATCACATTATCCGGATAGGAAGTGACTTGTGAAGTTGCACGTTCATGGCGACTTTATAGTGCTGAACAATCGGGAGACCAAACCACCAGTACCTTGACCTGCTTGTGATATCCCACCCAGTCACATTATCCTGACACTGAGCCAACTAGTCCTTGTCCTGTCCTAATAATGCCGAACACCAGGCTAGGAAGCGACAAGTATCAATTTTGTAAGTCATTGGTTTGACTCTACGGAGATTTGAACTCCCGACCTTCCGCACGGGAGGCCTGCGCTCTACCGATTCGGCGACTGCGTCCGGTTGTTACTTAGATCAAGGACATTCACATACCCCTATGAGCTGGGAGAGAAAGGGGCGAAAAATGTTGCTAATGTAATTAAAAACCGACTGATTGTAATCAGCAAACGGTTGGCGACTCGGCCATTGCGCAGGTCTCTCAGTCTCACTGCGCATGCCCACTGGGCACTGGGTACGCAGTGCATCCTGGGAACAGAGGGCCACAATCAGTCCCGCCCGGTAAGGGGGGGGGGGGGGGCGCCGAGGGGTGGGGGATGCCAGCTTGAGTAATTTGTTAAATGACCTCCTGATTCTTAAGATTTTCACAATAAAAAAAAGAGAGAAGGCAAACAAATCCCCGATTTATTCAAAATTATTCGCACAGCAAAATGATAGTGAAAGAAATATTGTTATGATAATATACGATAGATTCACCATTCATTCACCTAAGCACTTCAGGATGTAATTTACGTGTCATAGTCATAGTAGGGAATTACATTCACAACAATTTTTTTTTAAAGGGGATTTGATAAATTTTGGTGTGTGACTTATTTAGTAAAATGCCCCAGGCCGGACACATATGGTCGTGAATGGGGCAATGGTCGTGCCCGGACAAGACCCGTATTTCGACCACCAGGGGGCACCACTGCCCTGTTCCACCAGGGGGCAGCACCTGTGGTATTAGAGCCCGCCCCCCGCACCCCTACATCAGCGCCCCCTAACCCTACTTTCACCCATAATCATCACTCCACTCTCCCCATCACTAAACACCCTCTATTCCCCAAAACACACACAGTCCTCATCAACACACACAAACAAATGGGAACAACCTCACCCACTACCACTACCACATTCGCGCTACTCATAAAAGCGCCCCCCACCCCCGTACCAGACGGGATGGCCGAATCAGTTGAGCGCCCGTCTCACGTTTTGGTAGATCATGGGAATCAAACCCACAGATTTGAACCCTGGGCCTGGTCGAGTAAAACCACTGACTTAAAAATAATACTTGTCGCTTCCTAGCCTGGTGCTCAGCATTATCAGGATACCGCAAGGACTGGTTAGCTCAGTGTCAGGAAAATGTGACTGGGTAGGATATCAGGTCATGGTGCTGGCGGCCTGAGTTCCCAGTGGGGCAGCACTATACAGTTGCTAGTATGAGGGTGCACTGTCACAAGTCGTTACCTGTTCTGGTATGACCTTAGATGTTGCTAGGACGGAAAACAACAACCAACCAACTAACTAACTAACTAACAAGTCAGTACCCGTCCTGATATGACCTTAGATGTTGCGAGGATGTAAAAACCTCAAAAACCAACAAACCAATAAGTCAGTACCCTTCCATATATGACCTTAGATGTTGCCAGGATGTAAAACCCCAAATAAACAACCAACAAGTCGATACCCTATCCTGATATGACCTCAGATGTTGCCAGGACGTATAACTCCAAACTCCAACAACCAACCCGCTACTCATAAAAACGACCCCATCCTCACCCCCTCCGCCCCCCACCCCCCACCCACCAAACCCACCCCTACAGAAAACCAGACACAATATGAACTGACTCAACCCTGAATGAAAGCCACCTGGAACCTGATCCAAAGCGCGGGGTCGCTAATACCACCCCACGGGGTGCAATTAGCGCGGGCCAGGATCGCCGGCGTCTCAGACTGGACAAACACGATAAATAACTCGTTTAATCAGGGACGCGCACACCGCCGTCTTCATTTCACGCATTATCGCCCAGTCGCGCAGCCTGCCGTTCTTCTGGCATTGTCGCCCGCCTTTGCTGCCTTCTGGCATTATCGCCCACCTCTTTGCTGCCCATTCAGCACCACTGTATACAGGAGTCAATGGCCCTCCATTTGAGGTGGGGGTGACCATGGGGGGGGGGGGGGAGGGGGTGCGGGGGAGCTTTCCAACTTGGCAACGGGGGTAGTTACCCCCGCAGTTTTACACTCCACAACATTTTCCGAAGACGCGGCTGCTAAACTACATTGTAGAAAAACTGTCAGGTTTACTGGGTTGTACTGGGATATATACAGCAACACCTCTCTAAATCGACTGACCATGAGACCGACTTTAAGTGGTCCATTCAGGGAGGTGGTCAGTTTAGGGAGTTGGAATACCCTTACAATGGTATTGTTGGGACCAAAATAAAGCGATCGATATAGAGAGGTGATCGATCTGTGGAGGTGGGGTCGGTTAGAGAGGTTTTACTGTATCCACAGCAATCTAATATGCTAAATATATTGTTCAAATATCTATGATAAGCTGCTACTTTGAGTTTGAGAGTGAAAAACTGATGACATTATGGGGAGTAAATGTTGAATTGGCAGCATCCAGTTACCAGCATCTTGCTTTTTCCGCATTCTCTGCCAATTCATCAACTATACTCCAAAGAGAGAAATACTTTATGTTGGAACCAGGGCCTCCACAGCTTGTTTATAGTTGATTCACTGGAACAGATTGTTCTCCGATTTAGACATGGTCATCATTCACTTACTGTGAGTGGGGGCGAATATTTTATCTACGTATCCCAGTGGTGCCATTCCCCATTGGCGTGCACTGCCCCAACCGGTACCCATCGTGATTTAACCTTATATCTTACTACGACCTAAAACTCCATTAAATAGAACTAAATGCTAATGTTTCCTGTCAATTGCTATCGACCATCACACTAGATTTGAAACACACCAAGTTTAAACCAACGCGGCCACAGCACACCAATGCAGCCACAAAGCGCGACTTCCGGAATCAGTCTTACTGTGGGTGCACAATGGCGCCGGCTGAAACCAAACCGCACCAGCGTTTGGTAAGTGAGAGCAAGCCTGCGCCGGAAGGTGCCATAATTGGGGCTGTCCTGCTGGGAGTCAATCTTTGTCGCTGATCAAGAAGAGAGGAGAGAGCGGAGAGGATTAGGAAGATAAAGACAGAAAGAAAGAAAGAAAGAAAGAGAGAAAGAAAGAGAGAAGAGGGAAAGAGAGAAAGAAAGAGATAAAGAGGGAAAGACAGAAATACAGAAAGACAGAAAGAGAGATAAAGAGTGAGAAAGAGAAAGAGGCTGAGAGGGAGAAAGAGATGGAGAATGAGAAAAGAGAGGGAGAAAGAAAAGAGAGAGGGAACGGGATGAAGAGAGAAAGGAAAAGAGAGAACGGAAAAGAGAGCAAATGAGAGAAAATGAGAAAAACAAACAGAGAAAAAGAGGGCGATGCCCGTGCCCTACTCACAGCCACAGCAACCCCACCCCCTCACCAACATCAACACCACACACACACACACACCAACACACACCCAAAGTAAGGAGTGATCATTACACCAACACCCCACTGTGAGGATGGTTTTGTCCGGGAGGTGGTCGGGGGAGGGGGGGGGGGGTTGCTGGGTGGCGGAGTGTAAATCTGCTGGGTGGTTGTGCGGGGTGGGTGAACACTGCTTTTAACTGCTTTAACTGTGGTGGTTTCTCAGTTCGATGATTGGGTTATACTTATACTTATACTTATAGTTAGCGATGTAGAGCAATGCCACTTTTTTGTTGCTGCGTCATCCGATCATTTTGGGTTTCTGTCATTTTTCTGAGATAATTATATTGAATTAATTGTTATGATCTACCTTATTTTAGCTTGAAGTAACTATTATTTTAAATGGCTAACCTTTGAGATATTTGAAGTTTAAATATGTCAAATTAGTTTTAGCAAGCACGTCATAGACTTCTTCTGCAGTGACAGGTTGTATTAAATTGCCTCAGTATTCACTTCTAATATTCTATGTGGCAACAAATGCTTAATCAGCATCTAAGTTAGATAAGTACAATCAAACCTAGATAATTGCTTTGGCTTTGGAAATTTGATGTTTCATCGGACTATGAAGCTTTAAAGCTGCACCGGCTGATGACAGCTTTGAATTTAATTGTAAATCCTATGTTTAGATGACTTAATACATGCATGGGCTCAACACAACATAACTCAGCCTTCACACACCGGTAACTTGCTCAGTCAAATAAGAGTTGCCTGCAGTGGGTTCTGACTCTTCTCTTGTAGTCTAAATATGGGCTAAATTTGCATTAGCATAGAACAGGAAGTGGAACCCCTGGTTTCAGTATCAAATGGCTACTTGTAGCAGCATAGAGTTGATGAAATGGGAGAGAATGCAAAAAGACAAGAGGTCGATGATTGAATGCTGTCGATTTCACTATCAAAGTTCATTAAACTACATGTTTTATTATATTTTTCAAGTCACAAGTAGCAGGCAAATATTAAGATGTATATTAAGAATATATTTTGCTTCTTAAAAGAAGAATTTATCTATTCATTTCATTTAATCAGCCTTTCGGCACTTTTTCTGATGACTTGTTTTTCACCGACTGCACAGCTAACGCCCTCTATCGGGTAAATTAGGAAGTACACAGGTGCCAAGGCATTTAACAGGGGCGGGCGACAGGTAGGAAGCAGCGAAAGGCAACAAAGATGGATGAGTACCTGTCACCCGCCTACTCTTTAAAACTAGCTACCCCCCCCCCCCTTTTCACCTCCCCGCCCCCTCCCTCGCCCTCCTCCCTCCTCCCTCCTCCGCTGGCCCACCTAGCGTCTCCATCATGTCAGGGAAAAGGGAGTCCTGCCTTAAGGGCGCATTCCTTACACGCGGTATGTGGTATGTGAATGCGAATGCGAATGCGACAAAAAATCGAAACGCCTTGAAGCGTATGGGCTACATTCCTTACATGCGGTATGTGGCATGCGTCAACTCGATCGGTCCCTGTAGCGATCGGTGCGGCATGTGGTATGCGGCACGTGGTGTGCGAATAGAAACATCAGTCGCACTTGTCCATTAGTTTTAGATGAGGAGAGGTGACTGAACATTACGGTACGGTCACACACAAGGGTGCTGAGGGGAAACATATGGTAGTGGTGGTAGTGGGTGTTCGGGTTGGTAAAAATGCTACCAGAGCCACAAAAATATGAAAACTTATCTATAATTTGGTATTTATAAAGGTAGGAACCCCCATGTGAAGTACTAAGAGGTACATAGATATAAATGCAATATTAGGTCATATACAGTGCAGTATTGAGTATACTTGTTTATTTTTATTTTTTAAATATAGCCAGTCATGTGCCGCATGCCACATCCCTCGTGTAAGGAATCATGCCATTCGCATACTGCATGCCGCATACCGCGTGTAAGGAATCCGCCCTTTAAGCTAAGATTCCTTACACGCGGTATGCAGTATGCGGCATGCGGCATGCAGTATGTGAATGGGAGGATTCCTTCTATGCGGTATGCGAACCCGTAACCCCACCACCACCACTACCATATGTTTCCCCTCTGCACCCTTGTGTGTGACCGTTCCGTAATGCTCAGTCACCTCTCCTCGTCTAAAACTAATGGACAAGTGCGACTGAGGTTTCTATTCGCATAGCGCATGCCGCATCGATCGCTACAGGGACCGATCGAGTTGCCGCATTCGCATTCGCATTCGGACGTAAGGAATCACCCCCATTGACTTAGATGCTTTCCGATTTTTTGCCGCATTCGCATTCACATTCGCATACCGCATACCGCGTGTAAGGAATCTTAGCTTCATCGTGCACCCACCCCACCCCCACCCCGGTGTCGTCGACTTCTCCCCGCACGCCCCGCCCCGCACGCCCCGCCCCGCCCCGCCCCGCCCCGCCCCGCCCCGCTCTGCCTCGCCCCGCCCCGCACGATGTATGGTCAGTTCGCTATGTGGTCATTTTGCGGTATGATCCTTTTGCTATTTGAAGAGAAGAAATTCGGTTTTTCATAAGTTGACAGCGGCAACAAAATTGTGAAATCGCAAGAATAAAAAAACTACACCCAAAATTGCACATGATCTACGCGCCAACACACGCACACATTGGCCTACACAGACACACACGGACACACACACACAGACACACACGAACACACAGATACACACAAACACACAGACAGAGTTTCTGCTGTTGCCACCTGGATGTGTGACACCCACCTCCTTAGCGTTAAGTACCTTCCAGCTAGCTACACATGAGTAACTCCTCCCCGCCCGAGTCGATTTAAAAGTGAATCAATGTCGAATTAGCATATGATCTGCCAGTCATTGCCCGCCACCCTACACTCCACGCCGTGCATAGGGCTGTCAAACCGGGCGCGTTGGCCGAATCGCTAGAGCGTAAGCCTCGCGTGCGGAAGGTCGGGAATTCGGTTCCCGGTCGAGTCAAACCAATGACTTATAACATTAATTTTGTTGATTCCTAGCCTGGCGCTCGGCAATATTATGATATGGCAAGGACTGGTTACCTCTGTGTCAGGATAATGTGTCTGAGTGGGATATCAGGTCATGGTGCCAGTGTCCTGATTTCCAAGTGGGGCAGCACTATAAAATCACCATGAGTGTGCACTGTCAAAAGTCACTTACCTGTCCTGATATGACCTTGGTGCTGGAAGCATGTGCTCCCAGTGGAGCAGCACTATAAAGTCAGTTCCAGTTCTGATATGACCTTAGATGTTGTCAGGACCTAAAACTCCAACAACTAATCAACCAATCAGTTCAGGTCGCTTCCACGACATCGGCTGATGACAGCATTGAATTTATTTGTAAATCCTATCTTCAAACGACCTAATGCATGGGGCCTCCACAACATAACTCAGGAGGCGGTTTTACACATCGGTAACTTGCTCAGTCAAGAAGAGTTGCCTGCAATGGGTTCTGTTTCTTCTCTTGTATAGCTTGCATGGATGTCCTAGCAACATTTAAGGTCCCATCAGAACTTGTAGGTACCATAATTACAGACCGGTCTATCTTCATTGACTCTTATCGCTTTCACTGAAACATCAGGTCATGGTGCTGGCGGCCTGGTCTCCCTGTGGGGCAGAACTATAAAGTCGCCATGAGTGCGCACTGTCGCAAGTGGGTACCCATCCTGAAATGACCATCGATGTTGTTGTTGTTTGTTTGTTGTTGTTTTACGTCCTAGCAACATCTAAGGTCATATCAGGACCATAGATGTTTCCAGGACGCAAAACTAACCAAACGTAGTGCATTTAGATGTTCTCAGAACGGAAACCCCCCAACAACCAACCAAACTCTGGGTTGTGGTGAATCTTTTGTATCTATAGATGACCTTAGATGTTGCCAAGACGTAAAACTCCCAACAACCAACCAACCATTTATATACAGTAACAGCGCCCACCCAAAGGTCGCCTAATGAGTCGCCGAGGTGACAAATGTGAGCTTAATTCTCCCTCGCTTTGCTCTAAGATGCCACCTGGCGGGCTCCCGACGCACCATCAGTCATTGCCCAATGTGCGCCCGACGCGCTGTTTGGAGATCGGGGAGAACAGGAATATTTAAGGTAACGGCGGGCGATTGTTGCACAGAAGCGGGGCATTGTGACGTTGTCAGGTGCGACAGATGGGAGGTAGGAAGGCTGACTGTCTGACTGCCTGTCTGACTAACTCACTGACTGACTGACAGACACGAGTGATGGATGGGGGGGGGGGGGGGGGGGGGGGGGAAGAATGGAGTGTTACGCCGCTTAAGAAAATAATGAAATCTGCATAATCCGCGGAAAGCATTAAACTAAAACACTTAATGAGATTTTAACCGAAAATTCCAACGTAAATAGATTAAAATGGTATTGGTTAATGAGGCTTGCTGTCTAGGATTCTCAAGGATTAGGATTAACATTAAGGCATGTTATAATTATATGCAATTGTTATGCATATTACTTGTAATTCTTATACTAAGGGATATTATATGGCATTCTTAATTTAAGGCATATTAATCAATTATGTCTAGCTACATTTTTTTTTAAAACAGAGCGCGGGCGAGAGCGCGAGAGAGGGCGGGAGAGGGTTGAAAGAGGGTGAGAGGGCTGAAAGAGGGTTGAGAGAGGGTTGAAAGGGGGTTGAGAGAAGGTTGAGAGAGGGTTGAGAGAGGGTTGAGAGAGGGTTGAGAGATGGTTGAGAGATGGTGAGAGACAGAGAGGTACTCCCTGACACGTGTCAGTTACCATGGCAACGTGCCCATAAGGGAGTTACCTACATGCTCCCAGGAGCATTACTGCAACCAAAGCTGTTGCCCACAGCCCGCTGGGGTTTGTTTTGTCAGAACATTACCCATCATGCCCTGCGTGTTTTAATTACTGCTGGCCCCCATTGGAATAAGCGCAGTTAATTACTGAGGCATGCCGGGATGTGATGTTGGTTTTAGCTTGTAATGCAAGGACCAGGCCGGGTGGTCGAATAAGTGGTCCGCCTACCGTGTTGCTAGGTCGTGGGGGTTCGAACACTGGTCGAGTCAAACCAATGATTTACTAATTTAAACTTGTCACTACCTAGCCTGGCATTGGGTGCGGAGCAAAGAATGACGAAGACCAATTGTTGGGGATTTTTACTTTGAAGTAACCTGTTTGAAACTTTGGAGATATTTGAAATGAAAACATGCCGAATTAATCTTTGGCTTGTATATTAAAATTCTTACACCATATGAATTCACGCATTATGGATAACAATACCTGTAATCAAGGATACAAGTGGTCTTACAAAAATCGCGCAAATTAAGCCGATATTATTACACTGACAGCGAATTTCTGTGAAATTTCTTCTCACATATAATTAGCACTTTCAGGGAATCGTAGAAAAATGCTGGCAATCAGGTTTCAACTGTCCTTGTGCCTATATTATCGCCCATACCTAACCTATTCTTGTTTTGGTTTTATGTTCTAGCAACATTGTATGGCCATATAAGGACTGTATTCAAACTACTCAATTGGGGTCTTATACGTGCTTCGAATCCATGGCTTTTTGTTTAACGTTAATCGGTTGATATTAAAAATCGTGGAAAATTTGCGAATTCGCGGAGATCTTTCATCCCTGTACATTATTAAAGAAGCACTGACGATGCTTACCTGGACGTAGCAGGATGGGGCCGACGTCCATCTTGATTTCAGCTGTCTGGCTTGGTGGACTAGAAGGGAAAGAAAAGAACATCTTGAGAGTGGTAAATATGTGGCTCATTGCAGCTCTGTCGGAAATCAGCGATGACTGGCTTCATGTTCTGGCAACATGTATTTAAGTAGGGGACATTTTCCCTCCATTAATATAACAAATAAGCCATTTAAAAAAATTAAGAAAACAAAATAAATAAGGGCCCTCATTGCTTAGTTACATTTGGTTACAGTAAGGGTCCTTTTCTCCTAATTAAAAACGAGGGATTTAACAAAGAAAGTGAAATAACAATAAGGGCCCTTATTGCCTACACACACGAAACCCACAATAGAATATTCATAAAATGAGGTAATTGGAAATAAATCATTTGAACACCAGAATTGCAGGGGATGGGGATGGGTGGGTAGGCGATAAAATGTAAGTAAATCTGGACTCGCTGACTTACAAGGAATGCTGATTAGACATTTCCATATGAGGCCATCAGCATTAATTAGAGCTATATTTAGCGCAGGTCTGCGTCCACGACGGCTGTAGAGACATCCCCAGTGTCCGCAGTATGGAGATGAGTAAAGGTAATGAGGGGAGATGGGACTTGGCAGCCCTGGAGGGGGAGTGTGGGGAGGGAGGGGGGGGGGGATAAGGGGGTACATTGAGCTGCTCACATTGCATCAACTGTTTGTGACTGCACCTTGTGTGTTTGAGTGCACCGTGTGGTACAAGTGGTGCAAACTCAAGTCAGTCTAATTACTGTAGACATTGTGTAGTACTGAATGACTCGGGCTACAACCCTCAACCTCTCAACCTCCCACCCCGACACACACACACACCCTCACACCCAGATACCCCCTATCGGCCTCGCCTGACACTAACACAGCAACAGAGAGCCAAGTGTCTGCTACAGTGCTAGATGAAGGAGGCGGGAGTGCAGAAGTGGAAGACAGATTGGTTGGTTGGTTGTTGGAGTTTTAGGTCCTGGCAACATCTAAGGTCATGCCAGGAGGAAGACAGATGACAGATCCGACGCGGGACAGGCGACACAGCTATTTCAAAACTCTCCGGTGTTGCTAGCGTTGGCCGCGTCCGTTGTAGCCATATACAGTGGTACCAGGTACAGATGGCATTGCATATAGGTGGCGCCACCGGTTTAGGTAGTGGCTGTGAAGATGACAGATATTAATATAGTTATGAAGTACATTAGGTGGAATTTCTTTCGTTATCTATATTCACATAATAAATTATACTGCATATATATATGCGATGCATAACGCATTGTACGAGTATAAATGCAAGGGGAACATATACTTATATATATATTCCTCCTTGGCGCATTGGTGGTGCCCCCCCCCCCCCAGCTTTTGGGGTAATTGGTTGGTGTGGCTCCCCTGGCGCCACATACACTGGAGGAATAATTATGTATACTTAAATACATAACCCCATTAAACCAAACTTGAAGCGACCCTTTGTTTGATTTAACCGATCATTGGTTTAACCGAGCTTTGGCTTTGACTTTGACTTGGCTTTGGCAAAAACGTGGGTGCATTATCAATATAATAACTAATATACAATGTATGTGGACACTTTGATTTTTTTTAAATGTATATACAGTATAACCCCATTAAACCAAGCTAGGTTAAACCAAATGATAGGTTAATCCAAACTTGTTGGATGGCCCGGCAAAATACGACCATTTATCATTAAAAAAAGTCTCAGATGACCTTATAAACACATGAAAGTTTGGTTTAATCGCCTGGGGACCGACAATTTTGTTTGGATTAAAGTTGCATAGTCCCATGGTTTTGAGTTTGTCATTTTCTGAGTTAAATATTATTAAATTGATTGTTATAGCCTCCATTACTTTAGCTTGAAGTAACTTTTATTTGAAATGTCTAACTTTTCAGATATTTGAAGTGCAACCATTCACAAATAATGTTGGCAAGCACGCCAAAACTCTGACATCATAGGCTTCTGCAGTAACGGGTTCTATTAAAGTGGCTCTGTTTACCCTTCTATGTGGCGATAAGTGCTTATCTAAGTTGGATGTGTAGAATCAAATCTGGATAATTGTTTTGGTTTTGAAAATTTGATGTTTTCATCGGAATATGCAGCTTTAACCGATAATTTGGATTAATCGACTTTGGTTTAATAAACTATTGATAAATGGTAGTATTTTGCCGGGCTGCCGAAAGAAGTTTGGATTAACTGTAAGCCTTAATTTTGAAGATGAAAAACCCAGACGGTACCTTCTGTTTATATTCACATAATGCATTACATGGTATATGTATATGTTAGTACCATGTTATCAGTTGAGTTCGTGTCTAGTTATCAACTTAGTTCAAACCAGTTCAGTTGAATGTATAGCGCCGAATCCATTTCACAGACTAGTTGACGGGGAGGGGGTATTTAACAATTAGTGGGGCACTGCCTGCACTTGATCCGTCACCACTCGCATTATCGCTCAGCACCTGTTGCAGGGACCACTTGAATGGAGAGCAGCGCCACTACCCAACGGCATTAAGGCGAACTAAAAATAGGGGAAGAATCCTATTCACTCCGGTTCAAGAGAGAGCTCTCTCAGCCCACTCTTTAATCTCTCCCCTCTTTTCCTCGCATTCTCGTCTATTGCAGTAGTCTCTGTTTTGAAAGGACATTTCTGCATCCTGACACCTGTTGTCCATTACCATGAATATGGAATATAGCCTGTGTTGCCACCAATCAATCAATCAATCCATCACTCAATCAGCAATGTTGTCTTGATAGGTATGCTATCACTGGGGAGCCAGGAGAGTCAAATGAGATGTTGATTACATTTTTTTTTACAAATCCAGCTCACATAATGAACCGTGAAATATAACCAATCTAAATCAAGTAAATGTTCTCATGATTTTATATGGAATTAGTTTCTAACCAATCGATATAACCGCCACCGTATCCGGCAGTCGGTTGGATGGATGAGAGGTTGATTGACAGAGTGAACACTAAAAGGAAAGGACCATTTTCTTCCTCATTCCACTGCTCATTCATTGCCCTATCCTAGTAACACCAGGCTACGCAACCATCCTTTTTGTTGTACATCAGTTGATTAAGCCAGGGTAATTTCAATCACTGACAATTACTCTTCCTCATTCCACTGATTCTTCCTTGCTCTATCCTAGTAATGCTGAGCGCCAGGCTAGGTAGGTAGTGACAAGCATACATTTCTAAGTCATTAGTTTGACGCGACAAGGGTTAATATCTCACAACCTGTCAAAATGGTGGCCGGAAGCTCAACTCACAATCTGTACCACGTGAGACTTGATGAATGTTCCCACTGCAATACTTCTGTGATATCTATTATTTGAAGACAACCCAATCTACGAATTCAATTAAGTATTCAATTACGTCCACATCAATAAATACTGTCTTGGAAAAGTAAATTCAATTTGATGCAAACTGCCGTCCAGTGGGCCTAGATTTTCAACAGCTCAAAACCCGGGAATGTCACCATATCCAAGTGGGAAGCAGAGCTTTCTTGTGTCATTATTAATTTTGTTGGGTCATTAAAGAAGCAAGATTACATCAATTTATTTATATTTAAAGTGCCCTTGCAAAACATAAGCATGTTAAAGTTATCGAATCTGATGGCTTTAATTTGTTGGCATTTTTCTAGCCAAAGATATTAGTTGGATTATTATAATTTCACAAACTTTAACTTAAAGTCAATTTGATTTTAAATGGCTAAATTTGGAGATATCTGAATTGGAATTGGAATTTGGAGACATCTGAATTGGAAACACGCCCAAAATGTGCATCAAAATCCTGATGCCAGAGATTCTATTAAATGGAATTAGTATTCTGTTATATGCAACAATAAATGTTAAATAATACATCAGTATCTAAATTTGGGCATTCAGATCCTATTAAATTGACCTAGTATTCCCTTCGTTACAACAATAAATGTTAAATAATTAGATCAGTATCTAAATTTGGATAGATAGATAGGTTGTGGTGTTCTCAGTGGTGGAGTGGTTAGAGTGTCTGACTTTTTTCTAGGTCGGACTCCTAATCTGAAGGTTGGTGGTTCTATTCCCTATGACCCTAACTCTCCCAATTTGGATTTCCACTGCTGTGTATAACTTACAGCGTCATCAAAGGCCGGTTGCTCTCATACCATGTCTATGTGGTGTGTGAGGTTAAAAATAAATCCCCTGGGTTGGTAAATGTGAAGGCTCACGCTTTCTATCGACAAACTGTCTAATGGTGAAAACAAGTCTATTCAGACTTATCCATGATAGGCAGTATAAATCTTCAAGAATCACATCTAGTTTTTCTTTAATTGATGTTTTTCTCGGTTTATGCACCTTTAATATTTGAGCATATTCATCTTGGCACGGCTTATATGGGTTATATACTGCGTCATATTCTATGTATGGGTTATATACTGCGTCATATTCTATCTATTTACAATAATTACTCTCAATGTGACAGTTGCCTTTCTCCATTAAGCAGCAAAGGGGCCCCCAACGCTGCCTGATGAGCTGCTGTTTCTAAAGCTGCCACCTCCTTAATGAATGCTCACTTTTTAACAGACTCTACCGTTTGAAACAGAACATCCCCGAAAACGGTGCAATTTACCCAAAAGGCAATAACTTCAAAGGTGTGAACCAAAATATACCTACCACACCTGTCATAAACGAGAGTAGCAAATCACAGATTATACCCTAAGCACCAACAATATCCCATCCAATTATAAATCTACCTTGCACATATATCTAAATAATAAATCACTAACCCATCCCTCTGCCTCCCACCGTGGCTCCTTACCACGAGGTGCATCTAATTGGAATTAAACCATATCATTTTACAATTGTGTTCCCTGGCCTTAACAGCGCCTGCTTACCCCCACACTGCCGTGTAGTGTTGAATCAGTTACCGCTTTAACTTTAAGAGCCGCCCCCCAACCCACCCCCCTCTCCACTGATAGCTTCATGCATATGTAAGAGAACCAGTAGCAATGCGCACAGCTATCCCGACAAGCACCGCGGCACCGCAGGTTAGTCAACACCTAAATCCCAATCACACATACAGCCACCAAGACTGGAGTCAGATTTAGGAGCACCGACGCATCCCTCCTCTAATATATGCCCGCCTCGTTGTGAGGCCCAGCTAACTGTCCATTTCAATATGTATGCCCATCCGCGTCCCTATTAGAAAGGCTTCCTATAATTCTTCCTTCCCATTAGAAAGCACTTTCTGGAGTTCTTCTTGCCCCATTAAAACAAAAACCTAACCTACTCACCGTACAGCGTCGGGCTAAGTCCCGGTTGCAAATTGGGAATGAATAGTTGTGTTTTATTGCGTTTGAGACACGAACATACGAGCAGATAATAAATATATAGATAGATATCCAGGGATTTGCTTCAATAGATTTAATCTGATTTTATTCTCCGCGCGCTTGGATTCAGTTGTCAGCTAGCAAATTAGCCGTGGTGGTTATTTTATTAACACATGTTCACTCAGTGAATGATTCTAAGTTAGTCCTCTTTTATAATTCTTTAAAGGATACGAAAACACTATATATGTATAGACCTAGATATATTTTAATCAAATCTAATTCGATTAAGTTTCATATGATATGTTCTGCATTTTAGAATTATATTCAATTCAATTATATATTCTGTATTTTATTATTATATTCAATTCAATTATATATTCTGTATTTTATAATTATATTCAATTTTACATGATATATTTCGCATTTTATAATTATATTTTATTTCAAGGAAACTTCTTATGTACAAACAATTATTTTATGAGACCCATATAGAAAACTAACTTAAACATCACCTACATTAAATGCATACACTGAAGGCATACACTGACTAGATATACCACAAATTCTTAATTAGCTTAATGTAATATCGCTATTTTATTATCATAACATTGTTCTTGTCATTAAATAGTGTAAATGACCAAAGTTAAGCATGGCCAGAAGACCAGTGCCTCAGCGCTGAGAAAAGACTATTCAGATGAATAAAAATGTATATACACATCTTATACACATATGTATATTCTACTTTCATAGTCTACCTACACAGACACACACATATATATATGTGCGATATAATCTATTATATAAATATAAAATGGCAGGTGAACTTATTTATAATATTATTCATTATCCTACGATCTTATAATATTATTTATTATCCTACGACTTGATTATTTCTTGTCGATGATATATATTTGCTGTGGGCCAGCACTCTTCTTTGCTGCTCCCCCTCCCCCACCTTCTACACTGCTCACTTCTGCTGTTTGCTTTGCACACTACACACCTATTTTTACTTTTAGCTTTGTATAGGTAGGGCGTTTATTGCTCGGCCAAGAGCCTTATCAATAAATTAGGCTGTTCACCAATCTTCCGTCTCGTCCTCTTCTTTTCACTTAGCCTGACTTTATATATATATTACATATATATATATTCAATTTTATATGATATATTTCGCATTTTATAATTATATTTTATTTCAAGGAAACTTCTCATATACAAACAATTATTTTATGAGACCCATATTAATTTTAACATCACCTACATTAAATGCATAGACTGAATGCATACACTGACTAGATATACCACAAATTCGTAATTAGCTTAATGTAATATCGCTATTTTATTATCATAACAGTGTTCTTGTTATTACATAGTGTAAATGACCAAAATTAAGCATGGCCGGAAGACCAGTGCCAGTGCCTCGGCGCTGAGAAAAGACTGTATCCAGATGAATAAAAACGTTAAAATTTTTTTTTATATATATACACCTTATACACATATGTATATTCTACCTGCATAGTCTACCTATACACACACACATATATATATATTCTGTCCGTATAATTTACCCACATACTGTCTGCATATTTTGTCTGAAAATTGTGTCTGCAAACCGAATATTTACTTTAGACCTGAATATTCTGTCTGGATATTCCGTCTAAATACTTCATCTGTATATTCCGTCGAAATATTCCGTCTGAATATTCCGTCGAAATATTCTGTGTGCCCATTCATTCTACAGATTCTGCATAGACTTTACATTCACAAATGCTACAATAATTTCTATCATTTCATGCCCGAATTGTACTCTTCCATGCAGACGTGATCCCACATGATGTTAGGCTGGTAACGCCCTAATCCAAACATGCTTACAATGCCGGATTACAGGTGCGCGCGCATGCGCGACAGGACCATTACGATTCCCTTAGGGAGTAGTAGGCTTAAGCAACGCCCACAAAACAACCGTTTGGTATGACTAGTCTCAACTACACTAACTCTTCCCCTAATCCACCCTTCCTTCCCTACGCCCCCCCCCCCCCCACACACACACCCACACACACCAGGTATATTGGAGTAAATTTGGGCTCAGAGTAGGTGAGCCCATCACGCCCCAGCGAACTGCGATGAATACACACAGAAAGCCTGCCTCACCCGGCCTCAACAGCGGGCACTTTGAGGTTGGGATTACCCTGCATGTGGCAGTATGGCGCAGGTGCTTCTGGGTAAGTAAGTCCCATAGGGATGGGTGGCTGCTGTTCTAACCGACTCACCGGGCGCGGTAACCGAGTCGGTAGAGCGCGGGCCTCGCGTGCGGGAGATCGGGAGATTGGTTCCCGGTCGAGTCAAACCAAGGACTTATCAAGTTGATACTTGTTGCTTCCTAGCTTAGCGCTCATCATTAATAGTTCAGTGGTAGGATAATGTGACTGAGTGGGATGTTGGGTCATGGTGCCAGTGGCCTGATTTCCCAGTGGGCAGCACTATAAAGTCACCATAAGCGCAAACTGTCACAAGTTGGTACCTATCCTGATATGACGTTAGATGTTGACAGCACGTAAAACAAGCAACCTCACTGACCAATCAATCTCACTGACTCGCTACACAGAATCTAATACCCCTGTCACACTATGACGTAGCGAGCATACGTAAGCCTGACGTGATCACGTTTCGTCATTACGTTGATGTACGTTGGGTTACATTATGATGACGTCAGAATGACATTAGACTGATGTCGAGCTACGTCACGTTACGTCGTGTTATGTCGGCGCACGTCAAAGTTTTGAACCTGTTCAAAACTTTCGACTTAACTCAAACGTAAGGGTTTACGTTCACCGTATGTTCTGTACACGTTCGGCGAACGTCAATGACGTTAAACGGATGTTAGTCAAACGTTAGTCAAACGTTCCACTACGTTGACCCACATTAAACCCAGTGGAAACATAATGGGAACGTCAGGAGAACATCAGGAGAACGTCAGGAGAATGTACATTCAATGTACGTTCAACGTTTTGCCACCATGTCATGAAGTATGTAACATCATGTAACGTAGTTCTGCCGATGGAATAACATTCATAACGTTCCGTGAGCGTAATGATGTTGACCTCTCTCGTTGAATGACGGTATCACTACGCTTTACTGACGTTACACTCTCGTCAGCTACGCTGCATCCACGTTCAACTTGTGCCCAAATTTGCATACTACGCCGAGAAGTTCAACGTTCTTCAAGTTCTCCCTAGGGTGACATCGTTATGTCATAGTCTGACAGGGCCTTTAGCGCAGTTCACTGGCTGCTGATACACCTGCGTTCCTAGTTTACTGTCCACTGGTGCCCCAGGAAAAGCTCGGATTCGGTGTGCTTACACCCCCAGTGTAGAGTGGTTGGTTGGTTGTTGGGGTTTTATGTTCTGGCAACATCTAAAGTCATATCAGGACGGGTACCGACGTGTGACAGTACGTCGAGGAGCGGGACGTAGCTCAAGTGGGGGCGTGTTTACCTGTGAAGCTGTCAGTCATCGGATTGATCCTGTTCGGGGGACCCATTTGCAGTTTGGGCTATTTTCCGTTCTAACCAGTGCTCCACAACTGGTTCATCAAAGGCTGTGGTATGTGCTGTGCTGTCTGTGGGAAAGTGCATATATAACCTTAAAAGAACCCTTTCTGCTTACCGGAAAGAGTAGCCTATGCAGCAGTGAATTTCCTCCAAAGAAATACCTCAGAATAACCATGTTTGGCGTCCAATAGCTGATGATAAAAATCAATGTGCTCTAGAGGCGTCATTAAATAAAACAAGCTTTACTTTACTTTTTGTGACAGTGCGCATTAATGGCGACTTTATAGTGCTGCCCTACTGGGAAATCAGGCCACTGCCACCATGACCTGATATCCCACCCAGTCACATAATCCTGACTCTGAGCCAACCAGTCGTTGCCCTATCCTAGTAATGCTGAGCACCTGGCTTGGAAGCGACAAGAATCAATTTTCAAGTCATTGGTTTGACTCGACCAGGCTTGAATCCCACGATCTACCAAAATGAGAGACGGAGGCTCAACTCATTCGGCCATCAGATCAAGTGTGGTGTCCCCAGAGGTTCTGCAATAAATATAGGCTTTATGTTATGGTAGAATCCTCCGCGTCCCTCCCAGCGCAATCTAGATACAATATTCACCCCACCCGACTAGAACTTAGAAGATTCCTCGTGACATAAAAAAGAAGACTCTTAATAAATGTAAAGTAAATGAATGAAGGTAGTTAGTGGTGATTGCTTAACGCTGTCCCGGCAGCGAATGCCATGATGAAGGTGTGAAGTGTTTAAATAGTATTCTGTCATATTATTATTGGGTTATTGCTTTTAGTTTTACATAGGATGTAACAGTACACAAGCAACTATGTGTTGAGAAACACTTTTGAAGTGAAGTGAAGTTCACAGTTACAAAAGATTTGGGCTCAGGTAAAATTCTAGATAAAAGTTGAAGAAATAGTTCTTCCTGAATAGGTGAAAACCTATGCAGTTTAATCCAATGTGTTTGAGCTTCATTGGGGACTAATATCCAAGACATTCATGGGGTGGGTCCACCTTAAGCAGAAAAGAATGTGTAAGCCACTCGTGGCTAATGTGGCAGCGCTATATATACATAGACTAAGGGTAAGAATGCATAAGTAGGTAGTCAATTACATTATTCCATTAAATAAAATTCTAATTATAAATTAAAAGGAATATTTCACAAATGTTTTTTAGTTTCTGTCATATTTTGATATTGATATTTTAGGTTGATTGTTACAACATGCTTGAAGTAAATTATTTTAAATGGCTAATATTTGAGACATGAACTGACGAGATGGCCGAATGAGTTAGAACGTCCGTCTCCCGTGTTGGTAGATCATGGGATCGTGGGTTCGAATCCTGGTCGAGTCAAACCAATGACGTAAAAAATTGATACTTGTCGCTTCCTATCCAGGTGCTCGGCATTATTAGGATAAGGCAAGGAGCAGTGGAATGAGGAAGACGAACCATCCACGATTGAAATGTCCCCTGCCTAAACAACTAATATACCAAAACAATAAAAAACTAACAAACAAAAACTGCAAACATGCACAATTAATTACGTTGAAGTAACTTATTCTACATGGCTAACATTTGAGATATTAGAAGTGCAAAATAGAGATAAAAGATCTAGTCTCCAGCACTAACACTACAGTTCTATTGAATGGTAACTCCATATTCCCCATTATATAGTTTGTTTGTTTGTTTGTTTGTTGTTGTTTTACGTCCGTTATATAGCAATCATTGTTCAAAGCTGCATATTCCGATGAAACATGAAATTTTTTTAAACAAAACAATTATCTAAATTTGATTCTACCTATCTAACTTAGATATTGGTGCACTTATTAAGCGTGTGTTGTCACACAGAAGGGAATACTGAATTCATTTAATAGAACCTGTCACTGCAGACGCATATTGTGTCACTGTCAGGTTTTACATGTTTGAACTTCAAATATCTCCAAAGTTAGCCATTTAAAATAAACGTTACGTCAAACTAACGTAATGTAGATTATGATATAAAGATCAATTTAATATATTTAAACAGAAGCTCAAAACCATCGGACTAGGCAACTTTAATCTATCTAGTATCTAATATCTAAATTAACGATTTTAAATTCAAATCTAGATAAGTTAGAAAGGTTTATGATTTCATCGGGCTATGTAGACAGGGAGCTATGTGCGTGAGCGCGTGCGTGTGAGTCAGTGGGTGTGGTCGGCAGTCGGTGGTGGTCATATCGCATTGTACATCATCGTGTCTATATCGTCGTGTACATCTTGGGAAGTGTTCATCACACAGACGGTACCATGGTGATATGATCGATGTAGTGCAAAGTGCTTGACCACGTGATATGGGTCATATCGCGTCTAGAATCCGATTGCTTCTGAAATATCTACAACTTTCCATAACGATCATGATGCCCCCTCTACTAATAGTGGCGCCAAAGTGTGGCCGTCTATAGAACTATGGCAGACATGTCCTACCCCCCACCCCTTCTACCTCGGCGGCTTGTACTAGTACTAGTAGCTAGCATTGGACGCCAAGTGTTTTACAACATGGCATTCCGTTTACCTGCAGACAGTCCGTCTTTTACCATACAACTTCCCCTTTCAGATGCTAATTCACAGGTATGTTTTACAGCCCGCCCACAGAACCACCCCTACCCGCACCCGCACCCGCACCCACCACCCCTAAAAAGGTGCCGGTTTGTACATACAGTGGGGGACAGCCGCACCCCCTGGGGGCTGTCAAATTCTCATTAGGCTGGGTTTTAGGCTTACCCCTCATGACGAGCCTAGCTTTTGACTTATAGTCTACCCCCCCCCCCCTCCATCTCCACAGCCCCCCCCCCCGATCTCCACCCCCAACACCCACCTCCACCTCCACCCCTCATAAAAATGTGCCCAGCCAAACATATCAACTGTCTGCGCCCAAAACGATGCCCTGTGCTAATTTATTCATAACGAGCTCCTAAATAACCCACCCCGCCATTCATAACAGGGAGGAACGTGCGGGATTTAGGCGAGGGTCTAATGGGTAAAAGATCTTCAGCCATTTTCGGGGGAATGATAGAAAGACAACACTGCCTCGGGGTATTCTACCCCGCCTCCCCCTTGTTTTTACGACCACCTCGCTAGTTCTGGGCTGCGACATTTAGGCCGTTTAGGCCGTCTTTTAGGCCGGACTTCTAACTGATGTTGGCCCATATGGTTTCTGTGTGCGCAGCGTTTGTGTCTATTAAACCCAGGGGCGTGGCTATAGTGAGCCGTCGGCGAGATGAGAGTCAGAACGAGGCTGGTTACCAACATTAGTCTACTCTACGAGTCCTCCTCCACCTTTTCAACAAGCTGCGGTGTGACCTATATCGTATTGTATGTCACCTTGACACATATTTGTTGTAGAATAAGTGGGAGTGACTTCCACAGAGTCTACGTTGAATATCGCAATATGTGGAACTGACTTTCGCTGAGTCTACGTTGAATGTTGCATATCGCATATCACAATGAGGGACTGACTTCCACGGAGTCTACATTAAATTTTGCATATCGCAATATGTGGAGCTGACTTTCGCTGAGTCTACATTGAATGTTGCATATCGCATAGCGCAATATGTGGAGCTGAATTCCACTGAGTCTATGTTGAATGTTGCATATTGCATATCGCAATATGTGGAGCTGACTTCCACTCAGTCTATGTTTAATGTTGCATAGCGCAATATGTGGAGCTGACTTCTACTGAGTCTATGTTGAATTTGCATATCGCAATATGTGGAGCTGACTTCTACTGAGCCACTGAGTCTACGGTGAATGTTGTATATCGCAATATGGGGAGCTGACTTCTACTGAGTCTATGTTTAATGTTGCATATCACAATATGTGGAGTTGACTTCTACTGAGTCTATGTTGAATGTTGCATAACGCAATATGTGGAACTGACTTCTACTGAGCCACTGAGTCTACATTGAATGTTGCATATCCAATATGTGGGACTGACTTCCACTGAATCTACGCTGAGTGTTCATAGTCATAGTGTGTCTACATCGAATGCTGTATTATATATATCATAATACGTGGAGCCATCATTGAATGTTATATGTCAGGGTAGAGACTACGATCTGGTCGAATCTATAACTCCACCAGTAGAAACCTCGATCGGCGTGCCTACTTGTAGAATCTTTGATTCTACCAGTAGAGACTCCTTCCACTGAGTCTACATTGAATGTTATATATCACAATATGTTTTTGTTTTTGTTGTTGGTGTTGTTTTTTTTTTTGTTTTTTTTACGTTCTAGCAACATCTAAGGTCATATCAGGACGGGTACGGACTTGTGACAGTGCACACTCGTGTGGACTTTATAGTGCTCCCCCACTGGAAGACCAGGCCGCCAGCACCATGACCTGATATCTCACTCAGTCACATTATTCTGTCACTGAACCAACCAATCCTTGTCCTATCCTAATAATACCGAGCACCCAGCTAGGAAGCGTAGGAAGCGACACGTATCAATTTTTAAGTCATTGGTTTGACTCGACCAGGGTTCGAACCCATGAGCCCACAATCTACCAACACGGGTATCACAGAAAACATAATACACAACCACCCACTGAAGAAACAATATCTCACCTGATCTTGGGCGCAGTCACTGCTTGCTGTGTTCTGGCACAAAAAGCAAAAGACCGGCCAGAAAAGATGGTAGATATCACAAATACGGAAACTAGCCCTACTAAGTACTAAGGAATTCGAAATGACTATCACCATAGGGCGCAGTCCGTCTGTGTATGTGTATTGGCACAAACCAAAGCAGAACCAGGCAGGCCACGGTCATGCACCCGAATCACCCTGAAATACAAAATGGCTAACCATACAACACAGCCATCCCACCTAGTCGCAGTCCTGAAGGGTCCAGGGGAGTTCTGGCACACTGGTGTACTATCTAAGGACAGGGCATGGGTGAAAGGATGCTGTAACAAACCACAATGGGATGGGATCCTCTCCCACAGGCCTGTATGTCATCTGCGTAGATGTACATAGTAGGCTAAGTTATCATATACAGGTTAGGAAAAAACTTGAAAATTAAAAAAAAACTAATATAGAAACTACTAACACCCAAAACCGCAAAGGTTGGCCCGAGAAAGATCAGGTAAAGACTCCTGAGTGCGGGACCAGACCAATCTAGTACCACAGCTGTCCAGCATTGAAAACAAGCACCCTCACGGGAGCTTATACGTTATGGGCAGAATAAAAAACTTGTCACAAAAAAAATATATATATATATATATATATAGAACTGACTTCTATTGAGCCCACATTGAATGTTCATATTCATAATAGTAGTTCATATTCATAATGAGAGCGTAGGCCGGTTTAGGGAGTTAGAATATAGTTACAATGATATTGTTGGGACCAAAATAAAGTGATCGGTATAGGGGAGTGGTCGATCTGGAGGTGATCTGTTAGGGAGGTTTTACTGTATAATACAATGACTAACCTAATGTATTTATCACAAAAGAAACTCAAAACCACCTTTAACCTAGCTCAGAAGGTAATTGAATGTCATAACCAACTGGTCCATACATAGCAATCAATAATGGCCGAGATTTCAGTGCACAATACCCACATTGTAGGAAGGGCTTCTGCTGTATAGTCCTGTGACGTCACATATATTACTGTGACGTCACAGGAATCTCTTCAGTAGACTCTAATTAATGCCGACTTGAATCGATGTCATCAGTGGGCTGACATCGAGGCTGAAACTGAGGGTTGAGACTGAGAACGAGGCTGGCAATCATCAGAGGGTAATGCAGCCATATACACGGGTAACACCCCTGTAGGTGGTGCTCGTTATCTGATGCTGGCTGTGTCTTAGGCGGTGTCAGGTTGCTCACACCTCCACAGGGTCGCCATGGTGACGCAACAGACAAGTTCATTAACACAGTTTGAATGGGGAATGGGGGGGGGGGGGGGGGGGCAGCCCACGCTACAGTAGAGGTGTAAGTCTCAGATCACCAGCAGTAGCAGCTCAAGTGCTTTGCGCCAACCGAGGCAAGAGCTCTGCGGATTGACGCGTCAATAAATATAGTATGTATAATTAATTATGCAGATATAAATAGGCGGAGTATCGTTATTATTATTTATTTCCATTATATTACTTCGATATATTATTGTCCAATCGCTGACTTGCCCAGATTTGCCTCGGTTGCCCACTACTAGCGCCACCATCATACATATGCTTCATATATAGAGGTGGAAGTCTCAGATCACCAGCAGTAGCAGCTCAAGTGCTTTGCGCCAACCGAGGCAAGAGCTCTGCGGATTGACGCGTCAATAAATATAGTATGTATAATTAATTATGCAGATATAAATAGGCGGAGTATCGTTATTATTATTTATTTCCATTATATTACTTCGATATATTATTGTCCAATCGCTGACTTGCCCGGATTTGCCCCGGTTGCCCACTACTAGCGCCACCATCGGGCGCTTTCCGCTGCTAACCCCTCCCGGCAAGTCACTTCCATTCGCGATTTCAAATAATGTTTATATAAACATATAATCTTATTAAAAAGGTGCTGAATAGACATCATATATATATATATACCAACGTATATGGCGATGTAAGTAACGCATGGTGCTGCCCCCTCCCGCCGGGTTGAGGAGCCGGCGGGTGGTGGTGCTAGTGTATATATATATATATATATATATAGTACGTATAATTTATTATGCATGTATAAATAGGCGGAGTATTTATTAATATTATTATTCTATCATGTTCATTTGATATATATATTATTATCTTCCAATCGGTGCCTTGCCCGGATTTGCCCCCTTTTGCCTACTACTAGCGCCACCACCGGGCGCTTCTCGCACCAATCCGCCCAGGCAAGTCACTGCGCCTTTGGATTTCAAACTTCTTATATATTACAATGATAAGAACTTTAATCCTGTTGCGATATGAATATCTGAATATAATCAGACATTTGTGTATATATATATATATATATATAATATATATAATATATATATATTTATATATATATATATATATATATATACACTAGCGGGCGCAGGCTAGCCCCTTCACTGTGTCATTCGCCATAACGCCACACGACCATTGTACTTTTAATTTGTATTTATGTGTTCAGTAGTGCATTTCTAGCCCAGCCAGGTACTTGATTGTATTGTCACTGTGTCAGTAATAAAGATTGTACCAGTCACACTGCCTCCATCTCAAATGCCTATGTTACATATATATATATATTATAAGCACTGTATATTTATATATATATGACGTATATACATCAAGTATATTGGGATTTTACATCCTAGCAACATGTAAGGTCATATCAGGATGGGTACCGATTTATGATAGTGCACACTCATGGTGACTTTATAGTGCTGCCCCACTGAGAAATCAGGCCACCAGCACCACTCAGTCACATTATCCTGACACTGAGCTAACCAGTCCTTGCCCTATCCTATTAATGCCAAGCACCAGGCTAGGACGTGACAAGTATCAATTTCAAAGTCATTGGTTTGACTCAACCAGGAACCGAACTCCCGGCCTTCCCCATGCATGGCCCGGGCTCTACCGATTAGGGCACCGTGCCAGGTAAGTATATAGATGATGTGTACACATCGTGTGTATATCTGATGTATATACATTATGTATAAACATCATACATATGCTTCATATATACACTATATAACTTTACGGTATACAAATAACATAAAGGAGAGAGAATGAGTTGGGGATTAATAGACCTGGCCCTAGAAAGAAGAAAACAGTCTTCCAGTGTGTGAGGTGAGGGGGGGGGGGCTCTCACAGATCTCTCACTTTATTTTGAATTAACTTATTTAAAGGGTTGTCCCTGGGATATATTGTAAGTGAATGTTGCATGCTTGTGAAAATAGTGGATCCATAGGCTTCAATAGTTCTATTTAAATGGCTAATGAGTGCCTAGTAGTAGTGCAGAAGTCGGCTATACAGAATCAAATCCACATAAGTGTTTTTGATTGTTTTAATGTTATCCTTTCATCAGACTATGCAGCTTTAAACCATTTACGTGTGTATATGAGACTGTCTCAAAAGGTGCTAAGCAATATGGGACAAAACTGTGTCCATTGTAACGATCAACATACTATCTGCTTATGCATTTGCTCAGGATAAACTGATTTGTTTTTTACATGGTGTTTCATAATCCCAATAGAATACATATTGATTTGAAGCAAATGTCCTTGTGTTTTCAGTGTAACTGTTTCTGTCCTGTTTTGCGTCAATCGTTACAATGGACAAAAAAAAGAGTTACCACCTTTTGAGACAGGCTCATATATATATGTACTATATGCGTATGGAATGTTACCCTACAAGCAGACGACAAATCCTGGGCCTCCCCACCCCCCCACCCCCATCCCGTCAAGTAAAACATTAAAACCTAATCAATTTCCCCCCAAACACAGGGTGAAGGACTGCGTGCGTCGGTGCCTTTCAAGCTCTTTCTTCAATATAATTAAGACGACAACAGGTTACAACAGGTTCATGAACCTGTCACCAGGTCGCCGATGCGTCAATATTACCGTCTGTTCCGCACCAGCCACAGCCTCCAGGGCTTTGTGGTCACAGCCCTAGTCAACCTTTGGTCATTACGGCACCCCCAGCAACCATAACCAGCCCCTTCCCTGCCCCTGCTTCATCCCCACCCCCACTCCTCCCCCTTCTCCTTCCCCCCATCCCCATCCACACTCAGTCATGCTGCCTAAGATAAGGCAAACCCTCCATTATGGTTGATGCTAAGCGACTAGTGATATGATCTTACGTAGGGCCCACTGTCACTGTCAGTTGACAGCTGTTGACATTTCAATCAGCATATTGAGCATGGCCTTCCACACAACGCCTTGCCTGGTCTAAAGCACGCCTATATTATATATATATGGATGCTGTTCACACCCGTCCACACCCAGCCATTCAGGAGTGTGCAGGAATTTGACAGGTGACGCAATCCCAACATTACCCACTGCAGCCAGCAATTTGAATCAGGGGGCGGTTATACTTTATGGACCTTCCAACTGGGAGCATGCGCAGAGAGCTGCTACCTACGACATTAGTTCCTGTTGCTACCGCCAGAGGGCGGTTGTGGGAATCAGACCTTTTCCGTGGAGCATGCTGCATAGTGACGAAAGAGGCGCGGTGAAAGAGGCAGATGAAAAAAGGAAAGTTTGTTTTATTTAACGATGCCTCTAGAGCCCATTGATTTTCATCATCGGCTATTGGACGTCAAACATATGGTCATTCTGACATATTTCTTCAGAGGAAACCCGCTGCCGCCACATAGGCTACTCTTTCCGATAAGCAGCAATGTTGAGCTGCTACATGCAACATTGACCACTGTAGAAGTTTAAAACATTTGAAAGCTTAAATAAGACTTTTGGCCTGAATTAAGATGCGGAGATAGAAGTTCATATAATTAATGATAGAGAGAGAGACGGCAAGAGAGATGAATGGTGAGAGGCATGGCGAGAGAGGCACAGCGAGAGAGCATGGAAAGAGAGGCATGGCGAGAGGGGCATGGTGAGAGGGGCACGGTGATGAGAGAGGGATGGCGAGAAAGGTATGGTATGAGACGCATGGTGAGAGACAGACGGCAAGAGAGGCATTGCAAGAGAGGAATGGTGAGAGAGGCATGGTGAGAGGCATAGTGAAAGAGGGGCAGCAAGAGAGAAATTGCGAAAGAGGCGTGGTGAAAGAGGCAGATGAAAAAAGGAAAGTTTATTTTATTTAACAATGCCTCGAGAGCACATTGATTTTTATCATCGGCTATTGGATGTGAAACATATGGACATTCTGACATGTTTCTTTGGAGGAAACCCGCTGCTGCCACATAAGCTACTCTTTCCGATAAGCAGCAAGGGGTCTTTTAATATGCACCTTCCCACAGACAGGACAGCAGATACCGCAACCTTAGATGAACCAGTTGTGAACCACTGGTTGGAACTGAAAATCACTCAAACTGTAAATAGATCCACTGAGAAGGTTCGATCGGACTACCCACACCTTCACAGGTGGACACTCAACTGGCTGAGCTACGTCCCACTCCTGAGGCAGGTGAAAGTGAGACTACCAGAGATGTACGACGAAAGAGGCATGGTGAGAGAGGCATGGTGAGAGAGGCATGGTGAAAGAGACACTGCGAGATAGATATGGTAAGACTGGGAGAGGCATGGCAGGACAGGTATGGTGGGAGAGGCATGGCAGGACAGGTATGGTGGGAGAGGCATGGTGAGAAGAATGGTGAGAGAGGGATGGTGAGAGAGGCCTTGCAAGAGGCCTTGTGAGAGAGGCTTTGTGAGAGAGACCTTGTGAGAGAGGCATGGCAAGAGAGGAATAGTGAGAGAGGAATGGCAAGAGAGGAATGGTGAGAGGCATGATATGAGAGGATTGGCGGGAGAGGTATGGTGAGAGAGGCATGGTGAGAGTGGCCTTGTGAGAGAGGCATGGCAAGAGAGGTGGGGTGAGAGAGGCATGGGGAGAGAGGCCTTGTGAGAGAGGCATGGCGAGAAAGGGACGGCAAGAGAGGCATGGCGAGAAAGGCACGGCAAGAGAGGCACGGCGAGAAAGGCATGGAAAGAGAGGCATGGCAAGAGAGGCACGGCGAGATGGGCACGGTGACGAGAGAGGAATGGCGAGTAAGGCATGGTATGAGAGGCATGGTGAGAGAGGCATGGTGAGAGAGGGACTGCACAAGAGGCATGGTGAGAGAGGGACTGCACAGGAGGCATGGTGAGAGACAGACGGCATTGCGAGAGAGGCATGGTGAGAGGCCTTTTATATGCACCTTCCTACAGACAGGACAGCAGAGAGCGCAGCCTTTGATGAACCAGATGTGAACCACTGGTTGGAACTGAAAATGACTCAAAATGTAGATAGATCCACTGAGAAGGATCGATCGGATGACCCACACATTCACAGGTGGACACTCTACTGCCTGAGCTACGTCCCACTCCTGAGGCAGGTGAAAGTGAGACTGCCAGAGAGGTACGATGAAAGAGGCATGGTGAGAGAAGCATGGTGGGAGAGGCATGGTGAGAGGCATGGTGAAAGAGACACTGCCAGATAGATATGGGGAGATAGACATGGGGAGAGAGGCATGGTGAGACTGAGAGAGGCATGGCGGGACAGGGATGGCGGGAGAGGTATGGCGGGAGAGGCATGGCGAGAGAGGAATGGTGAGAGATGGATGGTGAGAGAGGCATTGTGTGAGAGGCCTTGTGAGACAGGCCTTGTGAGAGAAGCATGGCAGGAGAGGCATGGTGAGAGAGGCATGGCGAGAGAGGCATGGCGGGAGAGGCATGGTGAGAGAGGCATGGTGAGAGAGGCATGCCGAAAGAGGCATGGTGAGAGAGGCATGCCGAAAGAGGCATGGTGAGAGAGGCATGGTGAGAGAGGCATGCCGAGAGAAAGGGACGGCGAACGAGGCATGGTGAAAGAGAGGCAGGTGAAAGCGAGACTGAGAGAGAGGCGCGGCCAGAGAGGCACGGCACCGGACGGACGGGGGAGGTAAAGGGGAGGGACCCTTTTCGATCAAGGGCGGTAACATCTCAGTTACCAAGTTACACCTTGTGACGTCACGGTGACGCATCTCTCACCCTTCAAAGACGGCGGACCGCCTGTAGGGGGCGCCACCGTGCGGCGGGGTACGTTCCACTCATAAGTAAGAAACAATTTCGTTTGCGCTTTTTTAATGGCACGTTTTATTTGTTTCTTTATTTAGGTTTTATTTTGCTTTGGTTTGAGTAAATTCTATTCAGCAAATTAGGGTAGTTTTTGAATACTCATTTTTGTTCCTTTTCATTTTGTTATATTTATTACTTGATTTAGTACTTCATTTAGTGTTCAGGGAAGAAAGCTATTGTTTCAGCACTAGTTTTTGTTGCCACTGTTTGTTCCATTATCCATTAGTTGTTCCATTATTCCGCGGTTATCATGCTGGCATGACCTACATTTCCAACAACCAACCAACCAACCATATCCCGAGAATGAAGATTGTGTCGCATACACTGCACTGACAAATTACAGATAGAAAGAACACTTTCAATTGAAGCAACAACTTTTAATGGTATTATTCACGTCACTGAACAGTTGGTAACACATGGCCACGTCGGACACCACCAGGCGGCGCCACCAGCCCTGCCCACTTTCACTCACCCACCCACCAGCTTCCGTTTCATCAGCGCCTCGGGTCCACGGTCCTGGTAAAACCTTAGATGTTGCCAGGACGCAAGACTCCAACCAGCCAACCATCATTACCGCAGGTCCACGTTCCAGCCGAGATTGGAAGCTGGGCCAGGCAGGGTCCCGGATGTGGTGACGTTACGCCGCATTACGTCATACCTCGTCACGTGACGTCTGGCGAGACGGAACGGAAGGGCGGCGGTCACTGACGCCTTCCGGTTGGTAACTTGACCCGGAAATGGGATTCTCAACATTAGCGGGGGAATATTGATCGGTGGGTACAGGAGGTGGTGTTTGTGCTGGTATGTTGGGTGGTAGGTGTGTTGCGTGTAGTCTTGTGTGTTGTGTGGTGTGTGGAGTTTAAGGTGTGGTATATAATGTGTAGAATGTGATGTGTAACGTGGGGTGTGTAGTGTGTGGTGTGTGGTGTGGGGCTTGTAGTGCATGGTACGTGGAGTGTGGCGTCTGGTGTGTTGTGTAGTGTGTTATGTGGTATGTGGTATGCAGTGCCATGGTATGTTGTATGTAGTGTGTGGTGCATAGTGTGTAGTGCAGTGTGTGGGACATTGCATGGTGCATAGTGTGTTGTATGTGGTGTACAACATGTGAGACATATTGCATGGTGTGTAGTGTGTTGTATGTGGTGCATAGTGAATGGTGTCTGGTGCGTTGTGTGTGGTATGTGATGTACCGTGTGTAAGACATATTGTATGGTGCTTAGTGTGTTGTATGTGGTGCATAGTGAATGGTGTCTGGTGCGTCGTGTGTGGTATGTGATGTACCGTGTGTAGGACATATTGTATGGTGCTTAGTGTGTTGTATGTGGTGCATAGTGAATGAAGTGTGGTGCGTAGTCTGTGGTATGTGGTGTACAATGTGTGAGAAATATTGTATGGTGCATGGTGTGTTGTATGTGGTGCATAGTGAATGGTGTGTGGTGCATAATGTGTGGTATGTGGTGTACAGTGTGTAGGACATATTGCATGTGTGGGACATATTGCATGGTACGTAGTGTGTTGTATGTGGTGCATAATGAATGGTGTGTGGTGTGTAATGTGTGGTATGTGGTGTACAGTGTGTAGGACATATTGCATGGTACGTAGTGTGTTGTATGTGGTGCATAATGAATGGTGTGTGGTGCATAATGTGTGGTATGTGGTGTACAGTGTGTGGGACATATTGCATGGTACGTAGTGTGTTGTATGTGGTGCATAATGAATGGTGTGTGGTGCTTAATGTGTGGTATGTGGTGTACAGTGTGTAGGACATATTGCATGGTACGTAGTGTGTTGTATGTGGTGCATAATGAATGGTGTGTGGTGCATAATGTGTGGTATGTGGTGTACAGTGTGTGGGACATATTGCATGGTACGTAGTGTGTTGTATGTGGTGAATAATGAATGGTGTGTGGTGCTTAATGTGTGGTATGTGGTGTACAGTGTGTAGGACATATTGCATGGTACGTAGTGTTGTATGTGGTGCATAATGAATGGTGTGTGGTGCGTAATGTGTGATATCTGGTGTACAGTGTGTATGACATATTGCATGGTATGTAGTGTGTTGTATGTGGTGCATAATGAATGGTGTGTGGTGTGTAATGTGTGGTATGTGGTGTACAGTGTGTAGGACATATTGCATGGTACGTAGTATGTTGTATGTGGTGCATAATGAATGGTGTGTGGTGCGTAATGTGTGATATCTGGTGTACAGTGTGTAGGACATATTGCATGGTATGTAGTGTGTTGTATGTGGTGAATAATGAATGGTGTGTGGTGCTTAATGTGTGGTATGTGGTGTACAGTGTGTGGGACATATTGCATGGCACGTAGTGTGTTGTATGTGGTGAATAATGAATGGTGTGTGGTGCATAATGTGTGGTATGTGGTGTACAGTGTGTAGGACATATTGCATGTGTGGGACATATTGCATGGTACGTAGTGTGTTGTATGTGGTGCATAATGAATGGTGTGTGGTGTGTAATGTGTGGTATGTGGTGTACAGTGTGTAGGACATATTGCATGGTACATAGTGTTGTATGTGGTGCATAATGAATGGTGTGTGGTGCATAGTGTGTGATATCTGGTGTACAGTGTGTAGGACATATTGCATGGTATGTAGTGTGTTGTATGTGGTGAATAATGAATGGTGTGTGGTGCATAATGTGTGGTATGTGGTGTACAGTGTGTAGGACATATTGCATGTGTGGGACATATTGCATGGTACGTAGTGTGTTGTATGTGGTGCATAATGAATGGTGTGTGGTGCGTAGTGTGTGATATCTGGTGTACAGTGGGTGGAACATTACATGGTGCGTCCTGTGTCATACGTTGTCCTGCCTTTGAATGCTATATATGTTACTAACATAGTACTTTAGCCCGAGCAATCTCTCCCCTTTCCTATCTCCTTCTCCTTCTCTCCTTTTCTCTCATCTCCATTGTGCTTCTCCCAATGGCATTCTCCCTCTAATTCTACCCCACTCTCATTCTCCTTCCTTATCCATCTCTTACACACCCTTTTTCGCTAGCCATCTGACCCCATACAGTTATATCTGTAACACTAGCCACTCCCCACCCACCGTGTCTCTCTCTATCCCCATAACCTTCCCCGCGCCCTATATCTACTGCTCTGTCTCTCTTTGTCTTTCCTTCTTTCCTTCTTTATTTCCTTCTTTCTTTCTTTCCTTCCTCGTTTCTTTCCTTCTTTCTTTCCTTCCTTCTTTCTTTCTCTCCTTTCTTTCTTTCCGTCTTTCTTTCTTCCTTCCTTCTTTCTTTCCTTCTTTCTTCCTTCCTTCTTTCTTTCTTTCCTTCTTTCTTTCTTTCCTTTCTTTCCATCCTTCTTTCCTTCTTTCTTTCCTTCTTCCTTCTTTCTTCCTTCCTTCCTGCATTCCTTTCCTTCTTTACCTCTTGCATTCTTTCCCTCTTTCCTTCTTTCCTTCTTTCTTTCCTTCTTTCTTTCTTCCTTCCTTTCTTTCCCTCTTTCCTTCTTTCTTTCCTTCCTCCTTCCTTCTCTCTTCCTTCCTTCCTTCCTTCCTTTCATTCATTCATTCTTTCCTTCTTTCTTTCCTTCTTCCTTTCTTTCCTTTCCTTCCTTCCCCTTTCCTTCTTTCCTTCTCCCTTTCTTTCTCTCTCTCTCCTTCCATTGTTCTTTTTCTCTCCCACCTGAACTCCCTCCCTCCCATCCTCCTATCTGTCTTTCTGTCTCTGGTCCATGCTATCCAGACTTGGAACCTCTCCCTCTCATCACCTGAACACCGAACCAACCTCATCGCTTCACCCGCCACCTCAACCCCCACCTCAACCCCCACCCCCACCCCACCCCCACCCCACCCTTCCTACCATCGGAACAAATGTGACTGTCCCGACCCCTTACACCCAATACAACATCAAAGCCCCGCTGACGGACGCAGGCCACACCCGAGCCCTAGCTGTCCGACCTGCCCCCTGGTGGCAGCCATTGTTTACTAATATCCTCTCAGGTAAGACTCAAGGGCCCCTGGTGGCTCCATTTTGAACTAAGCTCGTGCTGGAGAGACAGAAAAAAAGATTCCCGCCCAGAAGGAAAATGGTGAAAAACAGTTTGAAGTTCAAGGACAATTCACCGGGTCATTTTTGTCATGTGTAATGAAATTGAGGCTTGGTTCATAGATGTATTGTGACTACAAAAGTCAGCGTTGTATTACAGAACCACTTATGTGATCAACAATTTCATATTTTTTGTTTTAATAGCTCACCAAGTAAGGTCTCTGCACGTAAAAATTTGTTTTTCATTCCTACTTGATGTTAACATTTTCACTGAATACACTTCTTTTCCCGTCCTGATATGACCTTAAATGTTGCCAGGCCGTAAAACGCTAACAACCAACCAATCAACCAACTTCTTTTGTTAATCAAAAATACCAATCAACCAACTTCTTTTGTTAATAAAAAATAAGTTGTCTTTAAATGTCAATTATCCTTTACAAATATATTTTGAAATATTGTAGTTAATTCTGGTTAATCGCAAGGGTGTTTCATTTCTAAACAGGACATACCTAAATAGCCGGTTTAGTGCATGAGGTCCCGTGGGGAATTAAGATTTAGGGACTATAGAGCAGAGGTCTAATATATAGACCAAGGTTCAGGGGGTTGGTGAAAGAAGGACCAACATCAATGGTCACGGTGGAATAGTCTTGCCTGCAGTCACGCACTTATTTTAATTATGGTTTGTAGGGGGGCGGGGGGGGGGGGGGGTGAGGCATTCCAATTTATTTATGTCACACTCACAATCTTGAAACTTATTCGTTATCAACAATTTTGCTGATCTAGTCTACGGCTGGAAGACCGGTGCCTTGTCGTTAAAATATATTTAAAAAACAGTGGAGATGAGCAAAAGATTGGTTGTTGGAGTTTTACGTCCTGGCAACATCTAAGGTCGTATCAGGGTGGGCATTGACTTGTGACAGTGTGCACTCATGGCGACTTTATAGTGCTGCTCCACTGGGAAATCAGGCCAACAGCACCATGACCTGATATCCCACTCATGTCACATTATCCTGACACTGAGCCAACCAGTCCTTTCCCTATCCTATTAATGCTGAGCATCAAGCTGGGATGTGACAAGTATCAATTTGATAGGTCATTGGTTTGAGTCGACTGGGAATTGAACATCTGATCTCCCATACCGAATCGGCCACCACACTGCGCCCAGTGATAAACAAAAGTGCGCACCAAAAACAATATTTGTGTTTTATACAAAAAGCAAATGACGACCTCACATGGAATTAGTACCGAGGTATGAAGTATAATGAAACACGTCTACAACTAATCTACAACTCGAAAGGAAATCACCCTTTTTAAAGACCTCAAAAGGCCAAGCTGTGAGGACAATGAGACACTCATCAGCTTACACTCCTTTCTGAGTACTGGCCACCTGGCGGCAACATCCGGAACTTATACCGAGAGATGATGCCCCAAGGGAAGACGAGTGATGGCTCTACTAGGGTATAGGGGAAGTACACTCTCTCTGATACTAAAGGAATCACCAAAGTGCACCGTATTGATTTGATTGATGATTGATTGATGATTGTTTTACCCCATGTCGGCAACAAAGGCCATATTTGATTGATGAAAAAGTTCTGCTAATATTGAACCTTCCAATACAATTAAGCAACATAACAAACTAATCTAAACCGCCAATGACAATATATAGAATCTACATCATTATCATTATTACAGATAAGTATTAGCATTGGCATTATTATCATTATCATCATTACTATGATTATTATCATTGACAATATCATAATCATTGGTATTATTATCATTTTTATAATTACTATGATTATCATTAGTATTGAAAATATCATGATCAATGTCAGTTGTTACTCATATTATAACCCCGATTACCATTATTATTACAACTAGAAGTATAAACATTTGCTATTGTTATGATTATTATCACAAGGTCATATTATCACTATCGTCATAATTATTATCATGACCATGATTATTTCCAATATTATCACTGCTTATTCTCAGTTACCATTACCATTTTTAACATGTGTTACTAGGCTCATTATCACCAAACTTATTATCGATTTTATTTTCATTATCACCATAATTATCGTCATTAATAGTCCTATTATTATAATTGTAATGATTATTGTCAGTCACAATTATTACTATCCCATCGTTAACATCCTTATTATTACATTAGTATTACCATCACTATTATCATCACCAATACCAGCATTATTATCAACATTTTCATCGGCATTATAATCGTCGTTTTTTATTTTATTTACTCCTGTCTTTCACAACGTCGTCTGGAGAGTTTTATCAACAGCTGATGTTTTCGAAGGTCTATTTTTGTTGTTAGATATTGCTGTCTGATTCCCACCAAGCCTTGCATACACCTATGTGTCTGCACCTCAGTAAACAAACGGCGTGTCAGTAACTCTGTCTGCACATGTCAGTAATCAGTCTAGGCTGTCCCACGCAGACCATCATATTGTCTTCGTGTTGCTATGGTTACTGACACGTGCCGCGGATCGCGGGCTGGTATCACTTTCGAGTCGTGTTCACATCCATAAGCAGAAGTCTACACAGTGGCTGACAGTATTTATCAAGAACACACGTCACACACACATACACACTAAAATAGATATTGGCTAATAGTAATAATGCTATTCAGGCAACCAAACCTAAATACTTACAAACAGTGCATGCTTGTGTGCATGCGTACAGTTACAGTGCATGGTTCTGCACATTACGCCTGCGCTTAGTGCGTCTGCACATGTTTTTGTGGGTTTAAAAAAAATGGATTTGCAGCTTTTTTTCAGAACTTTTCTGTAGGTGTTTTCTGTGATTGCTTTTCACAATTCTATCACAATTTCTAAACGAAATAGACGGACCTGTGAAGCATTGCTAGGCATGCTGTCTATATGTGCACTGGTAATAAATAATAATCATTTGGGAAATGTGACCATGCGCGTGCCTGCGCGTGTGTACAGGAGGGATTGGGTTATGGGAGGGCGATGTCCACAACAACGACTAGTGGCGCCTGCCTGGATTGCGGTGTCCACAGCAACGACTAGTAGTACCAGTTGTAGTAGTAGCGCCGGCCCAACTGACAGGCAACCCCGACAACAACATACGCTCTGTGGACATTAGTTTGAATGCGAAATGGCAGCTGATGTCTCCTAACTTGCATTGTCACGACTGTGGTGAAGCTTCGCATACATGAAGCCACACCCAGAATCAACACTGCGATCTACACCCACACACCTCTCCGAATGGCTGCCGGAATATTTGTATTCTAGATGTTAGTTGAAAAACACAGGACCGGCATGAATCATGGTCGGAGAAGAAATGTCACTTATATATAGTTCGTCGCCTGTAATCTGGTTTGAAATATAGCTCCCACTGCTATAGATCGGTCTATTCCATCCACTAGTATCTGACCACATAGGCCTGTTCCTTGTCCCATGTTCGCTTGTGACCTTGTGACATGCCACACGGAAAATGAACCTGTGTTTTGCATAGGTTGAAACACGGCACATGTGACATACTGACCGGGAACATAGAGAATGAACATTATCTGTGTGGCATGTCACACAGTCACAAGCGAACACGGAACAAAGGAACACACCACAATAGAACAGTCTATGGCTACACAGCCTTAGGCACACACCTGCACTAAGTATACCACCTGTAATGGGAGCACACCTTTATTGGGTAGACCCACGTGCGCTATGTACACACCTATACTAAGGCTACACACCTATACTACTATAAGTACTTCCCCCACCTGTCCTACTCACCGTACCCAACCTGTATCAGGGGAAGCCTGTCCAGGGCAGCCCACCTGTGTTGCCATGGTTCCGCCTAAGTAGCCCACTAAGCCGCACCCCCTGCCTCCTCCTGATACTGTTAATCGGCTTCTTATCGCAGGGATTACTACTGAAGCCGTGTGGCAGATGATGAGAGGAGATACGATAGATGGCATCCCTTTACACACTCGGCTCACACAGGTGACTTGGAGGCGTTTGTGATATACCTGATCATCGCACAACAGGTGAGTATCCACTTGAGTGTGCGCTTGGTACATATACTATATATATATACACAACAGGCATATACCTATATGTGGTGCATACAGATTCTGTACGCCACACGATGAAGTAATGGCTGTGCTTGGTAATGGTAGATATAATATATATGTAGTAGGCACACACAATGAAGTAATGGCCGTGCTTGGTAATGGTAGATATAATATATATGTAGTAGGCACACACGAGTAAGTAATAGCCATGCTTGGTAACAGATTCTGTATGCCACACGATGAAGTAATGGCTGTGCTTGGTAATGGTAGATATAATATATATGTAGTCGGCACACACAATGAAGTAATGGCCGTGCTTGGTAATGGTACATATAATATAATATATATATATGTAGTAGGCACAGCCGAAGAAGTAATGGGCATGCTTGGTACAACTAATATATATGTAGTTGGCACACACCTATAGTGGGTGCATACAGACTTGGTAGTGGTGTTGGCATTGGTGTTTGTGTTGGTATTGATGGTGGTAGTGATAGTGATAGTGATAGTGGTAGTACTAGTAGTAATGGCAGTGGCATTGGTTACAGTATTTGTATTGGTAGTGGTATTGGTATTGATAGTGCTAGTGATAAGAGTATGTGGTAAATTTAATAGAGTGCCCTCAGTAACAAGTGCCATAATAGTTCGATGCACAATGATATCGGAATATAGACGTAAAAGTTAAATAAAGCTAAATATTCCACCAGAAAACAACTAAATCAGCCCATACTCCCCCTCCCCCAAACGCACGTGCACCCACCACCCACCACGTGCACCCACCACCCACCACCACCATCCCCCACCACCACCAGAGGGCGATTATTCTACGCCTTTCACTCGTTAAACGGCGCGCATTGTGCGAACGTGCCGTGCTCACCGCACCGAAAGTCATGACGTCACTGTGACATAATCGTGACGTCACACAATGGCCGACACAAAACAAAACAAGCACGCCCTCTGATGAGAAGATTAGAAGGCCGCGCCGCGCCCCGACTCGCGCCGCGCCCGATGAAAGCGAGCCGTCAAGCAAGGGGGCGCCACCGGCGCAGCGCGGATACTCTCGACGCCAAAATAACCTCGAAGCCAGATTCGAACCGACGCGTTCTCTGTGCTTGGAAGAAGTGTCAGCCCACAGCCGGTTCTGCACAACATGATGACATTGAGGATGAATCACAGAGCACGCTTTATGCATATTCTGTCTCTAACTGAATCTTGTTCCCGGTTTTACAACAGAAAATACCACTTTTTCTTATTTTGGCGTAAGGTTATCGACGAACAGTTAGTGAACATCAGAGTGGAGGTAACTAGGTAACTAGAGACATGCAAAGGTGACTACAGGTGTGCGTCCAATGGGTTTGGCGCAACAGGTACTTTCTGGGAGGGGGGGGGGTGCAGCGCGGGGGGGGGGGGTGCGATCTTAATTTATTTCAAAAGGCAAGCTCTGTCAAGCAGAGATGATGGGTTTCCGAGAATTGCATTTGAATTGTTCTGGCATTGCTTTTGAATCTATTGTGGTGATAGTTATCTTGCACTGAAATCTCTGGTATATTATGTGCGTGGTTAAAAAAAAGTATATATTGTATACAATTATCAGAATAGTAAGGGCAAAAGTGAAAACACTATATAAATATAAATAAGTATACACACATACATGATACATACACACATACGTACATACATACATACCTACATGCACACACACACGCGCGCACGCACACACGGACTCCGTGAGCAGTATATATGATAATTTCTAGCCCTGGAAATGCCTCCCTCTCCCCAGTAAACCAGTATCGGAGTAACCAGGAGGACTGGGACCGAGGTAAAATATATCTCTCTAAAATAATATATGGATGCTATTTCAAAAATACAAAATAACAAATGCTGACAAAATAAAAGAATGGTTATAATGGGGAGGCGGGTTTATGCACTGACAACCACTGACAAAGTCACCTAAATATTTAAAGCTGCATCGTCCGATGAAAGATTCAACATTTAAAAACAAACACTTACCTAGATTCCATGCGACATACCCAACTCAGAGACTGGTGCACTATTAGTATTACTAGTATTAGTGTTAATCAGGTGTGGGTGAAATGAAGACTATACTAACATCAACAGCAACCTGTAACTGATGAATCCGATGGTGTCAGAATGTCGACATGCACACCGAGATTAATTAACCATGTTTTCATTTGAAATATTTTTAAAATTCGCCATTTATAATAAAAGTTACTTCAAACCAAAGTAGGTAAATTATAATTCATAGTGACCAACAAACATTTTGTTGTTGTAAATATTTGATTCATCTTAACACATATTTTGTCAGCACTGAGGCACTGGTCTTCAAGCCGCTGAAGCGATCACATTTGGTTTGTACACAGTGATGAGGAAGTGGCATGCGCTGCGGTGTTTGCAGCACACCACCTTGTTACCAGTAACAGTGGGAAGCAGCCTATGCTGTGTATAGTCTACATCATAGCACTCAACATAGTTTAGGTTGTTGTTTTTTTAATATCAGAAACTAGAAATCCATTGGATTATGCAACTTTAAAAATCCACTCAGTCAAACGCTATATTAATATATTATTAAAGTGATGTAAACAACTTTAAAAATCCACTCAGTCAAACACTATATTAATATATTAAAGTGTTGTATGCAACTTTAAAAATCCACTCAGTCAAACACTATATTAATTTATTTGTATTTACTTTGTATGGGGCGCAGACTGTCTTACATTGTTAGGGTGATGTGTTGCATCTGGATTCATACAGGTGTCATTCAAAACTCATTACTGGTGGTGGTATGGGTGCGGAGCAGGTGTGTGTGTGTGTGTGTGTGTGTCTGGGTGGGTGTAGTGGGGGAGGGGCAGGGCAAGTATAGCGGATCATAAACGCTAATGGTTAACAGTTCCAACTGTTGCCGTCCCTTAATATAATTATGGTTATTGATATTAGGCAGATATCTAATTTAATATTCAAATTAAAGCACATTATAAAATGAAGGTATACTGTGCGAATGAAAGTAAATTGATATAATTGAAAGAAAATGTATATAATTGAAAGCAAATTTAAGCAAAATGGTTGCAAGATTATACAAATGAAAGTAAATTAATACAACTGGATGTCATTTTATACAAATGAAAGTAACTTGATTCAAATGAAAGTAAATTAATACAAATGGAACTAAGTTTATACAAGCTACAAATTATAAGAACAATATATCAACGGAACGCAGCCTCCTGCACAAACTCTGCCAGGCGGAAGGAATCGACAAATGTACAAAAGGTGCACAGATGTAATTGACAACTGTAACGACGGGGTTTCTGTACCTAGGGACCTACGGTGACCACCGTTGGTATAGTATAGCTCTCTCCTGACGTCTTAGCTTCACACCGCTGCACACTATCTAAGGTCGCCATTCAGCGCGAGTATCAACAGCGCCGCCGCCATTAGCGCATCAAAGGAAGGCGTGACGTCACGATAGCCTCACCGGAGGCGCGTTCGCGAAACGCCGATGGTGGTGAGGCTTTTGTCGAAGGGGGTACAGAACGCGCAGGCGCAATTCAGTGGTGAGAGGAGAGTCGTGGGGGGCAGGTGAGAGGGTAGGGTAGGGCACACTTCTACTGATCTTAACCCCGGCCTGAAATAGGCTTAGTACCCCGTAATGATCACAGGAAAGTCCCCCCCCCCCGCCACACACACACACACACACACACACACACACACACACACACACACACACAGAAAGGAACCATGGGAGAATCATTTCAGCAAACTAAAGTAAATATACTGAAATATTTCAGTAGGTGATCTTTGTAAACTTGTATCACAATTAAGCACACTGTCACCCGTCATCATATGACCTTAGATGTTGCCAGGACGTAAAACTCCCAACAACCAACCAACCTAACCACTTCAGCCTCGAATGGAATTGAATCCAGACGGGATGGCCGAATGAGTTAGAGCGTCCGTCTCCCGTGCTAGTAGATCGTGGGGTCGTGGGTTCGAGTCCCGGTCGAGTCAAACCAATGACTTAAAAATTGATACTTGTCGCTTCCTAGCCAGGCGCTCAGCATTATTAGGATAGGGCAAGGACTGGTGTGCTCAGTGTCAGGATAATGTGACTGAGTGGGATACCAGGTCATGGTGCCGGCGGCCTGGTTTCCTAGTGGGACAGCACTATAAAGTCGCCATGAGTGTGCACTGTCACAAGTCGGTACCCGTCCTGATATGACCTTAGATGTTGCTAGGACGTAAAACAACAAACAACAGCTTCAACAAATTGCAATGATGGCAAAAATTAAAGATTGAACTCCATCTTCATCATGCTGGATACATAAAACAGCTCCCCATGGTGAATAAATAAACATACCCTGAAATGCAATTTGTTGGTTCAGGAAGTCACAACTTCAGTCCATTATGCACAAATTGCAGGTAAATGAGTGCACACTATTGAGGATATGCTTCTCGTTTGTCCCTAACAGTTGGTGACCATCAGGAATTCAATAGGTTGTTATTGGAAGCCATTGCCAGGACAAGTGAATGCTCGCGAAATTTACTTACTTAAATTATTTTTTAGCACACAAGGTTCAGAAATTAAGAAAGGTCAGAAAAGTCAGTAATTTTCATCTTATTCAAACAATTCCTTTCATGCATTAAGAATTTTATTAATAATTTTGGGATAGGGAATCGCGAAAATAGAAAGAGCGAAAAGAATCTGTTTGATCTTAGTTTGGCAATGTTGCATTGAAGGAACAATTAACACACCCCATGACGCCTACTGACATGTTTAACCCTTCACTGCCATGTAGCCATATGGAGGCAGTGCTTTCCCACATTATCGCCCAACAGTACACAGAGGACGCTAACAATGGAATATAACTATACGCATACTGGTTGACACATGTCGAAAACTGCCTTCAATGCAGACCTGTATGGACCATAAGATTGGTTGGTTGTTTTATGTCCTGGTAACATATAAGGTCATATCAGGACAGGCACCGACTTGAAACAGTGCACACTGATGGTGACTTTATAATGCTGCCCCTCTGGTAGGCCATTCCATATCCCACTCAGTCAAATTATCCTGACATTGAGTCAACCAGTCCTTGCCCTATCCTAATAATGCCAAGCGGCTGGCTAGAAAGCCACAAGTATACATTTTTAAGTCATTGCTTTGACTCGACCAGGCTCCCAACCAGTGTGTTCAAATCCCAGGATCTACCAAACCGGGAGTCGGACGCTCGACTCATTCGGCCATTTGGTGCTCAGGGTTAATGTGTTTTAGTTCGCAGCAGACGACATTTAAGCCGAGCAGACGACACGGCACAGACAGACGCCGTGGTGACGGCGTTAAGTACACATGCTTCAAATGTCACCACCCCCGGGGTGTTAATGAAAAGACATCACTTGCGCGCAGAATGGAACGCTGGGGTAAGTGAACGGTGGGAGTCATGTTTGTCCGGAACCCAGCAGTGACGTCACCGTGCGCTTAACAATTAGCCGTCCAAAACCCATGAAAAGCTTTCCGCGAAGAAACAATTCACAGATGATAATAATATATATATATTCATATTACTAATTTAATCTTTTTAAACTATAAATAGTGAGTTCCCTCATGTGTACCGAAAACCTTTTTTTGGGGGGTGGGGGGGAGGAGGGGCGTAAATTGACAAAATAGATATAGACTGTCATGTAGAAAGGTGAGACTTGACTGTTCCTGGCTGGTAGGACTAAGGAAGCACCAGGGGGCGACCAAGCTGTCGGCGGTGTCAGTTTGACTTTGAGACTGGTTCTTGTGACGTCACAGAGGTATATGTGCGTGGGTTTGGATGGGAACGGATTGGTGAGATGGGATATATATATATATATATCAGAGATGAAAGTGGTTCCCGGCAAGAAACGTGGAAATCAGACGGAAACCTTGATGCCAAAGGCGAATTTCCCCCCATAGGATTAGCATTGTCAGGGAATTGTGGGAAAATGACGGAAGTCAGGTTTCAACAATATTATCACCCTTTAATGTTGTAACCATACTATGTATATATGAGTACATAATTTAATGTTTTTTCTCACCTGTCTTTAGTTGGTGAGTAGGCATGTCACCAGGCCACTTGACTTTTCTAGTCGTTTGTTGTAATGTTTTGCAAACGATCTAGCTGTCTTCCACCCAGCGTGTGGAAGAATTCTCTTGACCGAGATTCCAAATTGTCTTGTCTTGGAGACCATGGCTCCACACGCTGAGTGAGCGTCCAGTGTTAACTCCTGCTTGTTTAAGCACCTTGATAGTCCACATTGCGAGAGTGTCTCTTGAGATGGATTTACCTGGCCGTATAAAGCTGATTACTAGTTGTCTGGAATTCCTAATTCCGCGTGACTTATATAAGCCCTACACATATCCATTTATCCTCTGGAAAACTATTAACATGTACTGTGGAGAGTGGGTCCCCTGTGCGATTTAATTTAAGCAGTGTCTCTAAATCAAATGTTACTTCATCCATATCTAGTCCATCTAGTGAGAGTGCCACAATAGTTTGGCCTCTGTGTCCTGTAACTAGCAGTAATAGAACTGCTAATTTAAATCCTAGGTCCTTCATTCACAAATATCTGTTGCTAGGCCATGACTTGAATAACTTGAATACTATTGACACATCCCAAAACCTATTGTATTTAGGTTTGGGTAGGTTTCTTTCATACACCGATCTCATGAACCAGTGTATCAACTGATGTTTACCAATCATTTGTCCATGTATTCTTGGTATAATAATAGATCAAAACCTAAATTCTTAGAAATCTTAACATTTGAGCTATTGTAAGTTTTAACGGTTTGACTCCTTTGAGCAGACAATGAAGTCCCCATTTCTTTAAATAACTTTTGTATAACTTCACTGTTCCTTTTCTCCAGGCATGCGATATTAGCCTTTCTTTTATTATTTTATCTAATCCAAATTGTTCTAAATGTTTTCTTAGAAAAGGAATGCCAAAATGGGTGTTGTCAATACGTCTCCGTAGACTGTTAGTGGTCCTTGATATTGAAGGTTGTTCCCTTCCCTTTGGAACCTCATCACATCTTTTCCTGCTGATGTTATTGCCACTCGCCATGGTTGTGTTTCCCATGCTGGTACTGAGTATGAGTACTGCATGAGCATGATCCATCTTGACCTTCCTGGCCACTCTGCTGATAATTCTGAATGGAGGGAATATGTAATAGAATTTATTATTCCAAATTAATGAAAATGCATCTACTCTCCAAGCTTCTGGCTCTGGATGCCAATACACATATTTGGGTAATCAATGTCTGGCTTGCCCCATTTGTGACAAATACTGTCGAAAATGTTGTGGTTCAATGACCATTCTAATATGTGCTACTGTTAGCCATATTTCATGTTTCTCTGCCCAGTCCCAAATGAGTTTAGCCAGATTGTTACATGGTTTGGAGCACGAGTCCCTCCCATGTAATGAATGTAAGCCATAGCTGTTGTGTTATCTGTTAGAACTCTTACATGATTTTTAGGGATGTGAATCAGACTGCGGAGTCCTAGATAAATGGCTCTGAGCTCTAATACATTAATGTGCTCGGAGATTTCATCTTCCATCCAATGGCCACCTGTTGTCTGTTGGTCTTTATGGACCCCCCAACCTTCTAAAGAAGCATGTGTTGTGACCGTAGTGTTAGGCTGTCCCATCCTAATCGGTTTGGGTAAGTTGTTAATGTGTGAAAGCCACCAAATTATATCGTTTTGGCCTTCTGGCGAAATTGTCATGGGCCGATCGAAGTTTCCTTTTGTGCAGTTTTTATCTATCTCTAAGGATTTGATGTGAGCCTGGTGTAACATAGCAGTGAATATATGGAGACTGCTTCCTTACAGGTAGTTTGCCTTTTATAGTGGTTACAGCACATGTTTGGACCGTCCTACTTGTCCCATCTCTTCGGTAGGACTGGCCTACCCAGCAACTATAAAAGGAGCCTAGTCACACACTCTTGGCACTCTACTCTCAGACATCGAGGCATCAACATCTCCAAGTCAGTTAGGCCTGAAACCTGATCTGGCTAGTTACAGCTTATGGGATGGATTCAACTTGCTGAGCTTCTACAATATGGATCAATGGACATGAGGAGGATTGGTGACTGTGGTGTCTGCCTTTTCCCACATCACTGCTGCTTAGCCTGACATGCACATCCATCATCAACTGAGACTCTATACCTGTATGGTTGGCGACGGCTCACAGACAATGGATCATTTATATCTATCAACTCCTCAAGGCAACTGAGAGATAGAAGAAGCACCAAGGACTGAGTGTATCTATCATCCATATGGACTACACAGACAGTTGTGAGTGTAATATCATACCATTGAGAATTTATATGTAACTGTACACTTTGTAATTGAGAATATATGTTATAAGTACATATTTGTGTATCGTTATTTGTCTTCTTTACTAAGAATAGAAGATGTTCCAAATTCTCTTTTCTCCTCACTATATTAGCTAGTCTATAAGATTAGGCATTAGTTATTATACGTGACACTGGCCATATAAGATAGCTAGTGTTTAGGCTATCATTATTCCTATCAAGACTGCGACTTGTCGTATTTTGGTTTGTTCAATTGTAATACTTGATTTGCTGTTGTGAATTTATCAACTTTTTGTTCTGTTAATGAAATAGTAATTTTTATGGTGTCAATAAAGAACACCAGAAATTTTAATTTGTTTGTTGGCATTAGTACTGATTTAGTACTGTTTGGCATTGTTGTTGTGTTTGTGCAACAATAAATGAATCATCAATGTACAGAAACATGATATGTCCTTTCCTAGCCATAAGGGGAAAAATAGGTTTGAGTAACCCTGTAAAAATGCGTGGACAGGAGGTGGAGGAGGCCTGCTATCCTCCTCCACATACCCCCAGTTTTAAACTGTAACTAACCTACAAGGTTAGTTACAGTTTAAAACAAACATTTGCTTTGGTCCTTGCAAATCTCATAAAGCAGCTTTTTATATTTTTAGTTAAATTATTCGCATAGATAATATGCATCATGATATGTGTGCAAAATCTGAAGAAGATCCAACTATTGGATGAGCCACAGTGAGTGTTCAAAGATGGATGAATAAATTAATATTTTTGATTTTGGATACTTTTCTTTTGTATGTGCAATCAAAATGCACTTTTAAATTTGTAGATGGAATATTAATAGAATAATGTGTATTACGTCCAGATGATGTGCACGGTCAATTTATAGGAAGATACAACAATTGGCTAAGCTACAATAAACATTTAAATATTTTTCAAATTGATATATTTGGTTTTCAGACTATTTTGCCCTATATCATAGTATATGTTTTGTAGTAAATGTAGGAAAACTGCCAGAGCTGCTCACAAGACGTCTAATTGCTGGACCTGGATGTAGTTCCTTCTCCCTGGGCTACGAGTAGCCAGAGGCGTAGTACTGAGGTCAAATATATAATATAATTTCTCTTTCCGCCCCCACTGGTGCCACCTGCTTTATGGATGTGTATTTCACATTGTACATATAAATGATTCCAATTAGGGAAAAGCACCTCCCCTCCTATGTATATCATGACCTGCAGCTACTACCACCGCCTCCCACCCTGTGACCCCTGCTTGAGCATGACCAGTAATCAGAGGCCATCCCATCCACTCCAAGCCTAACTGACAGACCACCCCTCGTCTTTCACTGGGCCTGCGCTGCTAGCCTCCTCCACCTGCCTCCTCCTACGCCTCTCACAGCCGTGGTCCTTATTATGGCCGGCGCCCTGACTCTCTGTCACAGCCTTGGTCCTTATTGTGGCCGTCGCCCTCCCCTGCTCTCACAGCCTTGGTCCTTGTTGTGGCCGTCGCCCTCCAGGCCTAGCGGCGTAACAAGCATCTTCACCACAGTCTTACTTAACCGGCCTAAGGGTCGCCACGAAGGAGGCTCATCTCCCCTCGTGAAAAGATCTAATTTCTTGCCCACCACAATACGCGCAGTGGCGCCCCCTTGTGTCCAGGTTGGCGACGTTGGTGTTTTCTAGTGATCTTTCGACCTGAGCCAAATTGATGCAATATTACATACGTTCTTGGGTGGGGTGTTTTTTTATTAAAGAGAGAAAGAATGTAGTAGAAAGGCAACTTCTCTTATTGCACAACTGTGACTTTAGCCAGGGTGTGGGAGTGAAAGTATGGGTTGGGAGAAGGGTGGGGGGTTGGATGGGCGTGGGCGTGGGCGTGGGCGTGTGGGGTGTGGGGTGGGGGGAGGAGTGGTGGCTGATAGTCCTACCTTACGTGTCGGGCAATATTTAGTATAAGGTCCTTCGTGATAATGATAGTGACGGTGACTTTGACGTTGAGAGTGACGTTGATGGTGACATGCATGTGGCTGTTTCACAACAAAACTGTTAATTTGAATTAATTTGCTAAATTTACGAGTAAGTGACAACTCTTGCAAGATTATGATATGCTATGTTTGTGTGCGCGTATAATACTATCGTTGAGATAAAATGCTGTAATATTTAAACTCAATCAATTAAAAAATACACAAATTGTCATGAACATAGATGCATCAATTCAGAAGCCATGCACCCATGGACAGTTTATAGTGCTTCCCCACTGAGAGAATAGGCTGCTGGCACCATGACTTGATTTCCCATTCAAGTCACATTATCCTGATACTGAGTCCTTGCCCTGTCCTAGTAATGCCAAGCACCAGGGTAGGTAGTGACAAGTATCATTTCTGTAAGTCATTGGTTTGACTCGACCAGGGATAAAACTTCCGACCTTCCACACATGAAGCCTGCGCTCTATCGATTTGGCTGCCGCGTCCTGGACTCAGCCACCATACTGCCGGAGCCTAGTGTGCAAGCCAACATTGACTTGTTTTCACTTCAAATATCTCCACAGTTAGACATTTCAAACAAAGGATACTTCAAAGTAATTTAAAGTAGATTATAACGATCAACCTCAGAGAAAATGGCAGACACTCAAAACCATCGGACTATGCAACTTTAACACGGAGGGAGGAGTGCGTGTGTCTATGTGTACATGTGTGCGTGTGTGCACCAGTGTGTGTGTGCCAGTGTGCGCGTGCGATTGAGCAGGGGGCGGGGGACTGATATCCAACATTACTACAGTTGTGTATGTAACAGCGCCTGTGTTTTTAAATCAAACAACCCGTCACACGCCCCACTTTACACACACACACGATCATGTAACATGGCCATACATCGATCCAATACTAACAGTAACACTCAGTGACAGAAGGTCCCAGCCGTGCTATAACAACACCATATAGCGATAGTGCATGAAATGGGAGTGAGGCTCACCTTTACTAGGCAGTAGTGCTTCCGCGGGTTGTTGTCAAGGCGACTAGAGGTGTCTGTTCCTAGAAGACGACTGACACTCACTTCTAGACTCCCAGAAACAGCTGCTCACTCACCGGTGGGACTGTGACCTATTTACACATACCAACGTCAGGCCTAAAAAAATCTTTAACTCCCCTGACTGCCACCCCCACCCCACCCCCATCCACGCACAGGCAGTCACCACAAGTCATGTCACGCCCCCACCCCACCTCCACCTCACCACCACACCCACGCTCCAACGCACCCCACTACCACATCCATATGGACCGACACTCCATAATTGATAGTTGTCGTTACCTAGATTGGCGCTCGGCATTACTAGGATATGAGAAGGACTGGTTAGCGCAGTATTAGGATAATGTGACTGCATGGGATATAGACCTATTTCAATGTTTGTAAACATTGTGTCTGCACGCGCAACTCGGCTGCAGAACTAATGCACACTGCCAGTGAGTTTGCCAGTACGTGCAGTGCAAAAACGTTTATTTTATTAAAAATTAATAGAAATGCACAACCCTAACCGTATAAATTTAATATAATCTATTCGTTGAATATGTTTTCTATATGTGTACCAAGCAGTTTGTTTCTAAGTGGTGTAGTTTTAGAGATATTTCATTTTTTCTGTATGAAGATTGCTCACGGCCATTGACAATGCACTGGCACTGACACTCAGAATATCCCAACTTTCACTATTATCTCTGTTTTTAATACTTTCAGCGTAAATTGTTCTTCGGTTACATTAAATACTTCAGATTTTCCTCTTCATTCGCGCATTAAGATATTTTTAATCGATCCAATGAAAGCTTTAAAATTTATTTTACAAAAATAAATGCTCCACATAGACATAGCATTGCCGTATTTTACCCTTCGCGGGCAGTTTGCCGGTACGCGCAGTGCAAAACGTCGATTTTATTCAAAATTTATAGAAATCCAGAACCCTAACCGTATCAATTTAATATAATCTTTTTGGTAAAGATGTTTTCTATCTGTATTCCAATCAGTTTGTTTCTAGGTGTTGTGGTTTTAGAGATATTTAACTTTTTCTGTATGAAGATTGCTCACTGCCATTGACAATGCATTGAGTTTGCCGGGACGCGTAGTGCAAAACGTCGATTTTATTCCAAATTTATAGAAATCCAGAACCCTAACCATATCAATTTAATATAATCTTTTTGGTAAACATGTTTTCTATCTGTATTCCAATCAGTTTGTTTCTAGGTCATGTGGTTTTAAAGATATTTAACTTTTTCTGTATGAACATTTCCCATAGCCATTGAATTTGCAGTGTGACCGGATGTTGTCCTGCAGCCAAGCAGCGCGAGCACTGACCTAAATAGCCATGCTGACGTCATATGAAATTGGTCAATTGGGTCATGGTGCTGACAGCCTAATCTCCCAGTGGGGCCAGGCTATAAAGTCGCCACGAGTGTGCACTGTCACAAGTCAGTACCTGTCCTGATATGATCATAAATGTTGTGAGGACAAACAAAACAAAATTAGTACCCGTCCTGCTATGATCTTAGATGTTACTAGGCCATAAAACACCAGCAAACCAACAAACCCACATTCCAACGCACGCTCAGATACCTACCCACACACTAGATAAAAGATTCAACTGGTACTTGTAGTACACGGGTGAAGATCAGCCTTTTATAAAAAATGGTAGAAAAATCGGGCTAATGAACTGAGTCTTTATGAGAGCCTAATTTCTCAATCTAAGAAGCAACATTTATTCTTTGTATATGTCTTCATGTTTACCCGCTACTTTTGAGTTGGAAAATATAATAAAACATATACTTTAATGCAATTTAAAAGTGAAATCGACGGCATTCTCTGGCTGCCATCTTGTCTTTTTGCATTCTCGCCCATTTCACCAACTCTGTGACTAAATGAGTAGCCATTTGATACTGGAGCCACAGTTTCTAGTTCATGTTCCATACTAAACCTATTTTTGCCCGTATTTACACTACGTTGTCCTTCACCCGTGTACTACAAGTACCGGGTGAATCTTTTCTGTACCCACACAACTACAGCTAAACAGAGATCCTCCACCCAGTAACGCCCCTACCCTTATTCCACCCCCCACCATACACACACAACTTACACCCACCAATACCCACGCACACGACCCCCGCCCTCACACACACCACCCCACGTGACCGGCGTCTCTGCGCGCGGGTCACGTGTCAACAGGCCACGTGGCACCTGCTGCAGAACCAACGCCACAAAATTAAAGGCGCCGCATATAGACTGCAATGCTTAAGGGGCTGTCACATTATGACACATCTCACAAGTGTGTGGCGAACGCGTAAAATTACTTTTTTACATTGAGATGTGTCAAACCTTTCGGCACTGGGGGCAAAGTTGGAAATATACATACCATACACATAGTGTATGGCCAGCGTATGGATAACGTGCCTCCCGCTGAAAAATGCTTGAATTACACTCACTGTGCGTACGTTGACGTATGCCTAACCTATACATAACGTATGGCCGACATAACACCCATACATTGTCATACGTCAAAAGTTTTGTGGATGCACAAAACCTTCGTGACCCCCTACCGTGCATCGACATACGTCAACGTCCATTGAGGTACATTGGCATACAGTAACGTACATCAATGTACACATAACAAACGTGTAACGCATTACGACATATCCCAACATAGCAGCCAAAAATCACTTACATCGGCGTACGTTTGCGTGATGCATTGTAATGGAACAGCCCCTTTATATTTGGACATCAAGCTGCTCCTAGTCCCACTCGCCCCCCTCCCCCGCCCTCATACCGAACGCGGTGGGCGAATCTGTAGAGCGCAGGCCTTCTGTGTGGGAGATCGGGAGTTCGAATACCTGTCGAGTCAAACCAACTACTTAAAAATTAGTTGGCTCAAGTGTCAGGATACTGTGACTGAGTAGGATATCAAGTCATGGTGCTGGCAGCCTCGTCTCCCAGTGAGACATCGCTATAACATTGCCATGAGTGCGCACTGTCACAAGTTGAGGCCCTTCCTGATATGATCTTAGATGTTGCCAGCACATAAAACCCCAACAAGCAACCAACCAGCCAACCGTCCCAATATGACCTTAGATGTTGCTATGACGTAAAACAACAAAAAACAAACAGATCCTTGCCTACTTTTACTATTTACCAAATATATACTAAGTTAACAAATTCTGTCTATAGGCAGATAGATTATTGCGCAATTGTCATGGTTGCGTAATCAGTGATCCGTAAAGGCTCTGTCACACCTCACCAGATTGGGGAAACGGAAAGAAACTGAATAAAGTCTGTTGATATCTGGCAAAGTCTGGTTTGTGTCCGTTGCAAAATTAGTTTTGGCAAGCTTGCCATAACTCTGATAGCATAGACTTCTACAGTAACAGGTTCTGTTAAATTGACTCAGTATTGCCTTCTATGCAGAAACAAATGCTTAATAAGTGCATGAGTGTCTAAGTTAGATATGTGAAATAAAATCTAGATCATTGTTTTGGTTTTGAAAATTTGATATTTCATCGGACTAAGCAGCTTTAAGCTACAAATGAATTTTTTCTCTAAGGTGATATCATGATGGGATCTGACTTGTGACAGTGCACAATCAGGGCACCTTTATAGTGCTGCCTCACTTGGAAACCAGGCTACTGGGACCATGGCTCGAGATGCCACTCCTAATCCTATTTATCCTAATACTGAACAAACCAGTCCTGGCCCTACCCTATTAGTATTAATACTGAGTGCCAAGCTAGACAGTTGCAAGGCATGACTTTTATAAGTCATTGGTTTGACAGAGCTCTGATTCAAGCCCACAACGAAAGAAAGAATAAATAAATAAATGAATGAATGATTGAATGAATGAATGAATGAATGAATGAATGAATGAATGAATGAATAAATAAATAAATTAATGAATAAAATCGAGCGGTCTGCTGACCTAAATCGCTTTCCCTACATTCGCGCCACGATGCGTCACGTGACAAGTGGCGTTGCGTCCCAGGGGTCACGTGACGCTGAGGACCCTGGAGGAGGCGCCCAGCAGGGTGCGATTACGTCGTCTGAGTAAACTCCACAGACATTTAGTTTTTAAGGATGTTTTACCGGCCCCGGCAGGAAAAAGAGCGCAATTTTCTAATCCTCAACAACAACAGTAAATATACACGAGGCGGCCCGGGGATGACAAGCGGGAAGGAAACAATCAGATCTGCACGACGATAACAGATGTGACACTATGTAATCTCATTATAGCACTATTAATTTGGGAGCTACACCCCGGGGGGCAGTCAACCTGCGCGCTGCCCGTAACACTCACCAGATGGCGCCACCGTTAGTGAGTTGCATACGACGGCGTTTTCTGGTACCGCGCCTGCGCGTACCTTCTAATAAACGCAACAACAGTTTTGGGTTTCCCCGCATTGTTACCGGACGGGGTGGCTGAATCGGGAGAGCGCAGGCCTCCCGTGCGGAAGGTTGGGAGTTCAATTCCCGGTCGAGTCAAAGCAACGACTTACATAATTTATACTTTTCGCTTCCTAGCCAGGTGCTCGGTATTATTAGGATAGGGTAAGGTGTCAGGATAATGTGACTGATTAGGATATCAGTTCATGCTGCTGGCGGCCTGCTCTCCCAGTGGGGGAGCACTATAAAGTCGCCATGAGTGTAAAACACCAACAACCAACCCCACACTTACATGGCTAATTCTAAATAAATCAGATATACTGACGCACACCCCCAAAGCACACGAATTCCAGAATTGCCTGATTTGTGGTGGATATTTTAATATGGCCATATTCTTATGATTGGCGGGGCCCTGCCAAAGCTGGTGCACACGCACTAACCGGAACCAGCGCCCCCTACCAGGACCATCCCGCCCACTTCCGCCGGGATAGGGGGCGCCACGAGTCACTCCTCAAGCATTACATCACCACATGTATGATTCATAGACTAAATGAAGGTAATAGACAGTAGGCAGTTGCCGAATCGGTAGAGCGAATTCGGGAGATCGGGAGTTCGGTTTCCGGTCCAATGACTTATAAAATTGATACATGTTGCTACCTAGCCTGGCGCTCGGCATTAATAGGATAAGACAAGGACCGGTTAGGCCTGTGTCAGGACAATGTGACTGGATGGGATATCGGGTCATGGTGCCAACAGCCTCATTTCTCACTGAGAATCCCCGTCCTGATATGACCTTAGATGTTGCTAGGACGTAAAACAACAACAAACAAACAATCTCACTGAGAATCTCAGTGGGGCAGCACTCGAGTTCAAACCCTGGTTGAGTCAAACTTCAAATTCCATACTCTTTGCTAGCTAGCCCTGTGCACGGCATCACTAGGATAGGGCAAGGAGCAATGGAATGACGAAGACCAATTTTCCACAAATGAAAACTCCTCTGCTTAAAGTTGCATAGTCCGATGGTCTTGAGTTTCAGAAATTTTCTGAGATAAATAGATTAGGTTCATCATTATAATATACCTTACTTTAGCTTGAAGTGACTTTTATTTTAAGTGGCTAGCTTTTGAGATATCTGAAGTGCAAAATTAATTTTGGCAAGCTTGCCAAAACTCTGACACCATCGGCTTCTGCGGTAACATTATCTATTCAATTGCCTCACTATTCCCGTCTGTGTGGCAACAAATTCTTAATAAGTGCATCAGTATCTAAGCTAGATATGTAGAATCAAATTTAGATCATTGTTTTGGTTTTTAAAATTTGATGATTTCATCAGAGTATGCAGCTTTAATCAATGAATGTATAATAATTTAATACATCTTTAAATTAATCTAGAGCAAAATCAAAGTAAGATAAATAAATAAATGTCAACAGCGCAAGTAAAAGAAACATGTCACCTTAACAAATATTCCCAGCAATTACATCACAATATGATACTAGTTAGAGCCACAAGGGAGCGGTAGAGTGTCCACCTGTGAAGGTGTCGGTCATCCTATCAATCCTGCTCAGTGGACCCATTTGCAGTTTGGGCTATATTCCGTTCCAACCAGTGGTCCACAACTGGTTCATCAAAGGCTGCGGTATGTGATGTCCTGTCTTTGGGAAAGGGCATATAACAGACCCCTTGCTGCTTATCAGAAAGAGTAGCCTATGACTAGTATGAGGTGGCAGCGGGTTTCCTCCAAAGAAATATGTCAGAATGACCATATGTTTGACGTCTAATAGCCGATGGTAAAATCATTGTGCTCTAGAGGTGTTGTTAAATAAAACAAACTTTACTTTAGCTACCACTTAGGTAACAGCCACAGTCACCCACACCCACACTCACTCCCCCACCCACAGTCACCCACACCCACACTCACTCCCTCGCCCACACCACCCCGGCGACACTGCCGCCCGTGACGTCATCAGGAACCTTGCACCAGGAACCGTTACAAGGTCATCAAGGTCATGCCCGCTAGTCACGTGACTCGTCGCGGGCGTCTGTCATCCGGGCTCCTTCACCGTCAGATCAGACACACGTGAAGATGCACAGATCCACACACACACACACACACCGCCCGGAAATTCTCTCACAAGAAGCCCATGAACACTGGCTGAACAATAGAAAATGTCATGGGATTTATCGAACGATTCAGGTGTAATGTATAGTTGTTATTAACAGTAGTTGCTCGGCTGGAAGATCACTTCGTGGGGAAGCCCTACACTGACCTTACAACATCATAGTTTGTTTGTGTGTTGCTTTACGTCCTAGCAACATCTAAGGTCATATCAGGACGGGTACCGACTTGTGACAGTGTGCACTCATGGCGACTTTATAGTGCTGCCCCACTGGAAGACCAGGCCACCAGCACCATGACCTGGCCAAGCGCGCCTCAGCGCACACATTATGGCCAAGCGCGCACATTATCCTGACACTGAGCCAACCAGTCCTTGTCCAATCCTAATAATGCCGAGTGCCAGGCTAGGAACCAACAAGTATAAATGTTTAAGTCATCGGTTTGACTCGACCAGGGTTCGAACCCACGACCCCACGGGAGACGGACGCTCTAACTCATTCGGCCATCCCGTCTGGTCCCACATCTGGAATGGTTTGGTGTTGGTGTTGGTGTGGCTGTGAGTGTGCACGTGAGTGTGCACGTGGGTGAAGTGGTAATACTACTTACTGCTGGCAGTACTACTACTACTATTACTACTACTACTACTAGTCACAGCAATAACTAGTATTAGGAACTATTACTAGTAGTATGCATGTGGGTGCATGTAACTGTAAGTCTGGTATTGGTGTCGGTGTGAGTATGGACGTGAGCTTAGTACTAGTACCAGTAGTATTATACTATTATACTATTATCAGGTAGTGCTAGAGGTAACTAGCCATGACTAACAGTGACGAGCAGTAACCAGCAGTACTAGTAACAAGTAGCATTAGTAGTAGTAACTAGTAGTAGTAACTGGTAGTAGTACACTAGTCGTGCTAGTAACCAGCAGCAGTAGTGTATGTGTGAATGTAGATGTGGGTGTGGGTGTGAATATTGGGGTGGGTGTGAGTAGGTGTGGGTGTAAAAGTTTGGGTGTGGACTCCGAAGTGGGCGTGGCAGACATGCAGGGGTGAGTTGAGGTAACATCCATCCAGGGGGCGTTGTTGACAGCAGCGAGAAGCGGCTGCATCGCCGCCTCTTCATCTAGCCTGGAGACGGCTTCACTAAAAGTTCACTGATTGTGATAGATAGCCCGTCATCATGTGGATGCAATTCTACATAATACATCTTTTATATAAAAAAAACTACCGTCGCCAGAGGTCTTGGGTGGAATAACATTGACTCTGTCAGCACCTTGACCCCACGGAAACACTATACAGCTAAACGCAATGATGCGTGTTGACAAATAATCACCGTCGGGCCGCACTCACCAACAGTTAACCGTCACCGCGTGATACTGACAGATAGCTCACACAAGTAATAGTAGGGTTCGATTCTATTATTACTAAAGTATTACTAATACTTTAGTAATAATAGAATCGAACCCTAGTCGAGTCAAACCAATGACGTAAAAAGTAATACTTGTCACTCCCTCCTACTACTAGTACTAGAAGGAAGTGACAAGTTGGAGTCCTCGCCAGGATAGCGCAAGGACTGGTTGTCAGGATAATGTGATTGAGTGGGATATCAGGCCATGGTGCTGGAAGCCTAGTCTCCCAGTGGGGCAACAGTATATACGCACCATGAGTGTGCACTGTCACAAGTCGGTACCCGTCCTGATATGACTGTAGATGTTGCCAGGACGTCAACAACCAACCAACCATTGGTCGCACTCACCAACAGTTAATCGTCATATATAGCCATGGAGTGGTTAGTACTGTTCGTACTATTAGAGCCGAGCCTCGTTTTGAACACAAGGCGGCTTAGCCTTGCAAACGCCCAGATGTGACATTTATAGGGGAACCACATGTTTCCCGCCATTTCTGTGAGTCGTCTGGTCTTCTAGGAAAACAGATGTCGGCAGCGATCGATTCGCTCGATTTGGTGTCAAGTACTTGGCATGTTTAGTTTGTGTCATTTATAGAGAAAACACGGGCGTGTACGTTTCCACAATCTGCTACTTTATTTGTTGGGTTTTCGTCATGTTTGTTTACACAAATGTTATTGACTGATTAATTAATTGTCGGTGATTTTACGCTGTGTGCATGTATACATACCCCAGAATAGCCGATGTCTACTTTTTGTGCTGGTGGGTCGTTAAACAAAGTATACATGCATATATGTATGTTTGCCTGCATGCATGTGTGTATTATGTATGCATATGTATATATATGTATGTATATATATGTATGTATATGTATGTATATGTATGTATATGTATGTATATGTATGTATATGTATGTATATGTATGCATATGGATGTATATGTATGCATATGTATGTATGAATATGTATGTATATGTATGTATGTGTATGTATATGTATGTATATGTATGTATATGTATGTATACATATGTATATGTATGTATATGTATATATATGTATGTATATATATATGTGTATGTATGTGTATGTATGTGTATGTATGTATGTGTGTGTGTATGTATGTGTGTATGTGTATGTATATGCATGTAGGTATGTATATGCATGTATATGTATTATATGTATGTATATATATGTATGCATATGTATATGCATGTATATGCATGTATATGCATGTATATGTATGTATATGTGTATATGTATGTGTATGTGTGTATGTATGTGTGCATGTATGTGTATGTATGTATGTATGTATATGTATGTATATGTATGTATATGTATGTATGTGTATGTATGTGTATGTATGTGTATGTATGTGTATGTGTATATATGTGTATATACGTGTATGTATATTTGTGTGTATGCATGTGTATGTATGTTATGTATATGTAGGTGTATGTGCATGCATGTGTGTATGTGTATGTATGTGTATGTATAGTATGTGTGTGTATATATGTATATATTTATATATGTATGTATGTGTATGCATGCATATGGATGTGTATGTGTGCATATTTATGTGTATGCATGGGTATGCATGTTTATGCATGTGTATGCACATACATGTACATACCTGTGCATACATATGCATGCATATACTTACATACCCACATACATGCACATGCATGTATGTGTATGTATTTGTATGTATGTGCATGTATGTGTATGTATGTGTACATGTGTGTATGTATGTATGTATGTGTGTGTATGTCATCATCATCATCATCATGCTGTCGGTCGCGATGCGACAAAGACTGCTTTCATTACTTGACTGACGCTCTCCATTTAGCTCTCTGCTGTGAGAGTTGCGTCCATGAGTCGGTCTTAAACATTTCATGAAAGCTGCCTGCAAAAGTGTTGAAGTGCTGCTGGCTTTTGCAAGTTACCAGCGGCACTCTCTTGGGGAGCAAATAGGGGTTTCACACCGGCAAGAACATGTCAAGACAGGCGCAAAACTATTTGTCCCTGCAGTGGCTGGTCGGGAGATGTTGGGAGTTCCATACATCAACTGCCCTTAATGCTGCCACAGTGACATGGTTTTCTCTTTAGGGTTTGCTCCCTTAGCCTTCGGTTCTGTAAAGAACCTGTACCACAAGGCAGTGGTTTACAACTCTGCAGGGCAGGGGCGTCAAACTCCCTGAGGTATTGCTATACCTGCATACACATCACACATATATACATACATACACATATATATATACACCACATACATACATACATACATACATACATACATACATACAAACATACATACACACATACATACAAACGCACATACAATATACACACACATATACACAAGTAAGGTAGATCATATTGATCAATCTCATGTATTTACCTAAAAGAAATATCAGAAACTCAAAACCACAATGATCGCTCTAACGGCTGGAAGGCCAGTGCCTCGGCACTGACAAAATATGTATTCAGAGGGGAAAAAAGAAGAAGTTTAAACCCCAAAACAGTTAATAGTAAAACGACTGTCACACCTCACCGGATTGGGGGAAATGGAAAGAAACTGAACAAAGTCCGTTGATAGTCCGGTTTGTGTCCATACAAGTTTTGAACATGCACAAAACTAGGAACGGATGCCGCCGCATTGATGTCTATGGTTCTTGTCCGGTTTGAGTACGTTTCGTCCGTTCATTTCATTTATGTTTCATGTCCATTCGTCCAGCGGCCATGTATGTATATGTATGCATATGTATGCACATGTATGCATATGTATGTATATGTATGAATATGTATCTTGTATACATACATGTAGCATTAGAGGTAGGTATGTATGTTGGTATCTATGCATGTACATCAACATAAATGTATGTGTATATGTATGTGTACATATGTATGTACAAATGTATGTATGTATACATGCATGTATATAAACATACATGTACGAATGTATGTATGTATGTATGTATGTAAGTATGTATGTATGTATTATGTATGTATGTATGTATGTATGTATGTATGTATGTATGTATGTATGTATGTATGTATGTATGTATGTATGTATGTGTGCATGTTTTGGGGGCGCCTGCAACCTCCTCCCCCCCCCCCCCCCACACACACTTTTTTACATGGCCCGCTCTTTCTCGCCTTATCATATCAGATTCTTTTTTGTGTCGGACCTTGGAGTCACGTGATCCTCAACTTGTCACCAGAGTTCCTGGATGCGAGTTGTGCCCCCCGCCCCTCCCACTCCACCCCTTAAAAAATAAAACCCAAAAAAACCACTGGGTGAGTCGGGGTCGGAGACACGTGATGCAAGCAAGCCGACTGTTGTGCCGCATGATGTTCATTTAGTTTGATAATTTCCATGGAAATATGAAAGATAATAATAAAAACAGAATTACAATCGAATTAGGGTGCCTGAACTCATAGGATATTAGGCTAATTCTTCTTTATGTCACTTGTGGCGCTGTCTTAGTACAACGCCGCCTACCGGAAGCTTTTGAGGTGACCGTCGCTATCTGGACATGTGACCGCCGTCCATCAAATGTCGTCTGCTCCAGGATTCTGTCCATAGGTTAATGGTACCACGTGACCCAGAGAGCAAAAAGAAAGTGACACCCAGACACTTGACCAGGCCCTGCATATGTGTATATGTAAAACCTCTCTAAATCGACCGACCATGGGACTGACTTTAAATGTTCCCTTTAGCGAGGTGGTCGGTTTAGGGAGTTACAATGGTATTGCATAGGCGATCGTTTGGGACCCAAATAAAGCGATCGAGTGGTCGATCTGTGGAGGTGGTCAATTAGAGAGGTTTTACTGTATATATATATATTCATAATATACATATCTACATATCTACCTACATCCATATTATTACATATGTGTGTGTGTATATATATATACCAATCTGCACATGTATGTATGTATGTATGTATGTATGTATGTGTGTGTATGTATGTATGTATGTATGTATGTATGTATGTAAGTATGTAAGTATGTATGTATGTATGTATGTATGTAAGTATGTATGTATGTATGTATGTATGTATGTATGTACGTACGTACGTACGTATGTACGTATGTATGTATGGAAGGATGGATGGATGGATGGATGGATGGATGTGTATGTATACTGACCACCTGCACAGATCGACCACTCCCCTATTTTGATCGCTTTATTTGGGTCCCAACATTACCATTGGAACCATATTATAACTCCCTAAACCGACCACCTCCCTAAATGGACCACTTAAAGTCGGTCCCGAGGTCGGTCGATTTAGGTTTTACTCTATATATATGTGTATGCGTACATATTTGTATATGCATATATGTGTGTGTACGTATATATGTACATATGTAAGCTTATATATATATATATATATTGGTGGGGCTTTATATCCTAGCAACATATATGGTCATATCAGGTTATATATAGCTATGCATGCATGTTATAGAGTGAGAGAAGGAGAGTGAGAGAAGGAACCTTTGTTTTGTTCAACCACACCTCTAGAGCACATTCATTAACAGAGTGAGAGGAGAATTAGTGGGAGAGGGGGAGGGGGGAGAGTGTGTGATAGTGAGCGAGCGGGAGAGCGAGCGAGCGGGCGGGAGAGCGGCATACCGCGGGAGAGCAGACAAGAGATACTAGAGCCGTGTTCACACCCACAACTTTAGGCCGACTTAGATAAGGCGAATTAGATGAAGCGAACTAGTGTCGTGTCCACACATGGAGCGGTTTAAGGTGGAAATCGATATCTGCGCATGAGCAAGTCCATACTAACCAGCGCTAGTTTCGGTTAGTCGACGTCGGCACGAGAGACTGTGGGTTCGACCTAGATCGGTTTCGACTGAATCGTATTGTTTTGGAACGGTCAAAACTTCTGCTGGGCAGTGAAACCCTAAAAATAAATGATGAAAAAAATATCTGTGCACAGCTAGCAGTTTCATAGAGCAAATTTACCGGAAAGTCAACAAACTCAGGTCTCGACTGTGACGTGCTTAAGCCGCTTCAAGTAAACCCATACCGTTCACATTAGGAAGTTGGGCCGACTTAAGTTAGATCGCTTCATATAACCTACCTCGCGACGCGGTTTACTTGAAGCGAATTAGTTGAGGCGAATCAGCCCTAAACCGCCTTAGGGTCGCGTCCACACGGCGAATGTGAGCCGAACTAGACAAGGCGAATTAGTTGAGGCGACTTAACTCCCGTGTGTGAACACGGCTAAGTATGATACAAGAAAATGACACTAGGCGGTGCCACAGTTCTACTTCGCTGTATTGGGAGTGAGTGAACTTGGAAATATATAATAAAGATGTGGAAAGTTTGTTTTCTTTAACGACGCCTCTAGAGCACATTGAATTTTTATCATCAGCTATTGGATGTCTAACATATGGTCATTCTCAAATATTTCTTTGGAGAAAACCTGCTGCTGCCACATAGGCTACTCTGTCCAATAAGCAGCAAGGGGTCTTTTATATGCGCTTTCCTACAGACAGAATAACACATACCACAGCCTTTGATGAACCAGTTGTGGCCCACTGGTTGGAACGGAAAATAACCCAAACTGCAAATGTGCCAACTGAGCAGGATCGATCGGATGACCCATACCTTTACAGGTGGACACTGTACTGCCTGAGCTATGTCCCATCCCCTAATAAAGATGTGATGACCATTGTTGCTTATATTCACATATTTGTGTAATGAATTAAATATTACCTACGTATCTATATACATCATATATATGGGTGTGTATGTACAAAGGGTATCCGTGTCTTGTTGTAAATATAGTTTATTCATTGAATAAAGTCTTTTGTCAGCGCCGTGGCAATGGTCTTCCAGCCATGTGACAATAGACTTATTTCCAATATATGCAGCTAGCCCAAATCAGCTGAAATAACAATATCAAACATTCAAAGACTTACATATGGTATAGTTTGACAATTCACATACAAAAATAGCAGTTATATGTTGTATTCCTGCACACTTGATACATACATGTGTATTGATTAGACCTTTACATTACGGAGTGGTTAGGTGCATAGTTTTCCTTCATAGGTTTGTATGCCTACTATGTTGTGAATTGCAAAACTATCATGTTGTTGGAGTTAACATTTTGAGATGGATCTTACATCCTGGTAACATCCATGATAATGGTAATGATTCTGGTTATATTTCGGTTCTACCAAGTCCCCTCCCCTCCCTGTCAAGAAGGTGCGACATTCCTTATGAGTATTACTAGTATGAGATGTGACAGACTGGTGTAGCTAGTCTAGTCTAGTCTAAACAGCTTCACATGGTCCAGGTGAGCATGCATTTGATACCCTTGATTACTTTCACTACCGAAGCATCTGAGTTGAGGTCAGGGTCAGAAACTGCTTTCTGTGTTGTAGGTTGTTGGGAGTTTTATGTCCTGGCAACACATAAGATCATATCAGGATGGGTACTGACCCACTGGGAACTCAGGCCGGCAGCACCATGACCTGATATCCCACACAGTCACATTATCCTGACACTGAGCCAACCAGTCCTTGTCCAATCCTAATAGTAATAGTTAATAATGCCAAGCGCCAGAGTAGGAAACCACAAGTATCAATTTTTAAGCTATTGATTTGACTCAATCAGGGCTCCAACTCGTGTGAGGAGACAGGCGTTCAACTCATTCGGCCATCCGTCTTTGTATTCTGTGTTGTTGTTGATGTTCATATGTGTGAGCTACTGATTTGACCAAAGCGTTAAAATTCATATCTGAAACTATGTAAACATTTAAAAAGGAAACACCAGCAAAATCCATGACTACCCCCCCCCCCAACCACCGCCCCCTCACGCCTCCCACCCACCCCTCCTACCTCACATGGGGAGAACTTCCTGGGAGTCCTTCAGGGGCGGGGTACTGTCATGGGCAAGGTCATCCTCACGGTCAAGGTCACACCAAGGGCACATGGTCCTCAGGCTTGGTCAATTGACCTCTATTAAAATTTGTCTTTGTGTGGACCGACAGTCTGGGACACGAGGCGTTCACACGGTGGGGCATGTCTGTTTTAATGTCAGATTTAATTGAGTGTGGAATGTTTAGTTTGTTCATGTCGCTATGCAGCATTAAGGAACTAGAACAGCGAATAAGGAGGTACAGAGACACGGCTTAATCAGTGACGGTCTCTTCATTATCTGTCTCTGTTGATGATATGTGCGTGATACCTGTAATCTATATATATAGATTATATATCAGGAACCTCACCGAGCCAGTATGCATATTGCTCAGTGAGGGGCTAACTGTCAGGTGGTCTGTCCTTTTGTTTATACTTTTGTGGTGTTCTCTGTTGCTGAGTGGTTAGAGTGTCTGACTTTATTCTGGTCGGTGGTTCGATTCCCCATGCCCCCACCTCTGCCAATTTGGATTTCCACCGCTGTGGATAACTTACAGCGTCATCAAAGGCCAGTTGCTCTCATACCATGTCTATGTGGTGTGGAAAGTTAAAAATCCCTTGGGTCGGTAAAAGTGTAGGCTAGGGCTTTCTATCGCCAAACTGTCTAATGGTGAAAACAAGTCTATTCAGGCTTATCCATTATAGGCAGTATAAATCTTCAAGAAAAAAAAAAACTTTCATAATTCATTACAGAGCCAATATATATATATATATGCATATGCACACATAATATATATTAATAAATATATATTAATATTTAAATACATATTAATATTTAAATACAATTAATATTTAAATGCATATTAATATCCGTATGTAATAATAATATATATTAACATATAATAATACTAATATATTACATATGTATTATATATTATATATTTATTAATATATATCAATATACATATAAATATTTATATATTAATATTTAAATACATATTAATATTTAAATACATATTAATATTTAAATACATATTAATATTTAAATACATATTAGTATTTAAATACATATTAGTATTTAAATACATATTAATATTTAAATATATATTAATATTTGAATACATATTAATATTTAAATACATATTAATATTCAAATACATATTATTATTTATATATTAATAGTTATATATACATTAATAAATATATCAACACAGCTCAAGTAATCATTCAATAGTGTGATTCATTCCGCAAAACAATCCCCTCAAGATTTCAGAAGCAATGGGCCCTGAAATTGAATGTGGCAAGTGAGGCATTTAAACACTTGGCCCAGCCGGGGCTGGAGGCACACCGCCTCTCACCCAGAACACTTGCACATGCGCACAGATAGACAACAGCTGGCAGATGCGCGCGCACATGTGGGTCCTGTTGTAGGCATTGGGTGCCCCATCGGGGTGCTGATGACCATGATATTCATATTTATCGACGACCAGTGCTACCGCTGCACAGAGGGGGTGGCTTGAGGGGGGGGGGGGGCATAGTGTGGGAGGTGGCCGGTGGTGGCGCCAGTGGGGGTAGTTATCATCTTATATGCTGCCGGTCTGGTGGGAACCTATCAGTTATTTATATTCGTATAAACAGTTGGCCCCAATAAACAGAACAAAGAATGCGTTAAGGCCAGGCACAGCTGTCATACAGTGCACAGGGCCGCTCACAGGGGGCGCCACCGTGGTCTATGTCATAATAACAGGGTCAACTAGATAGGATAAGTGCTAACTATTACATAGGGAACTGAAGATCGGTAGTGTCCTTGTTTATATTCCCATAATGGATTATAGAGGACATTATAAATTGTCAAAAGCAAAACACCCATCTAGAATTGAAGCTCCATATCCAACTTAGAATAATAAGGGTTGGGATGGCCGAATGAGTTAGAGCGTCCGTCTCCCATGTTGTTAGATCGTGGGGACGTGGGGTTGAACGCAGGTCAAGTCAAACCAATGACTTAAAAATTTATACTTGTCGCTTCCTAGCTAGACGCTTGGCATTATTAGGATAAGGCAAGGATCAGTGGAATGAGGAAGACCAGTCGTCTGCAACTGAAATTTCCCCTGCTTAAACAACTACTGTACCCCCTCAAAAAGAGTTAGATATTGATGCACTTATTAATCACTTGGTGCTACTAATTGAATTTAATAGAACCTGTTATTACTGAAGTCTGTGGTGTCAGAGTTTTGACAACCATGTCAACATTTATTTTGCATAATTAATATCTCCTAAGTTAGTCATTGTAAAGGAAATGTACTTCAAACTAAAGTACGGTAGATTATAACGCTCAACCTCATATTCAACCTCAGAAAATTACAGAGACTCAAATCGATCGGACTATGCAACTTTAAAGCGAGTTATGGGTGTCGGGCGTAGAGTATTGGGTTGGGGCGGTTAGGTTACCACAGGAAGTGTTTTAAGGTAACCGTATCCAGTTTGCCCTGGTATGATTTACCGTTAGGGCAACACTTTACTTTAAGGTGCCTAGAGCGAACTGCACTGGTGGTTTGGTGGTTTGGTGGTTTGGTGGTTTGGTGGTTTGGTGGTTTGGTGGTTTGGTGGTTTGGTGATTTGGTGGTTTGGTGATTTGGTAGTTTGATGTGGTGATTTGGTGGTTTGGTGGTTTGGTGGTTTGGTGGTTTGGTGGAATGGAGTCGGGTGGGGTGGGGGTTCATGGACAGAATAGCCAGGAACCCATTAAGCATCAAGTTAGATAAGGCGATGCCTTTGAGATTCAGCATATATTTTGCTTCTATAACTTATATAACTTCTTTTTTTTCATCTTAAAGTTGCATATCTGATGAAAGGAAGACATTTTCAAAACCAAAATAATTATATAGATTTGATTCTACATATCTAACTGAGATATTGATGCACTTATTAAAGCAGCACAGTCCAATGGTTTTGAATTTCTGTATTTTTTCTGAGATAAATATATTAGATCAATCACTAGTATCTACTTTACATTAGTTCAAAGTTACTTTTATTTTAAATGGTAAACCTTTTAAATATTTTGCGTGCAAACATGGAAAATTAGTTTTGGCAAGCTTAAGAGGTTCTGTTAAATTGACTCAGTATTGCCTTCTATGCAGAAACAAATGCTTAATAAGTGCATCAGTATCTAAGTTATATATGTAGAATCAAATCTAGATAATTGGTTTAGTTTTGAAAATTTGATATTTCATTGGACTATGCAGCTTTAAGTAAGCATCTGTTGGAGCAATGATGGGAATATGGAATCAATTTAAGAGAATCTGCATGCAAAAACTAATTATCTATGTTTGCACTTAGATTAAAATATCTCGAAGCCATTTAAAATAGAATACTATTTTCAAATTAAATAAGGTAGATTATAAATATCAACCTAATATATGTATCTCAGAAAATGACAGAAATTCAACTTAGAAGTGTTGAAGATGACAATTAAATTTTGGCATGCACATGAAAATGAAGGACAGCATAAACTTCAGCAGTGACAGGTTATATTTATTTACTTTGTATTCCTTCTGGGCAGGAATAAAACTGATTAAAAGCTTAATGAGTCTACTGGTATCTGAGTTGGATATGACAGGATCAAATCCCTGACTGGCTTTGTTGCGAACAGACGGGGTTGCCTGAATGAGTTGAGCGTTCGCCTCACGTTTTGGTAGTCGTGGGATTCAAAACCCCGATTACAAAACCAATGACTTAAAAATGTACGCTTGTCACTACCTAGGCTGGCATTCAGCATTACGAGGAACAGGATAGGGCAAGGTGCAGTGGAATAAGAAAGACCAGCTAACTGCAATAGGAAATTTCTTATGCCTAATTAACTAATATTATTAGTAATAATGTACAAAGAAACAATAACAAATAAACAAACAAAAAAAGTGATGTTTTTATCTTATACCCCTGTCACACTATGACGTAACGAGCCAACGTGAGCCTGACGTGATCACTTTTCGTCATTACGTTGCCGTACGTTAGGTTACGTTATGATGACGTCAGAATGACGTTAGACTGACATCGAGATACGTCACATTACGTCGTGTTACGTCGGCGCGCGTCAAGGTTTTGAACCTGTTCAAAACTTTCGACGTGACGCAAACATAAGGGTTTACGTTCACCGTACGTTCTGTACACGTTGGGCGAACGTCAATGATGTTAAACGGACGTTAGTCAAACGTTCCACTACGTTCCACTACGTTCCACTACGTTCCACTACGTTCCACTATGTTCCACTCGTTGACCCACATTAAAGGGAATGTAATGGGAACGTCAGGAGAACGTCAGGAGAACGTACGTTCAGAGTTTCGCCAACATTTAATGACGTAAGTAAGGTAAGGTAACGTAAAGCAATGTAGTTCTGGTGATGGAAGAAAGTTCATAACGTTCCGTGAGCGTCATTACGTTGTCCTCTCTCGTTGAATGACGGTATCACTATGCTTTACCGACGTTACGCTCTCGTCCACTACGCTGCATCCACGTTCAACTTGTGCCCAAATTTGCATACTACGCCGAGAAGTTCAACGTTCTTCACGTTCTCCCTACGTTGACGTCGTTACATCGTAGTGTGACAGGGCCATTACTACTGGTAGTACTGTATCTTGAAGATTAACATTCTACCATGTCTGCTGTAGTCTACAGTAGAATTAGATAATAAAAAAAGATCAGATTTCTTATAATAGCAGACATTGTAGAATATTAAACAACTCACCATAGATTTGCAGAATCATCCTCAGCATATAGGACCCCAAACTCCATACTTCACTCTACCCATTCACATTACAACCCCCCCCCCCACACCTACACCATCACTGGTCCCTTCCTGACCCCCCCCCCCCCCCCCCCCATACCCCCAACCCCTGCCCATATGCGTCAAATTAATGATTCAGTAAACATTGACATCAAACCTGCCACCCCACACACTCCCACTACCAACATGCGGGTCAGAAACCTAAATGAACATAATACTTTAATACAGCTCAGGTCCATTCACACTCACAGTCAGCCAATGAATCTGCATGGTCACAAGTCTGTGCATATATGTATAGATATGCGTATAGATATTTGCGTATTTAGATATATGCGTAAAGCATATATGCATATAACTATATATGTATAGCATAGATATGCATATAGATATATGCATAGATATATCATTATATGTGTATAGAAATATGCCTATAGATATGCATATAGATATATGTGTATAGATATATGCCTATATATTATATGCCTACATATATATGCACATATATATGCATATAGATAAATGCGTAGATATATGCAATGTGTATAGATATATGCATATATAAATATGGTTATAGATATATGCCTATATATTATATGCCTACATATATATGCACATATATATATGCACATATATATATGCACATATATATGCGTATAGATAAATGTGTATAGATATATGCGTATAGATATATGCATATATGCATATATAATATATGCATATATTATATATGCATATATTATATATGCATATAGGTAAATGCATATAGGTATATATATATGCGCATAGATACACGCAGATTGGTGCAGATTCATAATATTCACGGAGGTGAATGACCAAGCGCATGAGAGGGAGAGGAAGAGGGAGGGGGAGAGGAAGAGGGAGAGGAAGAGGGAGAGGAAGAGGAAGAGGAAGAGGAATAAGGAGAAGGATAAGGAGAGGGATAAGGAGAGGAATAAGGAAAAGGAGAGTGAGAGCCGAGGGAGAGGGAGAGGGAGAGGGAGAGGGAGAGGGAGAGGGAGAGGGAGAGGGAGAAGAGCGAGCAGAGCGAGAAGCCGGAGAGCATAGTTATCAAACCAGTAGACAGAGACAAGCAGCTGTTAGTGCTCCTATAGTTTTAGGCCGGATTGAGGCTGAGTTTAGGCTTACCGTGCACGGTGAGGCAGTGTTGGCTGGCGTTGATGGAGAGCCTCAGTTGGCCTAGAAAAGAGCAAGAAACAAAGGTGATTTAGGCTGTACACACAAAATAAACACGTGACCCAATTACTGCACACGAGGGACGCTATTGGGATAACTGACTCCACGAGGCGGGCATTGTGGGAGGATGGGGGTTAATTAGGGGGGTGGGCAATGGTATCATTTGTTGATACAATTACTTACAATGTTGCTCAATAGAATGATGACGGTAGGAATAGTGGAATGGGCCCGAATGGGCTTGGTACATTCTTCACAATTTAGAAAATGGTTTGGATATGGGGTGAGCGGTTTTTTTAATGTGTTCTTTGGCTAAATTTATATCCGTCGATGATTAATAGAAAAATTACACCCATTTTTTTTCATTATTAAATATACATGTCCGACCATTTCTGCCAAACAAAGTGATGAAAATTGCCTGCCAATAATAGGGGGGGGGGGGTAGATCAGAAATCCCGCGTATGAACCGGGGGGGGGGGTCCACAAGAAAATCAGCGAAAACGTGGAGATCTTTGGCTCCTGAACATGAATTGAAAATATGATAATTAGCATTCGGGAACCTTGTAGAAACTAGGAGAACTAGAACATCACAACCTCCCCCTCTCAACTCCACGCGGATCCCATGAATAATTCCATTGAATTTACAAGTTGTTGCGAATGTTGCTGGTGTGTTTCAGTCAGCCAATCGGAAATCCCGGAGAATGTGTGGCGGGATAGTTTAAAGCTTCGTCTGTTACAATTTGTTATTGTATTGAATCGAGGTGGGAAATGATCACTGACGATACAGCATGTGTATTTGTTACTGTTAGTGACACGTTACACCAACGGTACAGCATGTGTATTTGTTAGTGACACGCTACACTGACAATACATTGTGTGCATTTGTTAGTGACACGTTACACCAACAATACAGCATGTGTATTTGTTAGTGACATGCTACACCAACAATACAGTGTGTGTATTTGTTAGTGACACGTTACAGCGACAATAGAGCATGTGTATTTGTTAGTGACATGCTACACCGACTGAAGGTACAACATGTGTATTTGTCACTGGTAGTGACACATTACACCGACAATACAGCTTGTGTATTTGTTGGTGACACGTTACACTGACAATACAGTGTGTGTTTTGTTAGTGACATGTTACACTGATGCTGCATCATGTGTATTCGTTAGTGACACGTTACATCGATGATACAGCATGTGTATTTGTTAGTGACATGTTACACGGAAGGTACAGCATGTGTATTTGTTAGTGACATGTTACACCAACGATACAGCGTCTATTTGTTAATGACACATTACACTGATGGTACAGCGTGTGTATTTGTTAGTGATATGTTACACCAACGATACGGCGTGTGTTAGTTTGTTTGTTGTTGGTTTACGTCCTAGCAACATCTAAGGTCATATCAGTATTTAAGTCATTGGTTTGACTCGACCAGGGTTCGAACCCACAAACCCACGAGCTACCAACACGGGAGACGGACGCTCTAACTCATTCGGCCATCCCGTCTGGTCGTGTGTTAGTGACACGTTACACCGATGAGAGCGTGTGTATTTGTTAGTGACACGCTGCACCACGCTCCACTACCCCTAGCGGCAGTGCGTGGAACTTGCATTCACATCACCCCCTGGTGGCAAGCCGGGGAATTAAAATGGGAATCAAATGGCGCTGATTGATTAAACATGCAGATGGTCAACTCTTTGGTAATGAAATGATGACAAGACTGTATATTAGGTTGCTCGGTATTATCGATAGTATTTTTGTTTGAAGTAAATATTATTTTATACGGTTATGTGAAGGCATCCAACATTACTTTTGGTGTGGACATCAAAGTCAATTTCGCTACTCACTTTTGAGCATAGCAGTGTAGCACATAGTATTAAACAACAATACATCTTTAAAATATCAAGATGGTCTTGACTTTCTACCATAAATATATTACTATTAGATTGCAATAATCGACGCCACATCAGTTTGAAGTAATTTCTAGCATATATGGCTAAGTTTGGAGACTGAAAACATGACAAATAATTTTGGTCTGCATGTCAAGATTCTGACACTATAGGCTTCAGCAGTAATAACTTAGATTGAATTAGCTAATGCCTAGTACACACCTACCGTTTGTGCACACCCACCTACCGTTTGTGCACACCCACCTACCGTATACGATCTAAAACTGCCCCTTTCGCGCACAAAAATCGCTAGGTGTGCGCTCCCCGCACACACCTAGCGATTGCAATTCGCGACTAAAAACTCAGTTTTAGGGCTAAAACGGGCCGATTACGATTGCGATTCACGATTCGAAAAATGAATCGGCCCGTTTTCACTTTTAAGCGGGTCGGGTCAAGTCGCGAGTTTTAGTGCGCGAATCGTATATGGTAGGTGTGTACCAGGCATTAGACTTCCCTGCTATGTAGCAACATGTTCAATAAGTATACCAATAACTAACTTGGGTATGTAGAATCAAATCTAGATTCAGTAAAACCTCTCTAAATCGACCCACCTTGAGACCGACTTTAAATGGTCAATTTAGGGAGATGGTCGGTTTAGAGAGTTAGAAAATGGTTACAATGGTATTGCTGGGACCCAAATAAAGCGATCGATATCGGGGAGTAGTCGATCTATGGAGGTGGCCGGTTAGGGAGGTTTACTGTACCTGTTTTGGGCTTCGAAAAATTGGTACCTCTATGCAGCATTAACTTCGGAGATGGTTGAAGAAAAAAGACATTACTTTTGCTGTGGACACCAACAATCATGGACAAACGCTTTCAATACCCATTTCCGAACACGCCAGGCCTGCCACACAAACAAATTTAGTGTTTCTCAACCTACAGCTAATTGTAGAATCAGTGCTGAATTGGTAAATTAATTGTACAATAAACATTTGTGCTTACCATTTGGATCATGTTAATTAATTCGCATATATCAGTCTCGCAATTGTAAATTGTAAGAGCACAACATAAAGTAATAATAGTGTAAGTGGGGTGTGATGTAGTGCAGTGTGCTGTCTTGTTACTTCATTGACAGTTGACTGTACCATCAGTGTAACGTGCCCATTTATGTTAGACCACCGGTATCTAGCGAAACATCAGCTGACATTGGATCTAGTTCCCGTGACCCCCGTAGGGGGCGCTCGTTACCTGACCCTGAGGTTACGCTACGGTCGTCTGCTGCTAGCAAACAGTGGCGCCACGCGGCGGATTTATTCAGAACCAAAACAAAGGGACGAAATGTCGTCTGGCCGTGCGTCCTTTGAGTAAGCCATTAATGATGTCAAGCGGGGAACAAACAATTCTGTCGCAGAATACAATAAAAACTCATTGTCTTTGTGCGAGTACCTCAAAGATACGGGCTGAATTGGTAAATCAACATCTTTGTACGATTCTATAGCCGTCCGCAGGTTCCGCTCCTTTATTCTTATAGGTTGGTTGTTGGAGTTTTACATCCTGTCAACATATAAGGTCATATAAGGATGGGTACCGACTTTTGACAGTGTGCACTCATGGAGACTTTATAGTGCTGCCCCACTGGGAGACCAACACCATGACCTGATATTGCACGCAGTCACATTATCCTGATACTGAGCTAACCAGTCCTTGCCCTATCATATTAATACCTAGCACCAGGCTAGGAAGCGACAAGTATCAAATATATAAGTCCTTGGTTTGACTCAACTGGGAGCCAAACTCCCGACCTCCCGCACGCGAGGCCTACGCTGTACCGATTCGACCACGGCACCCGGCGCACTTCTTTACATTATAGAGCAGACGGGTGATATCAGAGGAATGAGACACCGGGAATGATATACAAACTTGCAGACCTTTGTGTGCCTTACTCGAGTGCATACTACTGAGTCTGCATTAGCCTCGCTATCATCAAAATAAATTGGTAAAACAGCAATGTGATGCCTAAAACAAGTTCGGTACAGTAATTAGGCGGCTTCTAAATAACTCGATAACACTCGGCAAATAAAATTGGTAAAACAGCAATGTGATGCCTAAACAAGCGCGGGAAGGCCATGATTAGGCTGGTTTTAAATAACTCTGAAGTTAACACTCGGCGTTGCCATGGCAATCAGAATCCACGTCTGGCAATCTTTGATCGCATTGTTTGGGTTCCCATCTGCGCGCAAACTGTGAGTAAGTGTTCTTTGGTGGGAGGGGTGGGAGGTGGGGGACTGGTTTGTGTCGGGGTGGGTTGAAGGGATGGGGGGCTAATTGCTAAGGTAACACAGTGGATAGTGAGGGGAGATGGGAAGGTAAACACACAGAACTCCTGGCCGTGGTTATTAGTAGTTCATATGTACAGTAAAACCTCCTTAATCGACCACCTCCTCAGATCGACCAGAAGTCGATAGCTTTATTTGTGTCCCAAACGATCGCCTATACAATATCCTTGTAACAATATAAAAAAAAAACTCCCTAAGCCGACCATCTACCTAAATGGACCGTTTAAAGTGTCTCCTATGGTCGGTCGACTTAGAGAGGTTTTACTGTATATATGATAGAGCCATAGAGACAAGGTTCGCAGCGAAGGAAATTAAGCCTTACTAAACCGGATATTGGTTACTGCCCGCCACCTCCCTGTCTCTGTACACACGCCCTCCCTAACATAGTGTGATTACTGGACTTACTGATGGCAAGTACAGTAGAGCACCCGCTTCCCACGTCACAGGTCATGGGATTCGAACCCTGGATTCGCACCCAAACCGAGTCAAACTTCAAAGCCCATCCTGATATGCCCTTAGATGTTGCCAGGACGTAAAATGCCAACAACTAACCCGAGTAAAAGCGATGACTTAAACAGTAATACTTGTCGCTACTTCTCCCGGCGTCGAGGTTAAATCTGCAAAGCTCGATAGAAAGCTTTGCATTTTCAAATCCAAAAATAGCTACCTAGATTTGGTGCTCTGTCTCCAGCTTAGATACCCGAGCAGTTATAAAGCATGTACAGCTGCATGGAATTTAAGCCATTTAGGAACAAAATTAGTTCAAACTAAAGTAATGTAGATTATAATAACAGACGGAATATATTTATCTAAAAAAATCTGGTATAAACTCAAAACCATCGAGTTGTGCAATTTTACCAACAACAAATTATCTAAACAAAATTAAGAAGAAATAACAATATGAGAAAAATATGATGGAAGCTGACATGGTTCAACCGTTGAACACCGTTTTTAAATTGATTAAATTATGGCTGGCGTGTTAACACACCATCTGCACACAACTTCAGCTTTGTACAACACCTTTTATGTCCCACCACGTGTCAGGGCCATTCAGAGAGCATCAACGTCTCTTCTGTACGCCACGTCTGTACGTCTCTTCTGTATACCACTTCTCTATGTCACTTCTCTACGTCACTTCTCTATGGCACCTCTCTATGTCACTTCTCTACGTCACTTCTCTACGTCACTTCTCTATGTCACTTCTCTATGTCACTTCTCTACGTCACATCTCTATGTCACTTCTCTAGTCACTTCTCTACATCACTTCTCTACATCCCTTCTCTACGTCACTTCTCTATGTCACTTCTCTACGTCACATCTCTACGTCACTTCTCTAGTCACTTCTCTACGTCACTTCTCTACATCACTTCTCTAGTTACTTCTCTATGTCACTTCTCTACGTCACTTCTCTAGTCACAGCTCTACATCACTTCTCTACATCACTTCTCTACATCACTTCTCTAGTCACTGCTCTATGTCACTTCTCTACATCACTTCTCCACATCACTTCTCTATGTCACTTCTCTATGTCACTTCTCTATGTCACTTATCTACGTCACCTCTCAGTCACTTCTCTATGTCACCTCTCTATGTCACTTCTCTACGTCACTTCTCTATGTCACTTCTCTATGTCACTTCTCTAGTCAGTTCTCTAGTCACTTCTCTAGTCACTTCTCTACGTCACTTCTCTATGTCACTTCTCTGTCACATCTCTGTCACTTCTCTACGTCACTTCTCTACCTTCTCAGGTACACTAGATTCAGATGGGATGGCCGAATTAGTTGATCATCCAATTTCCATGTGGCAGGTTGTGGGGTTACCAGACAGGCTGAGGCAAAAGAATTACATAAGAAGTTATACTTGTCGCTACCTGGCCTTGTGATTTGGGAAGTGCAATGAGCAAGATTCATTAATTGTTCGCAATTTAAATGTCCTATCCTTAGTAAACTGTGTATGCAACTGGGACAAAAATGGTTAAAAGCTAACCCTCCTACTTTGTAGTCTTTTCTAAAAGAGGAAAGTGGGTCTGTTGTCGGGCTAAGGGCGTCTTGTTCGACATGTCCCCCTACCGGGCACCGACAACACTAAGCATCCACCCGTAGGAGCGGCATGGCTGAGGGGACGCGCGCGTTACCATGGATACCGGCGCGACAACACTTGACACTGGCACAACCATACAGGTATGGCGATTGCCACTGACTCCTGCGAATCGTCAGTGCAGTATCACAATAAACCCCGTCTGTACATGTGCGAGTTAATGGTAATGTCGCATAGCAAAGGATAGGACGAGGATGCGATGAAAGTGATGCTAATAAAAAAAACGAAGAAGCTGAAATCTATCTGTAAATAATTGAGCAGACTGAAAACAGAACGTTGCTCCAAGTATCCTTATCCTAGTAATTAATGTGGGATCGCGCCCCGGCAGGGTCAAATCGGGGTTTGCATCCAGCTGGGTCAAGCAAATTACTTTAAAACTAACAGTAGCCTGACGCTCGGCATTACAATGTCATCTGTGGAATGGGGAAGACCAGTTATCTCCGATATAATGGTTTTGTTTTTGTCCGTTCAGCAAGTGGGGGGTATTTAAATTGCTGACAATTCCCCCAGCTTACTCAACGACATACATGAGCTGATATTTATATCTAGCCTGTAATAATAGCTGCACGGATATTGACACGCGAGTTTCTTAATGGCTATACCTTTGAAAGCAGACGACTTAAAGTAGATCTTAAAATTACTCAAACTAGGCAGGTTTCATAAGTAGAACCGAACGATATCCAATGCTCGGAGACGATATTACAGACGATAGTCAGGCCTACTTCTACGTGGTGCCCAGAACACCATTCTCTGCACTGGAGTGGCCGCGGTGACAGTGTGTGGCGCCACCTAGGTGTAGAAGCCTGAACTAGTATTAATCTGGCCGAGTGTTTCTGCGCGGCTGTATAGAGAACTAATGTGAACCTACTATCCTGGTCACAGTAAAAACACACGAGCATATATAACCATGAATGGACAACAAAATAAACAACCCGACTTCTACGCCAGGCAGTGTTTGAACCATCAACAGCCAGAAAGTAAATAAAAAGAAGCAACTTATTCACAGAATGTATCCCTGGAATACACATGCATGTACGTATGGTTTATTTGTTGGGGTTTAATACTTCTACTATGCTAGTTAGTAGTCCGCGCTGACCTCTCACTCTCAGACAAGAAGCTCCATACACAGGTAGGTATAATGGTTGGCACAATGGCCCGGAATGCAAAGGATGTAGGTTCGATTCCCGCTCTAGGGGCAATATTTACCATTTTAATCACCCACCCCCACAACACTAACAACATGTAAGATTACATTATCTTGACACCAACTTGTGACAGTGCGCACTCATCGCAACTAGTCCTATCGCACTGGAAGACCATTCCGCTGACATAATATTTTACTCAGTCATATTATCCTCATAGTATAAGTATTAATTCCGAATGCTAGGCTAGGTAGTGACAACTGTGAATTTAGGTATGTTATTGCTTTGACTCGGGCGGGGTTTGAACCCATAACCTGTTACACAAGAAGTTACGTAGTGCCGTTATCGATTTGGTTATCAGTATCGGGATAATGTGACTGAGTGGGATATCAAGTCATTGTACCGATGGCCTGGTGTCCCAGTGGGGCAGCACTATAAAGTCATCACGAGTGAGCGCCATTAGAGGTCGGTACCTACCCGCTACCTACCCGTTACCTATCCGGTACCGGATATGACTTTAGATGTTAAGATGCAAAACCCCAAGGAACAAATAGTTATGTTCATTGATTGACATAAGTTGTCAGTTTGCGATTATATCAAAATGAATCTTGCTTACATTTATTTCCCTTGAGAATTGTTTCAATTTCTGCTGAATTCTTGTACCGTGGGAATGTAAAACAAGGCGAGAACGGGACTAAAACTCACATCTCTACCATTCTGGGTCTGGGCTCTTAACCATTAGTCTATCTATATAGCGTTTCACCTAGGGTATGGGTGCACTAGAAATAGTAGAATGCATTAATTCCCCTGAATTGTAAATCTCATACTTACACTTACAAATACCTAGGTAGTACAGCTTCATCAGCATCCAATGTGTTTTGTTAGTAGTACTAGCAGTACAGTATCCTGGTCACATCACCAATGTGGTAGTTGACCTATTTATAAAAGAATGGAAGGGAAACACTAATGTGGGGCTTCAACCCGTACTTCTGTCATCCCAGGTTTAGTATCCTAACCATTAGACTATCAAGACTCCACAATGCAATCACCCTACCAACATCTATATTTGGGGGTGGCACTTCACCTGGGGAGGTTAATGTACCTCATTGCACACCAGACGCCTTCGTCGGATCAGGAGAGTTCAATTCCCGGTCGAGTCAAACGAATATACAAAATTGAAACTTCTCGCTTTGTAGCGAGGCGCTCGGCATTATTAGGGTAGGGCAAGGACTGGTTGGCTCAGTGTCAGGATAATGTGACTGAGTGGGATATCAGGTCATGCTGCTGATGGACTGGTCTCCCAATGGGTCAGCACTATAAAGGTACCATGACTGTGCACTGTCACAAGTCGGTACCGGTTCTGATATGACTGTACATGTTGCCCGGATGTAAGACTCCAACAACCAACCTCATTGCGTTAGTAAAAGGTCGACTATCCTGGACATGTTAGGGGTCATCCAAAGTTTTCAACATTTTCAAGTAGTACAAACAGAAATATCTGCCCAGACCGCCCCCCCCCCCCACACACACATAATAGTACACATCAGCATTTTACTACAAACCCAGATGGAATGGCCGAATGCATTGATCACTCGCCTCCCATGTTGGTTTGTTTGTTTGTTGTTGTTTTACATCCTAGCAACATCTAAGGTCATATCAGGACAGGTACCAACTTGTGACAGTGCGCACTCATGGTGACTTTATAGTGCTGTCTCACTGGGAAACCAGGCCACCGGCACCATGACCTGGTATCCCACTCAGTCACATTATCCTGACACTGAGCACACCAGTCCTTGCCCTGTCCTAATAATGCTGAGCGCCTGGCTAGGAAGTGACAAGCACCAATTTTCAAGTCATTGGTTTGACTCGACCATGGTTCGAACCCACGACCCCACGATCTACCAGCACGGGAGACGGACGCTCCTACTCATTCGGCCATCCCGTCTGGTCTCTTCCCATGTTGGTAGGTAATGCGATTCAAACTGCTGACCTCGAGCTCTCACTCTGGGCGAGTCAAACCAATGAGTTAAAAATGTACACGTGTCACTACTTAGCCTGGCATTCAGCATTACTAGGATACGGCGAGGAGCAGTGCAATGAGGAAGAACAATTTTGTGTGATTGAAAATTTCGCCGCTTAATGAACTAATGTACAAGCAGAAAAAGAAAGTTCGCTGAAAAATATCAACATTTTATTAGACGATAAGAGTCATACTCGACTGACACCTCCCTTCCCCCAATGACCTAGATAAAAGATCCCCCCCCCCCCCCATATGCAGAGTACAGGTGAATGACAATGTAGTCTAAATATGGGCGAAAATTGCTCTAGTACAGAACAGGAAGTGGAATTCCTGGTTCCAGTATCAAAAGGCTATTTATATCGGCATAGATTTGGTGAAATGAGAGAGAAAGAAAGAGGCAAGATGGCGACCACAGAATGCTGCTGATTTCACTTTTCAAGCCCATTAAACTACATGTTTTATTATATTTTTCAACTCAGAAGTAGCAGGTAAATATAAAGATGTATATGAAGAATATACTTCGCTTCTTAAATTAAGAATGTATTTAATTTTCCCAGCCTTTCACCACTTCTTCTAATGGGATGTTACTCACCACTACTGCAAGTACGGGGTGAATCTTTTATCTACCAATGACCGTGAAAATGGTGAAAACGTTGGATGACCCTTTAGTTACCCAACCCAGCAAACGTGACGCCCCGAGTTAAAGTTTAAACGCCCAGCACCGCAGCAAACACACCTTGAACCTGTCGGAAATGGAACCCCAAACCCAGTGTACAAGGGGCCAGAGATCGCAACCCCGTAACCCTTACACCATCTGACCCCATCTCAATAAACATGGCCCCGCATGACCACATCCATTTAAAAGCTGCTTACCCACCCATAGCCTCCTCTGCGGGCCCCCACTTACTAACATGTTACCCACCCATGGAATCATCTGCACCCCACTTACTAACATGTCACTGATGGAAATTTTGAAAATATGGAAATATTCCAGAATGAACTCCAATATGCTAAACTTCAGGGTGAAAATATCGAATTCCAGGCTATTTCAGGCTTTTCAAGGCTGATTTTGATAGGAATTCAAGACTATTGCCATTTGGATTTCAGGGGGGGGGGGGGCAATGGCGAATTCGAGCTAATTTAGATCAGTGGGGACAGTTTGATGGAATTCAAGGTTTTTCATGACTAATTACTCAAAATAGGTTATTAAAGTCAAGGCTTTTTAAGACCTTGAAAAGGGGCAAATGAAGTTCAAGACTTTTCCAGACTTTCCAGGCCTCATTTTGACCCTGAAACTTGCACCCTCCATGTTTGTGAGTTTCTGCCATCCTTTTTTACTGTGTCTTTTGTAGATAAATATATCAGGTTCTACATTAATTCAGTTTGATGTATCTTTTATTTTAAATGGTTCATTATGGAGATATTTTGAGATATTTGAAGTGAATACATTCAAAATTACTTTTGGTATGCACACCGCAATGCTGCACAGGCGTTATTTCCCGTTTTCTTCGCATAGACCAAGAGCAACAAACTGCAATAAATGATTCATAAGCACATCACTATCTCAAGTCGGATATGTAGGATCAAATGTAGAAAGGAGATCGGGTCGACTATGTGATATTTTCATCCGATTATAAAGCTTCAAGCTTTAACGCACCATATGACAACATGTAAGACAAACACATCATTCCGTCTGTTGTTATGTTATACGCCGTCCTACTTTAGTTTGAACCCACTTTGATCATAAATGACTAAAGTGCCTGTCACACCATACCGGATTGAGCAACGGACATAAACCGGACAAAGAATTTTCTCATCCGGTGGTGTTCGGTATCAAAATGCACCGAAATGTGTCAAACTGTTGCAACCGCCAACGGATGAAATGGACACTAAATGGACAAGGAATGTACATTAATGAATAGCCAACGGACGAGAACCGGACGGCAACCGAATGTCAAATGGACCGACCGAATACCAAACGGACACGTACCGGACTGTTCACGGATGTGCCAAAAACATATACTGACCGAATTCCCGCAACACCATCAACGGGCACTGCAGGAAGCAAACTGGAGACGTAACGGATGGGTAACAGACATGAACCAGACAAAACGGAGTAAACAGACTTAAAACAGACACCAACCGTACATGCCAGTCCAGCGGTGTCCAGTACAAGTTTTGTGCATGTTCAAAACTTGCTACCATATACACCGGACACAGAACGGACACGCCGGATGCGTACCATATATAAACCATACAGTGCCGTATTTCACTGGACAGTGTCCATTTTCTATCCGTTTTCCCAGTCCGCTAAGGTGTGACTGAGCCTTTACATTCCACGTACTCAGCTGTGTCTGAATGTCCACATGCTAATATTTAATGCAATGGTGTTTAAAAAAAAAAAAGTAACGTTAAAGTTTTAACAAAACATACCCCAACCCCATCCAAATGGACAACAGACACCCCCCCCCCCTCCCCCGCCTCAGTCCCCCCCCCCTCCCATTCTCCTTACGCTGTACAAAATAACGTCCGCGGAGGGAAGTCCCTTGTGCGCATGTCTGACCCTTATGGCTATGAGTGGGTGGGGTGACATCGAGTGGGATTTAGTACCATTATCTAACACTAGATGTCAGTACGCGTGTACAGGTTATCCCTGGGTATCGTCAATGGGGGTTAGTTGGTCGGGGGGATTGCTAATACCATAAAACTATCGGATAGCTTATTTTTACCAACACTTTTTTTATTCTGGTTAATTTTCATGATTGTGGGCCAACGACAAGTTATAATATAATACTACAGCTGGCCAGCATTGGAAACAAGCCTGAGTACTTGGGCTTATATGCTATGGACAGAATAAATTATCATCATCATGCTGTTGGTCGCGATGCGACAAAGACTGCTTTCATTACTTGACTGCCGCTCTCCATTTAGCTATCTGCTGTGAGAGTTGCATCCATGAGTCGGTCTTAAACATTTCATGAAAGCTGCCTGCAAAAGTGTTGAAGTGCTGCTGCCTTTTGCAAGTTACCAGCGGCACTCTCTCGGGGAGCAAATAGAGGTTTCACACCAGCAAGAACATGTCAAGACAGGCGCAAAACTATTTGTCCCTGCAGTGGCTGGTCGGGAGATGTTGGGAGTTCCATATATCAACCGCCCTTAATGCTGCCACAGTGACATGGTTTTCTGTTTAGGGTTTGCTCCCTTATCCTTTGGTTCTGTCAAGAACCTGTACCACAAGGCAGTGGTTTACAACTCTGCAAGGCAGGGGCGTCAAACTCCCTGAGGTATTGCTATACCTGCAATACCTACAGAATAAATACAGCCTTTAAAAAAACATCCCCAAAAAACAAACAAAAAACAAATCAGTTGGTGTCATTTGCAGCGATTTCTGATATATTAGATTGGCATTTCTGGTGTTTGGCATTTCTGGTGTTTGTGACACCCAAGAAAATAAAGTGCCGCTATTCCTGTTTGAAATATTATGAAGAAGGGATGTCTTACTGTGGATGTCGGACTATGTCGGGATGTCGGACTATGCAACTTTAGCAAAACAGGTTGTCTAACAAAAACAGGTCCAGCCATTTCTGTTGTTTACAACACTAAGAAAAGAAAGAAAGCTGACAAAAACAGGTCCCTGCCATTTCTGTTGTTTACAACACTAAGAAAAGTAAGAAAGCTGACAAAAACAGGTCCTTCCATTTCTGTTGTTTACAACACTAAGAAAAGAAAGAAAGCTGACAAAAACAGGTCCCTGCCATTTCTGTTGTTTACAACACTAAGAAAAGAAAGAAAGCCTCTGACAAAAACAAGTCCCCGCCATTTGTTGTTTACAACACTAAGAAAAGTAAGAAAGCTAATGATAAAAACAAGTCCTCGCAAATTGTGTTGCTTACAACAACTCAGATAAGTAAGAAAAGCAGGTAACCGCCATTTCTGTTGCTTACGACACTGACATAAGTAAGAAAGCTTCTGACAAAAGCAGGGCACGGCCATTTTTATTGCTCCTGACACTAACACAACAGGTCACCGCCAGGAGACGTTCATGGCGGCGGTTGCTTAAGGTCATAAATCGGCAGCCCGAGCTGACCGTGGGACGCAAGGTGCAGAAGGTACCACGGCCTTGTCTTAGGGTGCAGTTTATAGCCTCTCAGCATCTTGGCAACCGGCAAGTACTCGTCAAACCACGTGACCTCCCAGACCCCACCAGTACGAGGGTAGACGGGTCCCACACTGGAGGGACGCTGGGGGAGACTCATCAGGGTCTGTGTGTGGTGTGTGGTGTGTGGTGTGTGATGTGTGGTGTGTGGTGTGTGTTGTGTGTGGTGAGTGGTGTTGTGAGGCTATGTTGTGAGGTTATGTCGTGAGGTTATGTTGTGAGGTTATGTTGTGAGGTTATGTTGTGAGGTTATGTTATGGTATGTTAGGTTAGGCTAGGCGAGGTGAGATGTGGTGACGTGAGGTGGTTGCATGTTCGGTTAGTGGGGGAAGGATTACATTGACAATGATCATTTAAAATATTCAGGGTTGAAAGTGACCTTGAATTAAAAAAAAAAGAAAAGCGGAAATCGATGGAATGGTGGGCTATATAACCAGCCGGGATGGCCGAATGAGTTAGATGTCCGTCTCCCGTGTTGGTAGATCATGGAATCGTTTGTTCGAATCCTGGTCGAGTCAAACCAATGACTTAAAAATTGATACTTGTTGCTTCCTAGCCAGGCACTCGGCATTATCAGGATAGGGCAAGGAGCAGTGGAATGAGGCAGAACAATCGTCCGCGATTGAAATTTCCCCTGCTTAAACAACTAATGTACCCCCCCCCCCCAAAAGTATAACAGTATAAGTATAAGAATCAGACTACTGAGAGAATGTTTTCCTAACATTATGCTTAGAGAGTAAGTGTATGGCACCTGCTGATTTTCTGTGACTGTAACGGTGGTGAACTGCTGTAAGAATGTACGTATTTTTGTTATACACGTAACTCTGAGGGAGGAGGCTGGACGGTGCCTCCATTGCACCGCTCAGTACATGCGGGTTCACGTAATCAAAGTGAGCACGTGCAGTACAGGTTATACACCTGGACACAGATAAGGCATCGTGTAATCAGCTACACACACAAACACCTACCTGCTACCCAGAATGCAGTAATCAGTGCCACATGGCGAAATGACGCAGCAACGAGAGGTCATGATTCACCCATCTGGTTAAAGAGGGAGGCGGTGTTTGGGCGCCATCTTCAGGTTTAGACTGGGAGGTGTTGGGGGGGGGGGGGGGGGGGGGGGGGGTCAACGTGTCTTTACATTGAAGTACAGCGGAGAACGGAAGACATGTATGCTGCCTTCTGCGCGTATAATACAAATACATACAAATGTATACACATGGTCACACATATAGCATGTACACAGATATACATACATACAGATAATTAGATATACATGTATGCATACATATATAATATATACATATGCATACATTTAGGCCTACGTATACATTCATACATACATGTATACCAACATACATGTATACCAACATACATGTATACCAACATACATGTATACCAACATACATGTATACAAACATACATACATGCATACATACATCATCAGCATGCTGTCGGTTGCGAAGCGACAAAGACTGCTTTCATTACTTGATTGTCGCTCTCCATTTAAAGGCTGCATTCCATATACGCGTAATGCGTATGCGCATGCGAATGCGACAAAAAATCGAAACGCCTTGAAACCTATGAGCTACATTCCATATACGCGTAATGCGTAATGCGAATGCGAATGCGAATAAAATCCATTATCCCGATCGCTCCATGTAGCGATCGGTGCGTAATGCGTAAAGGTGCTGCGAATAGAAAAGCATCAGTCGCATTTGTCCATTGATATAAGGCTGGAGGAGGCGACTGATAATTACGGACAGCCATGTAGGTTTATGCGGCGGACCTGTTAGGAAGCAGTCTTCATATTTGGGACGGTCCTAACATCCCTCTCTGTGTGTCTCTCTGTGTGTGTATCTGTGTCTCTGTGTGTGTGTCTCTGTGTCTGTGTGTGTGTCTGTGTGTGTGTGTCTGTGTGTGTGTCTCTGTGTGTGTGTCTCTGTGTCTGTGTGTGTGTCTGTGTGTGTGTGTCTGTGTGTGTGTCTCTGTGTTGTGTCTCTGTGTGTGTCTGTGTCTTTGTGTGGTGTGTGTCCTGTGTGTGTCTCTGTGTCTGCGAACAGAAAAGCATCAGTCGCATTTGTCCATTGATATAAGGCTGGAGGAGGCGACTGATAATTACGGACAGCCGTGTAGGTTTATGCGGCGGACCTGTTAGGAAGCAGTCTTCATATTTGGGATGGTCCTAACATCCCTCTGTGTGTGTGTGTCTCTGTGTGTGTATCTGTGTCTGTGTGTGTGTCTGTGTGTGTGTGTCTCTGTGTCTGTGTGTGTGTCTCTGTGTGTGTGTCTCTGTGTGTGTGTCTCTGTGTTGTGTCTCTGTGTCTGTGTGTGTGTCTCTGTGTGTGTGTCTCTGTGTGTGTGTCTCTGTGTTGTGTCTCTGTGTTGTGTCTATGTGTCTCTGTGTGTGTATATGTGTGTGTCTGTGTGTGTGTCTGTGTGTGTGTGTCTCTGTGTGTGTGTCTCTGTGTTGTGTCTCTGTGTCTGCGAACAGAAAAGCATCAGTCGCATTTGTCCATTGATATAAGGCTGGAGGAGGCGACTGATAATTACGGACAGCCGTGTAGGTTTATGCGGCGGACCTGGTAGGAAGCAGTCTTCATATTTGGGACGGTCCTAACATCCCTCGAAGCAAGCTAAACTGAGCCATGTTTGGACCGTCCCATTCTGTGTGTGTGTGTCTCTGTGTGTGTGTATCTGTGTCTGTGTGTGTCTCTGTGTGTGTCTCTGTGTGTGTCTCTGTGTGTGTGTCTGTGTGTGTATCTGTGTGTGTCTCTGTGTGTGTGTCTCTGTGTGTGTGTCTCTGTGTTGTGTCTCTGTGTATCTGTGTCTCTGTGTCTTTGTGTCTCTGTTGCTGTGTGTGTGTCTGTGTGTATCTCTGTGTCTCTGTGTGTGTCTCTGTGTGTATGTCTCTGTGCCTCTGTGTGTCTGTGTGTGTGTCTGTGTGTGTGTCTGTGTGTGTGTGTCTCACAGACAGAGACACACACAGAGACACGGAGACAGACACACACATAGAGACACACACAGAGACACAGAGTCACACACACTTTTTATATACTTTTTATATACTTCACTGCATAGCGCATAACGCATAACGCAATACGCATTACGCGTATATGGAATGATGGCATTCGCATAACGCATAACGCATTACGCGTATATGGAATGCGCCCTTTACTCTCTGTAACATTTCATGAAAGCTGCCTGCAAAAGTGTTGATGGCAAATAGAGGTCTCACACCAGCAAGAACATGTCCAGACAGGCGCAAAACTATTTGTCCCTGCAGTGGCTAGTCGGGAGATGTTGGGAGTTCCATACATCAACCGCCCTTGATGCTGCCACCATGACATGGTTTTCTGTTTAGGGTTTGCTCCCTTAGCCTGGTATGCAGGTATTGCAATACCTCAGGGAGGTTGACGCCCCTGCCCTGCAGAGTTGTAAACCACTGCCTTATGGTACAGGTTCTTGACAGATATATACATACATACATACATACATACATACATACATACATACATACATACATGCATACATGCATACATGCATACATGCATACATGCATACATGCATACATGCATACATGCATACATGCATACATACATACATACATACACATATACCTGAGCCCCCCCCCCCCCCACACACACACCAACCCATATACCTCCTTCCCTCCTCCCCCTGACCACCGTCCGGTAACCTCGTCGCACCTGGAACTTTCCCCGGCCCTCGGAGCAGGAAGTGCCGGGCGGGGCGCGGAGGAAGCTGGGCGGGGCGGGGGACGGGGCGCGGGGGACGGGGGACGGGGGGAGCTGGGCGGGCGGAGTGCCTGCCGCCCAGGAGCTGAGGGCGTGAAAAGCGCGCACTACGCCCACACCTCCCTAGAGGGCGCTCGCGGCGCCAAGGTCACAGGTGTGATCACAGGTGTGGTCCGAGCGTGCAATGGCGCCCTCTGTCGGTGGTGGCAGGTTGGAGGTGCTCGTTGGTAGGATGGGGCGGTGGGAGAGTGGGTGTGAGAGAGGGGGTAGCGGACTTCAAGAGGGCGTGTCAAGGATGTTGAAAAGGGCCGGACGCTCTGGTGCTAACACTAACAGTAATAAGGGGTGACTGCGGCACCGGGTGTTCGGTCCTCGCAGTTCACACTGAGCAGACGGTAATACTAATAGTAATACTAATAGGCTACAATGGGTGGGTGCCTTTGGCGCGAACCAGGACAACTAGATAACGGGATTTACTTTTTATTACTGGTTAAAAAGGTAATTTTATTTGAATTCTTCATGGCTTATTCCATACATAATACGATTGGGTTTAAACTTTGCTTCTGAGCAGATTTTTTTTGGTCATTACAGTAAACCCTCTCTAAATCGAACGACCCTGGGACCGACTTGAAGTGGTCCATTTAGGGAGGTGGTCGGCTTAGGGAGTTAGAATATGGTTACCAATATGATGGTATTGTTGGGACCCAAATAAAGCGATCGATATAGGGGAGTGGTCGATCTGTGAATGTGGTCGGTTAGGGAGGTTTTAATGTCAATAACTGTACCGCAGAACATGTTTAATGACGCTGATACTAATTTGATCTGTGAATCTGTGTATATAACACCACAACCGCACAGGTTGGTTATATATGTATATAATATATATAATGTATATATATAGTACACACCGTAACGACACACCTAGCCTGTCCTAGGGTCAGTCCGACACAGCCGCTGGTGTCGGACAGTCGCCTGGTGCGATAAACCCTCACCCCGCCCCTCACCCCGCAGCCCCGACTCCTTACCCCCCTGACCACTCGCTGCCCGCTCGCAACGCGCCGTCACGTGACCGCGGTCGGTCCCGTCACGTGACCGCGGACGGGCGGGGAGCGGCTCGTGTGAAGTGGCCGAGATGTGAGGAGGCAATCACGGCCGACAATCACGGCGGGACGATAGTGGGACCGGTTGAGTGATTGGCCACTCAGCGCGGGAGAGGCCGGCTGGGGGAAAGCGGGAGGGAGGGCGAGGGGAAGCCGGCGGGAGGCCGGCAAGGGGAGAGCGGGGGGGAGAGCATGGGGAGACCGGCGGGGTATGGCGGGGGAGGCCCCGGGGGGAGAGCATGGGGAGGCCGGGGAGAGAGCGGGGGAGGAAGGGTGTCCGGATGGGGTCGGGTGTCCGCAGCGATAGCTCGCTTGTTGTCTTAACCCATTTCCACGAAATCTATATTTCTCATTGTCAATGCGTGGTGTGACATTACACGTGCATGCAGCTCTCTCAGCGTAAGTACGCGGTGTATCTGTGTATGTGTGGATGGAGACATGTGTGTACGGGTATATAACCAACGTGTATGCATATGTTTAATCTAGTATTAAAGTTGCATAGTCCGATAGTTTTAAGTTTCTGTCATGCTTGTGAGATGCATATATTGAACTGAATGTCATTATCTACCTTACTTGCGTGTGAAGTAACTTTGATTTTAAATGGCTAACTTTCAATATATTTGAAGTATAGACATGTACAATTAGTTTTGGCAAGCACGCCAAAAGTCAGCCACCATAGGATTCTCCAGTAGAGGATTCTATTATATTCACTCAGTGTTCCCTTCTACGGCCGTAATCGATTAACACGACCCGGGCGACTCAGGTGACCCGAGTCGTCAGAATTTCAAATAGAACACCGCGAGTGGAGTCGACAAATACATGTGCCATGTGCAAAACAACCCGCTGGTACCATCCTGCAGGATAACAGCCATCGGTACCAGTCATACATATTTTTGTTTGATAATAACATAGATTAATGAAATGGAAATATCACTAAACTATGCCATCATAAAAATATTTAAATCATATTTTGCTGTAATTATATCGGCTATTAAAAAACAAATGAAAGGGCCACCATTTTTGTCACCCCGAGCATGGAGAAGCGTATTCGATTATTCGACCCGAGTCTGCAGGATGTGCGCATGCGCCAAAAAGTGGCTCGGGTGACCAGAGTCGATTAATCGATTATGCCCCACATGACAAAAAATGCTTAATGAGTGCATTTGTATTTGAATTAGATATGCCTAATCAAATCTAAAATGATTATTTTGGTTTTGAAAAGTGATGCTTCATCGGACTATGCAGCTTTAACCAATTCAATATTTGATGGTAAATATAAAAAGGTATGTGAAGATTATATTGTGCTTCTTACATTAAGAATTTACGTGGTTATCCGACACTTTTTCTAACGGGTTGTTCAGATCCCCCGTTCAGAAACAGCGCCGTGTGAGTAACCAATAATCAATGTGCATTGTGCATAGTTAGTGTGACAGGCCATGTAGGGCCAGTTCCTCCATGTCTGTATTCTTGAACGCAGCACTAAAACGAATGATGACAAGAAGAAACGTATCCTACCTTTATTACTCCAACCACTTTATATCGACCCAGAGTTGGTGAAATGGGAGAGAATGCAAAAAGATGGCAACCATAGAATCTGGTCGGCTTCACTTTTAAAGTCCACTAAACAACATGTTTTATTATATTTTTAAACTCAAAAGTAGCGGGCAAATATTAAGATATATGTGAAGAATATATTTGTTGTCTTAGATTAAGAATTTATATGCTCATTTCATTTGCCCAGCCTTTCCACCCTTTTTCTAATGGTTTGTTCTTCACCCCTACTCCTGGTAGGGGTGAATCTTTTATTAAGGGTGTGACCTGCTTTGAGGTGTGCCGCGTGAGAACTCATACCCTGACCCCCCCCCCCCAAGTTTGTTTTATTTAATGACACCTCTGGAGCACATTGATTGTTATCAATGGCAATTGAATGTCAAACATACGGTCATTCTGACATATTTCTTTGGATGAAACCCTCTGCTGCCACATATGCTACTCTTTCTGACAACCAGCAAGGGGTCTTTTATAATTATATGCACTTTCCCATAGACAGGACAGCACATACCATAACCTTTGATGAACCAGTTGTGGACCACTGGTTGGAACACCCTGAACCGCACCATCAGCAATCAGAGGCTTTAGTTTAACCCCAATTCGGATTAAACCAACACCTACCTGTCCCGTGAGATAAAAACGGGGGACACACATACAGATCCCACCCCAATGCGCACACAAAGTCACGTACTTTTACAGGGCCCATTTATTTCCTGACACCTCCCCTTCCCTCTACCGTTACGTCACACGCGTGACGTCACGACAGCGCATGCGTGACGCGACAGGAGACGCCACTTGACGGTGGGGAAGTGCAAACACCTGCGGACTGGTGAGTGGACGTCTCTCAAATACTCACTGGTAATTGCGGGGTGTTGTGTAGTGTAAGTGCGGTGTGGTGTAGTGTAGTGTGGTGTGGTGTAGTGTGGTGTAGTGTAGCATGGTGCGGTGTGGTGTACTTTAGATTCGCGCAGTGCAAGGGTGGTGTGATTGGATGTAATGTAGTGTGGCGTGATGTAGTGTAAAATATGTGTGATGTAGTGTAAGTTGGGTGTAGTGCAATGTAGTGCGATACAATTTGGTGTAGTGCAGTGTGGTGTAGTGTAGATTGGTGCGGTGCAAATGTAATGTAATGTAGGATGGCATGATGTAGTGTAAAAGATGTGTGATGTAGTGTAAGTGGGGTGCAGTGTAATGCAGTGTTAGTGAGGTGTGATGTAGTGTGTTGCAGTGTAAGTGGGGTGTGATGTAGTGTAAGTGGAGTGGGATGTAGTGCCGTGTAAGTGGAGTGCGATGTAGTGCAGTGTGATGTAGTCTAAGTGGATTGCGAAGTACTGCAGTGTGCTGTATTGTAAGTGAGGTGTGGAGTAGTGCAGTGTGATGTAGTGTACGTGGGGTGTGATGTAGTCTAAGTGGAGTGCGAAGTACTGCAGTGTGCTGTATTGTAAGTGAGGTGTGGAGTAGTGCAGTGTGATGTACTGTACGTGGGGTGTGAAGTTGTGCAGTGTGATACTGATAGGTGCTGTCATGTAAGTGGGGTGTGATGGTTTGTTGGTGTTTTACATCTTGGCAACATCTAAGGTCATATCAGGATGGCTACCGACGTTTGACAATGGGCACTGATGGCGAATTTATAGCGCTGTCCCACTGGAATACCAGGCCACCAGCAGCATGAAATTATATCCCACTCAGTCACATTATCCTGACACTGAGCCAACCAGTCCTAATAATGCCAATCACCTGGCTATGAATCAACAAGTATCAATTGTTAAATTATTGATTTGAACCGTCCGGGAATGCGACGTGTGATGTAGTGTGGTATGATGTAGTGTGGTGTGATGTAGTGTAAGTGGGGTGTGATGTAGTGTCATGTGATGTAGTGGTGTGATGTAATGTAAGTGCTGTAGTGGAGATGTGATGTTGTGTACCCTAGTGTAGTGTAATGTAGTGTGGTATGGTGTGTAGTAATGTACCCTAGTGTAGTGTAATGTAGTATGGTGTGTTGTAATGTACCCTAGTGTAGTGTAATGTAGTGTGGTATTGTGTGTAGTAATGTACCCTAGTGTAGTGTAATGTAGTGTGGTATGGTGTGTAGTAATGTACCCTAGTGTAGTGTAATGTAGTGTGGTATGGTGTGTTGTAATGTACCCTAATGTAGTGTAATGTAGTGTGGTATGGTGCAGTGTACTCTAGTGTAGTGTACTATAATGTAATATAGTGTACTGTAGTGTGGTATGGTGTGGTGTAGTGTACTGTCATGTGGTATGGTGTGTTTTAGTGCAATGTAGTGTGGTGTAATGTGCAATAGTGTAATGTAGTGTGGTATGGTGCAGTGTAGTGTACTCTAGTGTAGTGTAATGTAGTGTACTATGGTGTAGTGTACTGTAGTGTGGTATGGTGTGTTTTAGTGCAATATAGTGTAATGTAGTGTGGTGTAGTGTGCTGTAGTGTGGTATGGTGTGTTGTAGTGTAGTTACTGTGCTGTAATGTAGTGTAGTGTGCTGTAGTGTACTATGGAGTGTTGTAGTGTAATGTAGTGTAGTGTGCTGTAGTGTAATGTAGTGTGGTATGGTGTAGTGTAATGTAGTGTGGTATGGTGTGTTGTAGTGTAGTTACTGTGCTGTAATGTAGTGTGCTGTAGTGTAATATGGAGTGTTGTAGTGTAATGTAGTGTGCTGTAGTGTAATGTAGTGTGGTATGGTGTGTTGTAGTGTAGTTACTGTGCTGTAATGTAGTGTGCTGTAGTGTAATATGGAGAGTTGTAGTGTAATGTAGTGTAGTGTGCTGTAGTGTGCTGTAGTGTGGTATGGTGTGTTGAAGTGTAGTTACTGTGCTGTAATGTAGTGTAGTGTGTTGTAGTGTAATATGGAGTGTTGTAGTGTAATGTAGTGTAGTGTGCTTAGTGTAATGTAGTGTAGTGTGTTGTAGTGTAATGTAGTGTAGTGTGTTGTAGTGTAATGTAGTGTAGTGTGCTGTAGTGTAATGTAGTGTGCTGTAGTGTAATGTAGTGTGTTAGGGTGGAGTGAATCATTACGGCGTGGTGTGATATACACAACCATGTGGTATGGAGCAATTCACATGTTTAAGGAGTACACCATATATCTAATGAGTACACCATATATCTAATGAGTACACCAGTATCTAATGAGTACACCATATATCTAATGAGTACACCAGTATCTAATGAGTACACCATATATCTAATGAGGATACCAGTATTTAAGTTGTATATGTAGGATCAAATCGAACTAAATCATTTGGCCATTGAAGTTAAATTACCTACAGAGGTGCAGGTAAGCAGGTTGCCATGGTTACGCTTCAGTGAACTCACCCTGTACCCATAGCGTAACCCTACATGGCTTGTCCGGCAACAGGCGGACACCAGCTACACCATTTAGACCAATCAGGATTAGGCCATGTCACGTGACCATTAGAGGGCAGCGAGATGGAGGAGGGGGAGGAGGTGGAGGAGGGGGGGGGGGAATGGGGGATTTATTCTATTGAGCGTTGGGTATGACAGAGAGGCTAATGTGATGAAGGGCCTGGGCTTGGTGGGATGACGGATGGGGGAGGAGGGAGGAGGGAGGAGGGAGGAGGGGGGATGGAGGAGGGAGGAGGGAGGAGGGGGGATGGAGGATGGGGGAGGGGGGATGGAGGAGGGAGGAGGGGAAAGGCGAAAGGGGGAGAACCCCTGTTACGGCTCACTGCCAATCCCAATAGGATTAACATGCATTTAGGTGAAGGGGCGGAGGAAGGCCTTACTGACATTACCTGGGTTACAATACGCAACGTTGTGTAAGGGCATGGTACACGAAGGTAATGTATATTGTGGAAGATTGCCTGCATATAAATATATATATATATACGTATACATATATCCACATACACAAGGTCGATTTTCAAACACCCCCCCCCCCCCATATATATATATATGAAGTGGGCGAGACTACTCGACCGATTATTTGCGGGCTCGCATTTTGTGTGGGCTCGCATTTTGCCATTATTTGCGCGGGCTCGCATTTTGCACGGGCTCGCAACTGCCGGGTTCCCTGCTGTAAAGCATTGCTTGGATACGTCGATTGTGACTATCCTAGCAACGATAGGAGGTCGGGCGTTCGGACCCAGACCCATCGGACGTGTTTTTGCACGCTCCGATGTTTCAGCCGAATATTTAGGATTTTATTGTCAAAATTCCAAACTTATTTAACTTAATTATATGGGAGGGGATTTGACTTATAACATACATTCCACTGTTGAACTATATTTAACTAAGAACATAGGTTTTATTGATCAATTCATTCTGTTAGTCAGAGGTAAGAATAAAAGGGTGAGCTCCTAAGAAGTGACAGGAACGTCCCTTGCATTCTTTACTGTTCTTCAGACTTATATTATTAACCGCTATGGTAAACTTTGGATTGCTATTTGGATTGCTCTATAATCTTATTTAATTAAGGGCCTTCTGCCCATGGTCTGTCAGGAGTCAAACTCTCCACCTCGGACATTGCTAGTCAAGGGTCAGGCTGGCAGGATGACAGACAACCGGCGGCGGGAGGCACAAGACATTCACATGGAAACAATTATTTATATTAACATGTAGGCTTGCCTTAAGCGGAGGTGGAATAGCCCGATGGTTAAATATATATATATATATATATATATATATATATATATATATATATATATATGGGTCAGGATCACGAAAAGAGGCCAATTGGGGGAAGTTGTCGGCATCGAGCATGGATGTCGGCGTCGATCGGTATAGTTATAATTTAGCATTGACAGAGATGTTGGAAAGTCTTTAAATTTATCCTGAATGTAAAGGTCGAGAAAATACAACAACCTTATTTGTTTCTAGGATAATTTAATATAAAACAAAGAAATGCACGAGACTTTAAGAATTGCGACGCCGACATCTGTTAAAGTTGTCGGCGTCGATCATTGGATGTCGGCGTCGATCGGTATAATTATAGTTTAGCATTGACAGAGATGTTGGAAAGTCCTTAAATTTATACTGAATGTAAAGGTCGAGAAAATACAACAACCTTATTTGTTTCTAGGATAATTTAATATGAAACAAAGAAATGCACTACACTTTTAAGAATTGCGACGCCGACATCTTCACTTGACCACCGATTGGCCCGTTTTCATGAGGCTGACTTGTATATATAAATATATATGTATATATATATATATATATATATATATAATATAATATATATATAGGCGATAGAGAGAGAGAGAGAGGAGGGTAGGGGCGAGAGGGAGAACTGATGTGGTTTTCATGGTCTCCAGCATAGTGTGACTGGGGTGTATAAGTTTTGTTATATACACCTACTACGTTATCGGGCTAACTGCCGCAGATGGCTTTGGGTAAGGCGTGCGTGCGTGCATATGCATATATATATATGTATTATATATATATTATATATATATGTATAATATATATATATATTATATATATATGTATAATATATATATGCAATATCAGTTACCATATATATGAGATGAATTACCATATAGATATCGGTTACCATGTGTATATATATATATATATGTATATATATATCAGGTACCATATATATCCCCATGGTATTGGTAGCTGATATCTTATTCAGTGAATAAATTAATTTTGTTTCTACACAGGAACAGTAGGCTTCTGACATATGATATATATATATATATATATATATATATATATATATATATATGCACATATTATATATGCATATGTTACATATACACATATGATATATATAATACTATATATGCACATATTATATATATAATGCTAAATATGCACATATTATATATAATGTGACTGAGTCTGAGTGGGATATGAGGCCATGGTGTTGGCAGCCTGATCTTCCAGTGGGGCAGAAACTATAAATTCGTCATGGCTGTGGACTTTCACAACTCAGTACCCGTCGTGATATTACCTTAGATGTTGCTAGAACGTAAAACAACAAACAAACCTACCTGCCTGGCCAACCACTGGACAGACAGGTAAGTAGGCAGCTAGCCGAATTCCACCAAGTTCACCCTGCCTTCTAAACCCCACCTGGTGCCAGCCACACTCACACCCACACCCACACCCACACCCACTTCCCGCCGGCCAGAGCACGAGGTGTCAGCCGTCGCCTACAGGTGGCACACCGAAACGTGACGTCACACACACCTAGCGGTGATGGTGCTTCGTAAGAGGGGCCCTCCTGCCCCACCTGCTGCTGTTGCTGTTGAACCCTAATTAGAGCCTCCTACCTTCCCTGACCCTCTCTAAAAAAAAAAAAAATGCTTCCCTCTTCAATCACCCGGTCGGCAATCGGACCCGCTTCTCCAAATAATCATCGATCTTGTACTGTAGTATAATGTAGTTGCCTCAATTGACTTTAAAGCCCTAGTCAGATCTCACCGGATTGAGGAAACGGATAGAAAATGGACACTGTCCAGTGAAACACGGCAATGTATGGTTGGCATTCGGCATGTCCGTTATCTGTCCGGTGATGTCCGGCGGTGTCTGGTACAAGTTTTGTGCATGTTCAAAACTTGTATCGGACACCACCGGACTGAGGTGTATGGTTGGTGTCTGTTTTAAGTCTGTTTAGTCCGTTAGTCATCCGTTAGGTGTCCGGTTTGTATCCTGAAGAGTCTGTCTGTGGGAATTCGGTCCGTCGTTTTTTGGCATGTCCGCGAACAGTCCAGTTGGTGTGCGGTCCGTCCGTTTGACGTTCGGTTGCTGTCCGGTTATCGTCCGGTGGCTATTCGTTAATGTATGTTCCTTGTCCGTTTAGCATACATTTCATTCGGTACTTTTCGGTACATTTTGACACCAGACACCAACGGACTAGACACTTCTTTGTCCGGTGGTATCCGGTAAGGTCTGACTGGGCCTTTACACAACGTGAGCATGCACATCGGATTGGAGTTTTACGTCCTTACATTATCCACCCTTATACTGTTCATAAATAGATTATATTACGAGAATATTATAGAAATTGTCATAAGCTACGTGTAATATTAATACACTTTGGTTACCCCTCAATGAAATACTAATTTTAATGTAATTTTGATTAATATTTGCAATTCGATATCGAAATGAGTTTGGCTGATTGGTGACAGTCGCGTGACTATCCTGGACTTAAGCAGACATATCTGCTGCACATGAACAGACCTAGGTACAAACTCAGAGCTTTGAATCCTGTGACCGACCAAAATGGGAGGCGGATGGTCAACTCATTTGTCCATCGCGTCTGGTTCTTTGTTTTGAATGGCTAATTTTGGAGACATTTATAGTGAAAACATGCTCAATTTTAGTGTGCACATTAAAATAGGGGATATGGTCTTGATATGGCGTTTCTCTCCCATTTCCCCACATACGAAGTGTAGGATCATAGCACCAGCATAGTACCAACCTGGAATCAATATTGCACCTGTATCGAAGTTGGGCATGCAGTAAGGGCTTGTATCTAGTGTTGTTGACCTATAAGCATGTGTAGAAACATTGCATATGACGATTATGAGTCCCAAATCATAACAAGCATTTAATAAGTGCACCAGTATGTAAGTCGGACATGTAGCAACACATTTAGATACATGCTTCGGTTCAATATAATTGATATAATTGATATAATTGATATAATCTATATAATTTATATAATTTATATAATTTTTATAATTTTTATAATTTTTATAATTTATATATATACATGAAGAGTTCAGGCCAAAACCCTGTTAACACCAATAACACAAATTGAGATAAAGATTACATTCCTATTGTTTGTTCATTGCTCCAGAACCAGTTCATTAAATAAAAAGTGGATTTAGTGAAAATTAAAATTACCTTATATAAATCTTTAAAAAAAAAATTAATTCTTGGATTAGGGAGTTTTGTACCTGAACTCTTCACACCCACACACACACCGATCTGGGGCAGTCCGCTAGGTGGCGCACGACCTAAATGCCTGCGTTTCAGATTGTGACACCACATTTAGGAGATGCACTCGACTATATACATAAGTGGGCACTCAAACGCACAAACTGCGCATGCGCGTAAAGGTGATAAAGATGTCCACAGGGGGAAACTGGGCCACTCACACTCTCTCAGTGAGAAATGAGGACAACGGCACCATGCCCTGTTATCCCACTACATTATCCTGACACTGAGCTCATCCGTATTTGCCCTATCCTATTAATGCTGAGTGCCAGGCAAGGAAGCAACAAGTATCAATTTTATAAGTCCTTGGTTTGACTCGACCAGGAACCTAACTCCCGATCTTCCGCACGCAAGACCTGCGCCATGCCAATTCGTCAGCCGCGCCTGGTTGGTGCGACGTGTGGATATATATGTGTGTATGTGTGTGTGTGTGTATGTGCGCGCGCGTATTTTGCGTGTGTGTGTGAGATTGGGGTGACCATGGGTTGGTGCTGACGGTGGCCTGTATATGCATGTGTATGTGTGTGTATGTGCGCGCGCGTATTTTGTGTGTGTGTGTGTGAGATTGGGGTGACTGTGGGTTGGTGCTGACAGTGGCCTGTATATGCATGTGTATGTGTGTATGTGTGTATGTGCGTGCGCGTATTGGGTGTGTGTGTGTGAGATTGGGGTGACTGTGGGTTGGTGCTGACGGTGGCCTGTATATGCGTGTGTATGTGTGTGTGTGTGTATGTGCGTGCACATATTTTGTGTGTGTGTGAGATTGGGGTGACTGTGGGTTGGTGCTGACCATGGCCTGTATATGCATGTGTATGCATGTGTATGTGTGTATGTGTGCGCGCGATTTTGTTGTGTGTGTGTGTGTGTGTGTGTGTGAGATTGGGGTGACTGTGGGTTGGTGCTGACGGTGGCGTGTGTAGATAAGTGCCATGTAAGGGTTCCGTAATGTCGGGCAAACTGCAGGTGTCAGCTCACCGTGAACACGCCACCCCAGACCGGTGGGTGTAACGTGCTATACACACACGGAGACCACGGCCATGCCTTACTGGGTATTATAGTACAGTCACAGACAGGAGGACAGATGGTTAAATGACCTCATGAAAAAATGACCTCATGAAAGCGTGATAATTGGCCATTTTGAAAGCGTGTCTACTCCTGCTAACCAAAATGGTGGCCAGGAGGTTTCCAGCCATTTTCATAGGTTGGCGATCGGTTGGTGACTGGTTGCCAAGTAATCGCCGACTGGCTGCTAACTGATCGACAAGCTGACACACTGCGACCACTCGGTAAGAGGTGGATGAGAGGTTGGTGAGCAATTGTAGATTGATTTGCGACTGATCTGCAATCGAACACCAATTATCGGGCTAACTGCCGCAGATGGCTTTGGGTAAGGCGTGCGTGCGTGCATATATAAAAACATCCCAGAAAAAAACCCCGCAACCGCAATAATTAGGCGTATATCCCCCCACCCCCACCCCACCTCAAACCGCCCGTAACCAGGCAACAAGGACCTGACAGGATGAGTGCCACTCGACGTTCACCTGAGGGACGTGACGAGTGGACACTCACCCAGGGATGAAAGTGGTCTCCGACAAAAAGCGCGCAAATCAGACCAAGAAGTTTGCGCTAATGGCGAATTTCCACCAAAATGCGGATTTCTCCACAGAGGATGAACACTGTCAGGGAATCGCGGGGAAATGCCGGAAGTCACGTTTCAGCTGTCATTGTTGTGGCTATATTAAATTATTATCGCCCACATCTAACTCTTTCTTGTTTGGGTTTGTTTGTTCTAACAACATTTAAGGTAATATGAATGGGATTCAAACTAATCAATTGCTGTAATAATATATATATATATATATATATATATATATATATATATATATATATATATATTATTATTATTAATGGTTTATTTAAAGGTGCATAGTCCGATGGTTTGGGGTTTCTGTCATTTTCTGAGATAGGTTGATCGTTATATTCTACCTTACTTTAGTTTAGAGTAACTTTTATTTTAAATGGCTAACTTTGGAGATATAAATTAGTTTTGGCAAGCTTGCTAAAACTCCAACACAATAGGTTTCTGCAGTAACAGATTCGATTAAATTACTTTAGTATTCCCTTCTACGTTATGACAAATGTTTAATAAGTGCAGCAGCATCTAATGCCAGGTACACACATACCGTATAGGATTCGCGCACTAAAACTCCCGATACGCTTAAAACTGAAAACGGGCCGATTCATTTTTCGAATCGCGAATCGCAATCGTAATGCTAGCACACACCTACCGTTTTACCCCTAAAAATTGCGAATCGCAATCGGTAGGTGTGCTAGGGGAGTGCACACCTCACGACTTTTGGGCAGTTTTAGATCGTAAACGGTAGGTGGGTGCGGAAAAACGATCGTATACGGTAGGTGTGTAGCTAGCATAAGTTAGATATGTAGAATCAAATCTCGATCATTGTTTTGGTTTTCAAAATTTGATGTTTTCATCGGACTATGCAGCTTTAATGTCAATCGGTAAATATAAAAAATCGCGGAAATCCACGAAATCGCCGAGATCTTTCATCCCTGACACCTCAATCGGATCAGTAGTGGATTAAGGGGACGGTCACTGAGGGAGAGGAGACGCAGGTAGAGAGTTCTGTTTCCGAGTCTAAACTACTCTGATGTTGTAGAAAAGAGAACTAGGTCACCATCATAACATGACATGAGATATATTTTATGGCGTTGAGGTCGAGGGCTGATGGGTGAAAATGGGGGAGGGGTTGGGGGTAATTAACTGACGACAAGGTCAGCAAGCCTTCAGGCAGTCGCTCAGAGATGACGACGTCGATTCTCGTCTGCTCTGGCTAAATGTCGTCTGCTCTAAACAAATTAATATTAAAAAAAGGCGCCAACCCCGACGGGCAAACTGTCCCCAAATTGAAACCAAACCAAATATTCTTTCCAGGATCAGTACTTTATGTCTTAGTGGAAATAACTACAGGATATTTTCTGGAAATTGATAAAATAGTAATTAATTAAAATGGCGAAACAAGATGGCGTCTTACGACGGCCTTTTCAGCTCAGGGGTGACACGCGGCTCTGTATAGTTGAAACCCAGTAATTAAAGCATATACCCGCGCTGCAGGGGGTCAGTTCGGTTAGTCGCAATAATCAACTTTAATCAACAAGAAAAATGGCGAATTCTGCCCTTAATCACCGCGTGAGATAGGGCCGGGCCTGAGGGCAAGGCTGGGGCAGAGGCACACGTGATTACGAGGCTGGAGGAGGTCTAGAGGAGGGCTGGAGGAGGGCTGGAGCCGATGGCTGGGCGTTATCTTGGAGATAAGGTGTTGGCAGGGGGAGGGGGGGGGAGGGGGAGGAGGAGGGGGGAACTAGAGGGGGGGGGGGTGAAGGTGTCAGTGTCAAAATAACAATACAGGTGAGAGTCACCAGTCCGTTGCTCTCCACCGCCATTACACATACTGGGTGGGTTAGTGAGAGTGCGGGGCGGGGTGTCCTAGCAACATTTAAGGGACTATCAGTTTTGTGTTTTATGACGAAGCATATTTCATGGTGGCCTTAATAGTCATGTGTCATTGGGTTAACATTCAGTCAGTATTATGACCGGGTATCCCACTGAGTCAGGATTATGACCGGATATCCCACTCAGTCAGTAGTATGACCCACTATCCACCTCAGACAGTGCCATGATTCGACATCCCAGCCAGACAGTACCATGACCCAATATCCCACTCAGTTCACAGTACCATGACCTAATATCTCACTCAGTCAGTACTATGACCCACTATCTCACTCAGTTGGTAGTACTGTGTCCCAATATCCTACTCAGTCAGTTATATCACCCGATATCCCACTAAGGAAATGTCACTGAGTGGGATAGTGGGCCCTCATGGTGCTGGCAGTCTGGTCTCCCAGTGGGACAGCACTATAAAGTCGCCATGAGTGCGCAATCACAAGTTGGTACCCGTCCTAATATGACTTTAGATGTTGTCCGGATGTGAAACTGCAACAATCAACCAACTACTACACACTACTCGTGCTACTCCACTGCGACTACAAGCGAATTGCTAGTCGCGGTGTAAATCACAATGGTAAAACCATTAGCGGATGACCGGCGCTATTGTAACAGTTTTATGTCCCATAGCGCGGCCATTGATGACTATACTTAGGGCTTCGGGATGCAAATTTGTGGCTCAATTCGCCAAAATTAGTCGTGGGGGTGTTGTCCATTATTGGTCTCCGGCTGTTCTTATGGTAAGGATGGGGGGGGGGGGGGTCGGCTTCACTAAGGGGACAACGAAGTGTTCACATACCAAACATGGCGTAGTCACGTGAATGTTGGGAGGGAGAGGGAGAGGGAGAGGGAGAGCTAAAGAAAAATCATGAAGCAGAGAGGAAAATAGGTACCGTATTACTACACTGGTATTTAGTGGGCATTTACCACTAAATACCAGTTTGTATTATGTTGGGCATTCACGTGACGTATAGGGTATTCACGTGACGTCACGAACCGGATGCGCGGCCATTGTGGCGATATCAACTAGTAAACATCCCATAGAGTTTGCCTGTACGCGCAGTGCAAAATGTCTATTTCATTCAAAATTAATAGAAATCCAGAACCCTAACCGTATAAATTTAATATAATCTATTCATTGAATATGTTTTCTATATGTGTACCACACGATTTGTTTCTAGGTGGTGTGGTTTTAGAGATATTTCATTTTTTCTGCATGAAGATTGCTCACGAACATTGACAATGCGTTGAGTTTGGCGGTACGCGCAGTGCAAAACGTCAGTTTTATTCAATATTAATAGAAATCCAGAATCCTAACCGTATCAATTTAATATAATCTTTTTGGTAAACATGTTTTCTATGTGTATTCCAATCAGTTTGTTTCTAGGTATTGTAGTTTTAGAGATATTTAACTTTTTCTGTCTAAAGATTGCTCACTGCCATTGACAATGCATTGACTCAATTGAGTATGCCGGTACGCGCAGTGCAAAATGCCAGTTTTATTCAAATTTAATAGAAATCCATAACCCTAACCGTATCAATTTAATATAATCTTTTTGGTAAACATGTTTTCTATGTGTATTCCAATCAGTTTGTTTCTAGGTGTTGTGGTTTTAGAGATATTTAACCTTTTCTGGAGGAAGATTGCTCATAGCCAGTTTGACAGTGTGACAGCCTTTATTATTGTGGTTACTATCGCCACAATGGCCGCACTTCCGTTTAGCGTGACGTCAGTGCATACCCTATATTGTGTATACATTATTAACCCTACCAGTACCATTGGTTCACTTGGCCAATCGGCTAAGCCTAAAGCTGATACCCTCCCCTATCAGTTCGTTCAACTGGATGGAATTTATTTTAGCGTCCAGCAACTTCCATAGCTACACTTGAGGCTATATATATATAATTGTATATTATGTACATGTGCTCGCAAGTGTTATCGGGTCTGGTGAGATATCACCGGGTCTGGTGAGATATCAGGCCGGTTCCAAGCGTCTCGCAGTGACCCGGATGTGGAGAGAACGACCAGATTAGCAAACGGCGCCCTATTATCGCCCCGGGCGCCGAGCGGCCCATAAAACAACAGGTGTGTATCTGCAGAATCTGGCTGTCACATACGTCAGTCAGGCTGCAGAGTGTGACAGCTGAGGGTGTCAAGTAGGGCCCGCCACCAACCAGCGAATAGCCCGGCGCTGGTCCCTGGCGTGGACACTTATTTGTAACATTACTCATTAGTAAATGAAAAAGTAAAGCTTGTTTTATTTAACAACGCCTCTAGAGCACATTGTTTTTCTGGGTTTTTGTGTGTGTTGTTTTACGTCCTAGCAACATCGAGAGCACATTGATTTTCGTATCAACTATTGCACGTCAAACATATGGTCATTCTGACATATTCTTTGGAATAAACCCACTGCTACCACATAGGCTACTCATTCCGATAAGCCCAAAGGGGTCTTTTATATGCACTTTCCCACAAACAGGACAGCACTTCCACATTGGAAGGGAGGGTAAATGAAATAGCATGTACGGATGCATCAAGTAACTTATATGCCAACTTGACGAATGGGAAAGGCGAACAGAAACAGCTGACGGATTGCCACCGTCACGAGGTCTATTAGAGCAAAGTCAATAAATAAACCGGAAGACACGTGACGTAACCATGGCGACGGTCCCGCCCTTTCCACTCCGGACTCTCAGCTCAGTCACTGTCTGGCCACACCCACCACTATCTGCTCATCCCCACATTGTGTAAAGCTCCCACGCCTGGATAATTCATGAAGTGTACATACATACACAAATCTAGGTAGGATTATAAGCACACTGCAAGAGACGGCTTCAGCACCAGATGAGGTTTCATTCCATTAGCTACTACCGGCTCGCATCTGGCGGGCACCAGTCGCACCGAGAAGCAGTGTGGCAATGAGTGGAAGCGGACTGGGCATTGTGGGATGGATGGACAGGTGGTTGCCGAGCGCCAGGTGGGTCTGGTGAGGGTTACACAAGACGAGACATGGGAGCCTCTGAGATGGTTCGTTCACACCGTTTACAGGCTTACCGATGTTTGCTGTCTTATCAGACTGTGTGATGGCTCAAAGTGAAATAAAGCAACAAACAGTCGGAGCGTCGTAACACCCCCCCCCCCCCCCCCCCCCCCCACACATATATATACATACTCCGAAACTTCCAGTTTATTTGGGGTAATGGAAACTCAATGTGACGGAGTCGTGAGAAACGAGGTGAACACACACTGCCACCCCTATATTAGTATATACTGATGCTTAAATTTGTAACAAAGAACAAAGAATTCGAAGAGTATTTCACTATTTGTATACAAAGATATAAACATTTATCTTCACACTTTCTCGATGTTGTGTTTGTTTTATGCCCTAGCAACATCTAAGGTCATATCAGGACAGGTACCAACTTGTGACAGTGACAGTGGGTACCAACTTGTGACAGCCAGCACCATGAGTCGACCTGATATCCCACTCAGTCACATTATCCTGACACTGAGCCAACCAGTCCTTGCCCTATCCTAATAATGCCGAGTGCCAGGCTAGGAAGCGACAAGTATACATTTTTAAGTCATTGGTTTGATTGGACCAGGGTTCGAAACCAACACGGGAGATGGACGCCCTAACTCATTCGGCCATCCAGTCTCGATATGTATGTATGTGTGTATGTATGTGTGTATGTATATGTATGTATGTATATGTATGTAGGTATATGTATGTATGTATGTATGTATGTATGTATGTATATGTATGTATGTATGTAGGTATGTGTCATGGACATGGTGGTGATGAAAATGGGAAATATTGCGCCTAGAGTGGGACTCGAACCCACATTTCTTTGCATTACAGGCCAGTGTGCTAACCATTACACCACCTAGTCCTAGGCTCCCAGATATCACCACAGTACCCACGCCTACCTGTATACGTGGTTACTTGCCTGAGAGGTCAGTGCACTACTACATATGTCATTGCAGTCATTGGTTTGAATCGCGGTTCAAATCCCATGACCTACCAGAACAGGAGACGGACTCTCAATTCTAGCTACCGATTGCAGATATATTGTGTATTGATCTCAGATATTGCTAGGCCATAACAATTAAAACCCTACTATCTAGGTACTCAGCATAAACTAAATAGGCGCCAGAGTCGATTCCACAGCTGAAACAAACAGTTATAGTATACCAATTACCTGCCGCCGCCTTTTCCCATCATTGACATTCAAATAGGTGTGCCAATAATCGGTTTATTCACTCAGTATTAGTGTTAGGATAATGTGATCACGTGGGATATTCATATTCAGTGATCATATTGTATCACACAATGGTGTGACATCTCATTTCAACAACACACTATCATGAATGTGAGTATAACACCATTAGTACTCCATGTATGGTCTCAGTGGCATGGTACCACAGCGGAGCAACACTATAAGTATAAATAAATATGCCAAGAACCGATTGATTTAATCAGTGATAATGTGACTGAGTGGGATATAATAGTATACCATAATAATGGTGTCGAACCTCACTGACACTGCAACAACACTATTAATTATTATACTATAACTTAAGAAAGAGTAAAAGTATAACACCACTATTCTTAAATTCACCCCGTTACGCGCATAGCCTGAATAGAGTCAGACTCAGAGATCAATGTTTGATCTACATGTATGGTTCCGGCGGCGTGGTACCCCAGTGGGACAGCACTATGAATCCCCACCAGTTTGGTTATCCATCGTACTTTGACATCACATATAAAATAACAACAGTTAATCAACCAGATCTGGTTCCCGCTTCACTGCACACTCACCTCGCCGTCCGACCGTGCGTATCGGTCTCTCCTCCTGCCGGGCCAGGCAACCCTGCTCCCGGCGAGCAGCAGGAACAGGAGCAGGGAGAGCCTGGAGGAACAACTGGCGCGGAACCACATTCTCTTCCTCACCATCACTATGGTCACGGTCACTAACAGTCACAGTGCCGGCGTGCATGTTGCCGTGGTGACAATCAGACACCTGGAGGATGCGACTGATGTCGTTGATGATGGGGGAGAAGGTGGAGAGTCGCTCCTTATAGGACGTGGATGGGGACGATGGTGATTTGGTGTCACCAGGACTCCTCACATCATTCCGCATCACAGTGGTCATCGCGTCCAGCCTCCCAACGTCACAACTGTCACTCAGCATCGCCTCCATCATCGCCGCGTCGTGTCGGAGAGAGAATCGGCTACGGTTAAACTATCCTCTTTCCACTCCCAAACCGTGTTTTTCTCGCTGTTCCTCTCCCCCTTAACTCAATCCGCCGCTATCTCACGTCCCCTCTTCCTCCCTCTCACCTCTGTCCCTGTCTCTGTCAACCCTCCCGTCGCTTCTCTCTCCCTGAACACAACCTACAGGGTATCGAGAACACAACCTACAGGGTATCGAGAATCGGCCACGATTAAACTCTCTCCTCTCTTTCCACTCTCTTCTCCCAACACGCTTTTTCCTGCCTGTTTCCCCTGCTCCTCTCCCCCCCCCCCCACCCCCACCCCCCCCCCCCCCCAACCCCCCACCCCCCCCCCAACACAACCACACAACAAACAAAATGATTTATTATACAATCCACGCAATATCCAATACAACATCTGTTGGTGCCACACACAGGGGTAATTAAGTAAGTAAGTCCATGCTATGTTCCTCCTGGGTGGTAAGTAGAACTTAGAAGCAGCAACGTCAACACCTGTGTCCAGCGGCGTAACAATCACTCCTCCAGTGTGTCGGTAACCATAGCTAAGCACGAGCACTACTACTAGTACTAGTGACTTGTACTACTAGTAGTGACTAGTACTACTACTCGGCAATACCTCCAGCAAGCAGCACAGAAGGGAAGTGTAGGCGATGGGGGAAATTACTTCTCCAGTGTGTCGATAACCATAGCTAAGCACAGCACTACTAGGAGGACTACAACTCGGTAATACCTCCAGCAAGCACCAGAGGAGGTTTCGCGAGTGGGGAAATGAGATTGTGTGTGTGTGGGAGGGGGGGGGTGTTGTATACATTATAGTAAACAAGACCCTTATGGCTTATATGGACGGGAATGGCAGTACGGTTACGACACAGACCCGCTTAGGCGCCGTACACGGCAGGCAAATAGAGTTCTAATAGCAACCATCTCGGGTGGCCCACTAGATTACGGCTCGCTGCTCCTCCTGTAGCCTCAGATCATCCTGCTGCACAGCGCCCGGTACTCCAGCGTGCTTATTAATTAGGCTCCAATTAACATCGTTAATAACGAATTAGGCCATCGCTATTACCATGCCCCGCAGGAACCTGAGCTCTCTACGCCGTAACCATGGGCAACCAGGGCCTCCTAACGGGGGCCGGGTGCAGGGGTCTAAGGCAACAAGTGTGATGTGAAAGCCATCAAGATGTTGGCTTTATACTGCATGCAAATCCTTCTTCTTCTTCTTCTTCTTCTTCTTCTTCTTCTTCTTCTACCGGACGCGGTTGCCGAATCGGTAGAGCGCGGGCCTCGCGCGTGGGAGATCGGGAGTTCGGTTCCTGGTCGAGTCAAACCAAACCTAACCTGGCATTCGGCATTAATAATCGGATAGGGCACGGACTGGTTAGCTCAGTGTCGGGATAATTTGACTGAGTGGGATATCGGGTCATGGTGCCAGTGGCCTGATTTCCCAGTGGGGCAGCACTATAAAGTAGCCATGAGTGTGCACTGTCACAAGTCAGTACCCAACTTGATATGACCTTAGATGTTGCCAGGACGTAAAACTCCAAAAACCAACCAACAAATCTTCTGATATGACCGTAGATGTTGCCAGGACGTAAAACTGCAACAACCAATGTTCTTCTGCTCCGCTTTCCCGTGTGCCTAACTGGCCGCTGCTCCAGGGAAGGCGTGTGGAGGGGTTGCCGCCGGTGGTTGGCCGTGAGATGAGGTAAGCCGCGTTGCCACGTTGCGTCGCGTTGGCAACGGTCGGCTTTCTGAGTGAGTGATGGCGGAGGGGATGCGAAGGTAAGTAAGTGCCCGCCCCTTCCTGCCTGCCTCCTTTCGGTTTCGCCCCCTGCCGACGGCACCTCGAACCGCGCCCGGGGAGAGAGTGTTCGCTGTGCCCACGGCAAAGCAGCCAGCCACACAAACCCCGAGGTAGCCGGTCAGTTGGCTTAGTCAATAAGTCAAATGGTCAGTAAGTCAGTTAGTCAGTAAGTCAGTGAGTCAGTGAGTCAGTGAGTCAGTGAGTCAGTGAGTCAGTGAGTCAGTTAGTCAGTTAGTCAGTTAGTCAGTCAGTCAGTCAATCAAATTTTCAGTCAGTCAGTCAGTCAGTCACAGACACAGACACATGCACAGGCACATACACACGCACAGGCACAGACACAGTGAGCTAGCCAGACACCTAGCCATTCACCTGGCCAGTCAGCTAGTCAGTAAGTAAGTCAGCTAGGCGATAAGTCAACGGGTGAGTCAAGTCACTCAGGCACTTTACGACTAATCACTAACTAAACCACACACGGACACACACACACCAGGTCGTCGAGATGTCCTATGGTCGTTACTGACGTCTTCATGACGATTACGTAACAGGGGATGCAACATTAGGCTATCGAAAGTAGGTGTGTGGAAGGGGGGTTTGAGGAGTCTGTGGTGTGATGCACTCACGGCGGGAGGTGGGGGGGGGGGGGGGTGAAGGACATCCCCATTAAAGGTACATAGTCGGATGCCTTTGAGTTTTGGCCTCTTGTTGCCACATAAAGGGAATCCTGAGCCAATTTAATAGAAAATGTTACTGCAAAAGCCTATGGCATCTGAGTTTTGGTGTGCTTGCCAAAATTAATTTTGTATGTTTGCACTTCAAATATCATAAAAGTTAGCCATTAAAAATACAAAGTTTTTTCAAACTAAAGTAAGATAGATTATAATGATCGACATAATATGTTTAACTCAGAAAATGACAGAAACTCAAAATCATCGGACTATGCAACTTTAAGTATAGTAATCAATATAATAAAGTCATCTAAATAAATTTGTAGAAACCCAAACACCATCTGCCTATGCAACTTTAATTCTTTGTTCAGAAAATCGGCTACTTCACCGGACTCGCTGACCGAATGGGTAAAGCGCAGACCTCCCATGCGGAAGGTCGGGTGTACAGTTCCTGGTCGAATCAAACCAATGACTTACAAAATTGATACTTGTCCCTTCCCAGCTAGGCGCTCAGCATTATTATGATAGCGCAAAGGCTGGTTGGCTCGGTGGCAGGATAATATGACTGAGTGGGATATCAGGGCATGGTGCCAGCAGCCTAGTCTCCCAGGAGGGCAGCGCTATAAAATCGCCATGAAGTCATTATGAAGTCGCCATGAGTGTGCACTGTCACAAGTCAGTACCCGTCCTGATGACCTTAGATGTTACCAGGACGTAAAACTCCAACAACCAACCAAGTTACTTTCACCAGAGTATTTAGCTTTAAATATAACCAAACAGCCAGCAGCGCCGCCCTATCCGACTCATACAGCATTAACCGTGCCGGGGCCCTAGTGGCGGTGATCGGTACTAAAAGCCAACCAAACCCGGCGGGTTCTTATGCCTGGTACACACCTACCGTTTGTGCGCACCCACCTACCGTATACGATCTAAAACTGCCCGTTTCGCACACAAAAATCGCTAGGTGTGCACTCCCTGCGCACACCTAGCGATTGCGATTCGCGCATAAAACCTCAGTTTTAGGCATAAAACCGGCCGATTACGATTGCGATTCGCGATTCGAAAAATGAATCGGCCCGTTTTCAGTTTTAAGCTGGTCGGGTCGAGTCGCGAGTTTTAGTGCGCGAATCGCATACGGTAGGTGTGTACTAGGCATTAGGCAACTGCGGCAAGGTTTCAGTAACACTAACAGCTTCTCCGGCGGGCCGCGTCCACGCATGCGCAGTGGGCCGTAAGATGAGCCGATAATAACGGGGTGTAGAGGTGCGGTCACAGGGGTATGACTTACACACCGCTTTTACCCCTCCCTGCCGCCATTACTCAGCCCCCCTCCCATCCCCCTCCCATCCCCACTCCCCGCCCCAACCCCTCTCCCCACCCCTCCCCTATCCCCTCTCCACTTCCCCTCTCCCGTCCCCATCCCCCCCCTCTTCCCCCCCTCTTCCCCTCCCCTATCCCCACCCTCTCCCCCTTCAGCCCCCCTCTTCCCCACCCCTCTCCCTCCCCTATCCCCACCCTCTCCCTTCCCTCTTCATCCCCCCAGCCTGCCCCTATCCCCACCCTCTCCCCACTCCCTTCCCCCTTCATCTCCCCTCTGCCCTCCTCACCTGTCCCCCTCCCTACTCCCCTCCCTGCTCCCCCTCCATACTCCCCTCTCCCCCCCCTGCTCCCCCTCCCTACTCCCCTCTCCCCCTCCCCACGCCATCGGCCCCTATATATCCCTACCGCATTTCTCGCTTCATATATATGTGTCAGGTTTGTTTGGGGGTTTCGGTCCTAGCAAATGCTATGGTCATGTGAAGATAAGTACTGCCTTGGGACTGCACACACCCGTTTCGACTTTATAGTGTTGCCTCACTGGGATTGGTTTGTTGTTGGAGTTTTACGGTTTTTTTTTTGTTTTTTTTTTATTGAGGCTGTATTTATACTGTCCATAGCATATTAGTCTGGGTATTCAGGCTTGTTTTCAATGCTGGCCAGCTGTAGTGTTGGCGTTAACTTATCACACAGTAGCTGCTGATAAGGTATTTGATTGCCTGCATTTCAGCGGCAGATAGATAGTTGGTTGGTCTGGTTAGTAGTCTATGTTAATTTGTTTGGATTTTCTTGGCATATATGTGTTTTATTTTTTCTACTCTTACTACTAGACTAGCCTGCTCCTATTTACATATCATAGGCTTGTACGTAGCTGTGTGGTGTGCTATCTGGCTACTTTTGGCATGGTTACCTTCCATTGGGCGTCCCGCTGGTGGGCAGTGACATATCACATACCCCTTTGCAGTGCAGCTTAGTGGGGGTTTCCTAGCCTTATTTTGCACAGATATATTTTGTATGTTTTTAGGTCAGGAATTTGTCCTTCCTTTACTGTTTGGGAATTCCACACCTTGGCAGCCATTTCCAGCGTGCTTCTCTTGTGAGCTTTTATTTGGCTTCTGGTCTGCTTTAGTAGTGGCGCATTATTTGGTCTAGTAGCCCTTTGTGGTTTTGTTAGGAGTTTATTGTCTTGACTATAGCTGTATGCTAATGTTTTCAGATGAATTATTCTTCTATTTTCTAGCAATTTTACTTTGGTTCTTTTGTGTATGTCATAGGTGGAGTGCAGCTTGTCTACTCTGAGGCAGATTTTCAGGGCTCTGTTCTGTAGTGTTTGCAGGTTTTTTTAGAAGTTCTTTTTTCACGCCCATGTAGTTTACATCTCCATAGTCAAAATAGGGGAGCACCATGCCCTGGAAGATTTTTATTGAGATTTCTTGTGTCATGTAGTCTCTTAGCTTTGCAAATAGCCACAGTTTGTGGTTTAACTTTTGGACAATTTTGTTTATACATAGGTTGTAGTTTAGTTGGCGGTCCAACTCAAGGCCTAGGTATTTGTAATGGTCTACATTTTCTAGTGTTTGGTTTCCTAGCTTACAGTGTAGTTTTCTTTCTGGCATTTGTTTATGCGAGAAGAGAACTGTTTTTTACTTGCTTGTGTTGATGGTTATTTTGTTGGACTCACACCACTCATCCAGTTTTAGTAGGAGCTTGTTTAGTTTAGTTAATACCTCCTCTTCTGTGGTTCCATTTGCATATATGACTGTGTCATCCACATATAGTTGGAGGCATTCGGTTTGCAACCATTTTTCAAGATCGTTTATGTAGATTATAAAGAGCAGTGGCCCTAGCACTGACCCTTGGGGTACACCACATGTGACAGGTTGGTTGTCTGGTAGTGTATTGTATATTTTTGTTTTCTGTTGCCTGTTGTTCAGGTAGCATTTTATTCAGTCCATAGTGTTGGATTTTATGCCCATGGATTCTAGTTTTTCCAGTAGTATGTTATGGTCTACTGTATCAAATGCTTTGCTGAAGTCAATGAAGACTGCTCCAACTAATTGTATTTGGTTCATTGATGCCAATATGTCATTTGTTAGGTTAGCTATTGTTTTAGATGTGGAGTGCAGTTTCCTGAAACCCCCTTGTCTTTCGTTTAGTATATAATTTTTTTCCAGGTGTTCATTTACGTTCTGGCAAAATCTAATGCCATATCAGGATGGGTATGGTCATGTGAGGATATATACTGCTTTCCGACAGTGCGCACTCATGACTATTTTATAGTGCTGCCCCTTGGGAAGACTAGGCCGCCAGCACCATGACCTGATATCCCAATCAGTCACATTATCCTGACACTGAGCAAACCAGTCCTTGCCCTATCCTAATGTGGTGTTCTCTGTGGCGGAGTGAGTTGAGTGTTTGACATTTTTCTAGGTCAGACTCCTAATCTGAAGGTCGGTGGTTCACTTCCCCGTGCCCCCACCTCTGCCAATTTGGATTTCAAACCGCTGTGGAGGTTGTAGCTTACAGCATATTCAAACCAGTTGCTCTCATACCATGTCTATGTGGTGTGGGAGGTTAAAAATCCATTGGGTCAGTAAAGGTGAAGGCACGGGCTTTCTATCAACAAACTGTGTAATGATGAAAACAAGTCTATTCAGATGTATCCATGATAGGCAGTATAAAGCTTCAAGAAAAAAATGCAGATCACCTGACTAAGAAGTGACAAGTATCAATTTTGTAAGTCATTGGTTTGACTCGACCAGGGTCTGAATCCCACGATCTACCAAAACGGGAGACAGATGCTCAACCCATTCGGCCATCCCATCTGGTTCACCCCTACTGTAGGTATGGGATGGATTTTGTGTATCTACATACATACGCTTGCACCCTTACAGCCTCCCCCTCTACCCCCCCCCCCCCCCCACACACACACACACTCTGTCCGTGGTCCGCGGGTGGTCAAGCGTCATACCGGATAACGCCGCAGTCACAGTTCACTGTCCATGTCAGTGAACTCGGTGTGTCTTACCACAATGTACACTCTGCGCACACAGGCTGCGCACATTGCGCATCGCACACTGAGCATGCGCACATCAAGGCCATGGCTCGGGTATCATGCGCAGCTTCCGCTGTCGGGCCTCGGTCACGGTTCGCTGCGTCGTGTCATGCCTCAATTTACACCACAGGCAATGGCCGCGTCACACTCTGCGTCCTGTCAGTATGAGTATGAGACAGGCGGCAAGGCAGGCGGCAGGACGGGTCTGTGGCATTGGTCCAGTGTCTCGGTGTAGTGATCAAATGGGCCGATTAACCCCCCCCCCCCCCCCCCCCCCCACACACACACACTCCCAAATAATACACCATTAAACTACCATGGCACATTTATTATTTTGTATATGTATTATTATTATGTATTATGTGCTTTGTGCTATGTGTTATGTATACGTATTATGTATTATGAATTATGTATTTGTATTTGTATATGTATTATGTATGCGTATGCATATGTGCATGAGTATGTGTACGTGTACACATGTGTGTGCGCGTGTACATGTACATGTTATGTGTATGTGTACGTGTGTACATGTGTGTGTACATGTGTACATATATGTATATGAATATGAATATGTATATGTATATATATGTATATGTGTATATCATGTGTATATCATGTGTATATCATGTGTATATTTGTATGTGTATATGTATATTGGTCATTTCATGGTAAATGGGACAAATGTATTTTCCAGTATGTGATGGTCAAAAGCAATTATGGAAAGAGTACAGGAAGTATTTTCTTTATAGAATTGGTATTCTTACACTTTGGAGGGATCGATATGAACAAATTAAGGCCTAATGTGACATACTAAAAAAAGCCAACATTTTCATTAAAGAAATATGGTGTTTTAAAGGCTGGAACTTGTTACGTGGAGAATGTGGAGTTTTCTACAGCCTACTAGACCTATATTTTGCATAGAATATTACCCGATATCCAACTCAGTCACATTGTCCTGACACTGAACAAACCGGTCTATGCTCGATCCTAATAATGCTAAATGTCAGGCTAGGTAGCGATGGACATGCATAAATTAGGTAATTCATTGGTTTGACTCGGTCGGGGTTCAAACCCATGACCTCCCACTTCCATCGTCTCCTCATCCGGGCAACAAATCAGGAAATGCGGCTCCGATTCACGTGTGACGCTTCACACTCTCCATGCAGTGATCCCACTAAGCACACCTGGTCCCACCTGATCCCACCCTTAATCCCACCCTTAATCCCACCATCCATAATTACCCACGTATCCTGCCTAGAGCGGATTAGCGGGAAGCCGGGGAAGAGGGCCACCACGTGTGTTAATCCTCTGTACCTGTGAGTGTTTGGTATTTGTCGGAAAGGAAGGGGGTGGGAGAAGGGAGGAGGGGAGAGGTGGGGGGGGGGGCGGAGGAGACAGGGGAACGGAGGAGGGTGCAGAAAACAGGGGCGAGGGGAGAGGGGAAGCGAGGGAGGCAAGGGAGGGAAGCGATGGAAGGGAGGGAAGGGAGGGAAAGGAGGGGATGGGAGAGTGGCGGAGAGAAGAGGATGGGGGAGAGGAAATGAGAGGAGTGCAGAGCAGAGCAGAGCAGAGCAGAGCAGAGCAGAGCAGAGCAGAGCAGAGCAGAGCAGAGCAGAGCAGAGCAGAGCAGAGCAGAGCAGAGGAAAAGCAAAGCGAAGCAAAGCAAGAGGGGTAAAGGAATGTGGACGAACAAGGAAAGTGGGGGAGGAGAGAGGAGGGGAGAGAGGGGAAAGGGCCCCAATTTTAAGGAGAGGAGAGGGAGGAGGAAGGCGACACTGGTGCAGGAATGGGGGAATATGGGAATAAGGGAATAGGGATTAGAATGACTAACTCATGAGTGTTAATGAGGCAGTGTCCTGTTTACAGGACAGAGCCCCCAGCCACAGCCCTAGCCCCAGCCCCACCCCTACGACACACTTATAAACACCCTCCCACCACACTCAGGCAGACGGGGTGCAGTGGCCGAATCGGTAGACCACAGGCCTCACGTGCGGGAGATCCAGAGTTTGGTTCCCAGTTGAGTCAGACCAATGACTTATAAAATTGATATTTGTCACTTCCAAGCCTGGCGCTCAGCATTAATAGGAGAGGGCAAGGACTGGTTAGCTCAGTGTCAGGATAATGTGACTAAGTGGGATATTGGGTCATGGTACTAGTGACCTGATTTCCCAGTTGCCATGAGTGCGCACTGTCACAAGTCGGTACCCATCCTGAAATGACCTTAGATGTTGCCAGGATGTAAAACTCCAACAACCAACCAACCGACCAACACTCAGGCAGTCTGCTCACGATCCCCAAACCAATGTTGACAGTCGTTGGGACACTGCTGACAGTGACCGGCTGGATGCTTCTTCAGCCGGATTGTGGGGAGTGGGGTGTGGAGTGGAGAGTGTGGAGTGTGTAATGGCGGGTTTACGTGTGAATACATTCCCGGTTGAGTGACACTGCTCGAGTAGTACTCATGTTACAGCGGTGTGTCGTGTATGCACACCCTTGTCACTAAGTCCAGGTAAGCTCCTGTGTACAGTGGACAAGGTGTGGAGGTACACATGGAACCAGTTACTCCCGCAGCACAACGACACTCCACCACTAACCTGCAAACAGGGCTGAAGGCTACATTCCTTGTACGCGGTATGCGGCATGCGAATGCGGCAAAAAATCGAAAAGCATCTAAGTCAATGGGGGTGATTCCATGTGTCCGAATGCGAATGCGAATGTGAATGCGAATGCGGCAACTGAATCGGTCCATGTAGCCATCAGTGCGGCATGCGAATGCGAATGCTGCTGCGTTTGCCATAGAAAACAGTGTTAGAGAAACCTGACACTATGTGTGGGTGTGGGTGTGGGTGTGGGTGAAAGGACCCAACCCGTTCGCATGCCGCATGCCGCATTCGCCTGCCGCATACCGCGTGTAAGGAATCCTAGCTTTATGAACTACCCGACAGACAAAAACACATTTTCCCCAATTACCCATATGAGTTATGACCATATATATATATATATATATATATTATATATATATATATATATATATATATTATATATATATATATATGATGTATAACGCATTATGCAAGCATCCATAAGTGAATTATTATTAATATTATTGTTATACTCCGTAAGACCCAACATGGTACCGGTGGTGCCACCTGCGGCCCTCCTTGCCTCCACCGGATGTAAGACCAGTGTCAGTCGCACCAGGCAAAAAATCCTCTGGTGCGACTGAGACTGGTCTTATATATTTATATATAATCCCATAATCTACCAAAAGGGGAAACGGACGCTCAACCCGTTCGTCCAACCCCAGCTCTGGTCACTAGGTTATGGGCATGAATTTGCAATCTAATGTGTTGTATTATAGGGTTCAAATTCTGATTTATCATAGCCTGGTGTGAAGAATGCATGAAGTCATGTAGATTAATGAACCTTAAAAGTGGAATTGGGATCATCTAGTGGCTGCCATCTCACTCTATTGCATTCTCTCCGATCTCATCAACTCTATGTCAATATGGATAAACAATGCATGCTGGAACCAGGTCCTCTACATCTTGTTTACCATTGATTCCTACTAAAACATTATTTGCTCGGATTTAGCATTACTCTGAGATGGGGTCAATGATTTATCTAGGAATACCCCTTACTGCCCCTGACTGAACAGCAATACAACTAAATTGAAAAGAGAGAAGGCACTGCTGCATGTGCTGAATGCCGCCTACAACCCCAAGTGCTTGGAATGGATGTTGTCCCAAATGGCCTCACAGGGGGCGCTGCTTGTTGCGGTAATGGCCGTAAAGAAAAGTGACATGCACTGCACGACCCCCCCCCCCCACACACACACACAAACTCACACTCCTGATACATTCCTCTCGCACATACCTCACACACGTATCTGTCTGACATACACCACATATATCACATGCATACGCATACGCATACGCATACACCACGCACTCCCCACACCGCACACCGCACGCCACACACCACACACTACACAACCAAACACACCGCGCCCCACACCCCATACCCCACATCCCACACACCACATGCCCATGCACACCGCGCCCCCTGCTGGCCTCTCACGGGTTGACACCCATGCCACCTGCTGGTTTTTAAAAAGTTCCACATCAGGTGGTTGGCCTGGTCAACTAACAATTTCACAGACACAGACAGACATATAGAGGGAACACATATCGCTGGGAATATCTGAACTAATTCACAATTCGTGGAACAAACTGTAATTATACTCATAAATTAAAAAAGAATTAAAGCTAGATTAAAACAAAAGCATTTAATTGTAAATCAGAAAATTCCAGTCCTATTACTTATTAGAAGGCAATACTAAGTCAATTTAATAGAACCTGTTACTAGTGAAGTCTATGGCAATACAGTTTTAGCAAGTATGCCAACATTATTTGCTTGTTTACACTTCAAATATCTCCCCCAAGTTAGCCATTTTAAATCAAGGTTGCTTCAAACTAATGTAAGGCAAGTAATAACAATATAATCAACCTAATATATTTATCTCAGAAAGTGATACAAATTCAAAACCATTGGACTATGCAACTTAAATTATATACAGATTTTCCTAGAATTGTGAATACTGCCTGTTCAATGGCTGTGGAATGTCTGTTGTAGAACGCTGTCGGAGGTCAATGAGGTCTGTCTTACCACAAAATCACGCATCATATTCTTTTAATATATTTATTCAATACCCATATATCTTGATATAGGCAAATATAACCCATCGGTAAAGCATTATTTTGATAGACGTACCTGCTTTCTGTGAATGAACAAATAAAGGGTCCGTTTGAGGCAATCAAAACCAGTATTAGTAACAACCTAACACCCAAGTCCTACCACATATAAAACAACATAATGAATAGAAGAGTAGCTGATCATCCTGGACTAACACAAAGTAAAGGTACTAGTATCTACCTGAATTGGAAATCCTAAACCAACAACTAAAACTTTTTATGTCAATGTAACATGATTTAATGGACCTCATACTCATGTATTTATCGCACTGTGTACACTTTAATGTCAAAATCTAGGCCTTACTTCACATTTCAAGTTACAATATAAAACCATGTAAAAAAAGAGAGGCAAAATTGTGTAAATACCAAGATACCTGTAACGCTTACGACCGGAAAACCAGTGCTACAGCACCAACAAAAGATGTACATGAACAAAATTCATTTACAAAAATAAACACCACAAAAACACACTGCATTAGATACATCGGAGTATTATTAATAAACCATGCCCTCATTACCGTGGAGAAAGCCCGTACCCACTCTCCGGGCCGAGCCCCCGCTGTTTAAGGGCTTAGAGGGCGCCACAGTGCTTGGAGAGTGGCACCTTTGCGCCGTCCAACATCGGCCAGTGGAGTCTGGACCTACTCTCTAGCCGAACCCCTGCTGTGCTACGCAGCCGGCGCCAGAGTGCCTGGAGAGTGGCACCGCTGCTCTCTCTGACGTCCGCACCTCTGTCAGTACCTACTCTCCACACATAGCCCTTGCTGTGCGACGCAGCGGGAGCCAGAGTGCTTGGAGAGCCGCACCGCTGCTCTCTCTGACGTCCGCCGGCCGTGGAGTCTGTACTTACTCTCCACGCGGAGCCCCTGCCTTGCGCGGGATGGATCGTGCCATAGTGACACCACATACACCCCCCCTGCCGATACCCTCCCCCGACTGTGCTTGGAGAGCGGTTCGGTTGCGGGGCGGGGTGCAGGGGGAGGGTGCAGGGCGGCGGCAGAGGGTGCAGGGGGGGGGGGGGGACAAGACGCTGTGATTTCTAACAATGCGCAAACATGACCACTTTATAGTGTTGCCCCACTGCTATACCACACCACCGATATCATACATATATCTCCCATACATTCAATCATATTATCCTGATACTCAACCATCCAATCCTGGTCCTGTCCTAATAATGGGGACTTTATAGTGCCGGCCCATTGTGTTACCATTCTGCCAGCAGCATGATCTTGATATCCCACTCAGACACGGTATCTTTGGTAGTCGTGTGATTAACAATTGTGTAGGCACTTGCTTGGACACCTCTGAAAACTGATTTCACAACTTGACGCAGGAATGCTGGCTCTGTACCTAGTCGGCCAACATTTGGTAGTTTGTGAGTATGCGTAATGGTACATGGATGTGAGTAAGTTAGAGGGGGATGGGGGAGGGGGGACAGGGGAGGAGGGAGGGAGAGGGGCGAGTGGGGGAAGCTGCGACACACGTTCTGGGTCCCAGATTCAGTCATTACTGAGGGACCAATGGACACTTGCAATACCAGTGTTTGCGGTTGCGCATGAGCATTCAGGATCCGGGCAAACAGGACAAGATTTATGCTAATATAAGCCGTGTAAGCGATCTCCATAACTGACAACAACAGCACACATCGTCATGATCGTGTTTATTCATTTGCGCGACAGTTCTGACTGGGGCAGTTTAACACTCATAGAGATGTAATTATCATACCCTGTCTCGTTTGGACGGCTTCCTAAATGTTCTGTTCATAATAGACTACACATGGTTCCGACTGTGCATGCGCTGAAAACGGCGCCGGGAGCAAAGCAAAGGCGTACGGCCATTGAGTTTGCTGATACGCGTAGGGCAAAACTGGCATTTTATTCAAAATGTATAGAAATACATAACAATTTGGCACAAACATGGACGGAAGGATGCAATATAATAATATAATGAATATGTTTAAGACATAACTCTCCGTAATTAAGCATTTTGAGCTAAGAAACATGCAATTTCAGTCACTTTACAGGCTGATGTTTACATCACCATTGATTAGCCAGAAGTAATTCTTGTTCTACATATTCAAATGTCAAATGTGTCAACAAAAACTTGTTTCAAAGAAATCTATAACCAATATCTGATTAACCCTACTCATTTTCTATTTCTACATATGTCATTAACCATAGGATATAAGTAAAAACATAAATAAAATGAATAAAACTGACTCTGGCTATGGCTCTAACAGTAGTCTGAGTGCCTAGATTTGTCTAAATGCAGATGGCATAAGATGTGCTGATTATATTGATGTAAATGCAATGCTGGATAAAAGATTATTATCTTAATTTATTATATATATATTTCTTTAGTTGGTATTCTATGTTTCAAACAAGAGCTGAGATGAGCTGAAACATTTCACAACTGGACTCAGTGTATTACTATTAGCATGTGCCATGTGCTTCTCGCGGGTTTGTTTTGCTCTGACGCATCCCACAATGCACCGCGCCTCTGGAACCGTGATGTAGTCTATTAACTCGTCTGACTGTTCTGGGTGGGTTGAGTCAGTCAGAGCCGGCTGACTTCCTGTATGGAAGGTTGGCGTCAGGCACTCCAACCACTGACTTACAAAAATAATATTTGTTGCTACCTAGCCTGGTCCCGGGGCGGTGGCCGTATCGGCGGAGCGCGAGTTTCACGTGCGGGAGATCAGTGGTTCGGTTCACGGTCGAGTCAAATCAATGACATATCAAATTGATTCTTGTCGGTTCCTACTTGATGCTTGCCATTATTAAGACTCCAGCAACCAATATACACACATACACACATACACACATATTGTTTGTTTGTTTGTTGTTGTTTTAAGTCCTAGCAACATCTAAAGTCATATCAGGATGGGTACCGACTTGTGACAGTGCGCAATCATGGCAACTTTTATAGTGCTGCTCCACTGGGAAATCAGGCCACAGCACAATGACCTGATCTCCCACTCAAGTCACATTATCCTGACACTGAGCTAACCAGTCCTTGCCCTATCATATTATTGCAGAGCACCAGGCTAGGAAGCAACAAGTATCAATTTTAAAGTCATTGGTTTGACTCGACCCGGAAGTGAACTCCCGACCTTCCGCACGAGATGCACGCGCTGTACCGATTAGGCCACTGCGCCTGGTCTCACATACATACATACATACATACATACATACATACATACATACATAGATACATACTCACATACATACATACATCACATACATACATACATCACATATATACATACATCACATATATAATACATCACATACATACATACATCACATACCTACGTACATACACTATACATACATTATATAAACACAGGTCCGAGGTTCGCTTCAAGTGCATTTAGAATATTACGGCTTGCACCTGTGACAGACACCCTGTAATTCATCCCAACCAAAATTCATTCCAAACGCCGGTTTACAAATTGGGACCTTTTAGTGCAAACACTAAGACCGACTCCTGAATCTGACTTCACTGCCGATATGGCCTTATAACCAGCTGTTTCAGGAACGACGAGAATAATTACTAGGGGACAAGTTGATGAATGCCTTGCCGAGAACAAAACGGAAGGCAGTAATGCGAATTAGTGAATTAGTGATCGTGTAGACCGGGAAGTGGTATACAGAGGCAGGGGCAGGACACTAACGCGTATTAAGGTTTGAGGGACAATCATTAATGGTCAGTTGGGGGTTACTCTTAGATCAAATGGGAGGTGCTTTGTGAGGAACAGGTGTAGACAGACACACGCACATATATACGCACATATACGCCTTCAGATATTCATACATACAACAAGTTTGTCTTATTTAACGATGCCTCTAGAGCGCAATGATTTTTATCATCGGCTATTGGATGTCAAGCATATAGTCATTCTGACATATTTCTTTGGAGGAAACCCGCTGCTGTCATATAGACTACTCTTTCCGATAAGCAGTAAGGTGGGTTTTTCTATATGCACTTTCCCACAGACAGGAGAGCACATAGCGCAACCTTTAATGAAACATATACACACATACAGATATGCATACATACATACATACATACATACATACATACATACATACATGCATGCATGCATGCATGCATGCATGCATGCATGCATACATACATACATACATACATACATACATACATACATACATACATACATACATACATACATACATACACAGATACATACAGATATGCACACATTCACACATACATACATATATTCACACATATACAAACATGTATATCATCATCATCATGCTGTCGGTCGCGATGCGACAAAGACTGCTTTCATTACTTGACTGCCGCTCTCCATTTAGCTCTCTGCTGTGAGAGTTGCGTCCATGAGTCGGTCTTAATGTCTCTCAGCTTCAGGTTTCTCTTGATGGTATCTTTGAACCGGAGACAGGGGCCAGAAGACAGTTGAGAATAGAGGATCTGCTTTGGTAGCCTGTCTGATGACATCCTCATGAGGTGTCCAGTCCACCGGAGATTCTTTTTGATCAGAAGATCTTCCATAGAGGGCAGCCCATCCGTTCGAGTATTTCCTTATTCGTCACTTTGTCCTTCCAGGTTAGCCTCATGATTGAACGCAGATGTCGCATCATGAAGGCATGCAGCTTTTTCACCTGCTGTCTGTACACTGTCCAGGCCTCGGCTCCGTATAGTAGGGTGGATAGCACGATTGCGCGGTAGATCTTACCTTTGACCCGAATGGACACATGGTGGTTGTTCCAGAGTCTCTGGCGTAGTCGGCCGAAAGATGCGCTAGCCTTGGCCATCCTCCTCTGTATCTCAGCATCAATGCGTCCATCACTTGATATAGTGCTTCCGAGATAGGTGAATTCCGGAACAGAGTTCAGCTTGTTTCCGTCAACCATGATCTCCTCCTCTCGGGTTCTTGTAGAGTTGGGTTGGTACAGCACCTCCGTCTTCTTGATGTTAATTTTCAGGCCAAACTTCTTTGATGCATCGGAGAAAGCGTCCACTATTTTCTGGGTCTCTTCAGCAGAGTGGGCAACCAGTGCACTGTCATCTGCGAATAGTAGCTCTCTCACCAGTATCTGAGTAGTCTTGGTCTTCGCTTTGAAGTGTGTATATGTATATATGTATATACATGTATATACATACATACATATACGTACACATATGTGCACACATATAAAGGTAGATTATAAATAATGAACAGAAACTATTTATCTTACTAAAATTATGGCATAAACCGAAACTAAATTGACCATGCCACATTTACCTATATTAATTATGCAGTTTTAATTGAGGTTTTTATGAAGGTTTATTCCCCGGATCTCATCCACGTTTTAACTCACGTGATGCGAAATTGGCATTAAAAGAACTGCTGAAATGCTCAAATTTTGTTTAGTTTGTCCAATTTTAGTATTCCTGTTTTGTGGTTAAATACATAACAATGGTCCTCCTGGTATTTTGCACCGTGCATTTCCCCCGCTAGAAAATGACCTCTTTCACCCGAATGTGCCTGAGTTGTGGCGGCAGCTTCCCTGCCATGCTTACCGCCTTGGGCGCTTCGTTATCTGCGCTCTGATTGGTCCGTTGGACCCACGTGGTACCTGAGCGTCTCCAGCCACCTCCACCGGTGTGGCGGTTTCAGCTCGTTCCCGTGCTCAGCCGTGTCCCGTTGCTTCTGCACATGCGTGGATTTCGCATCAACTCGGGTCACCCGAGCCACTTATTGGCGCATGCGCACATCCTACAAACTCGGGTCGAATAATCGAATACGCTTCTCTGCGCTCGGGAGGACAATTTTTTTTTTTTAAATAACCGATAAAACTACAGCAAAATAGGATTTAAAGTATTTTATGATGGCCTAGTTTACCTATATTTCCATTTAATTAATCTAAGTTATTCTTTTTTTGCACATGGCACGTGTATTTGTCGACTCCACTCGCCGTGTTCTCTTTGAAATTCTGACCACTCGGATGACCCGAGTCGCCCGAGTGGTGTTAATCGATTACGGCCATGCTTATTAGCTTCTGACGCATGCGCAGAAGTGAGGGACACGGCTGAGCACGGGAACAAGCTGAAACTGCCACACCGGGGCCCACCCTCCCATGTCAGTAGACTACGTCACATGATAATACACTGGGTGCAGCTATGAAATGTGCGAGTTTCAGCTCATCTCAGCTCTTGTTTGAAACATAGACCACTAACTAAAAAAATCTATATAATAAATTAAGATATTAATCTTTTATTCAGCATCAATATAATCAACACATCTTATGTCATGTGCATTTAGATTTAGACAAATCTGGGCACTCAGACTAGTGTTAGAGCCATAGCCAGAGTCAGTTTTAGTTATTTTATTCATGTTTTTATTTATATCCTATGGTTAATGACATATGTAGAAATAGAAAATGAGTAGGATTTATCAGATATTGGTTATATATTTCTTTGAAACAAGTTTTTGTTGACACATTTGACATTTTAATATTTAGAACAAGAATTACTTCTGGCTAATCAATGGTGATGTAAACATCAGCCTGTAAAGTGACTGAAATTGTATGTTTCTTAGGTCAAAATGCTTAATTATGGAGAGTTGTGTCTTAAACATATTCATTATATTATTATATTGCATCATTCCGTCCATGTTTGTGTCAAATTGTTATCTATTTCTATTAATTTGGAATAAAATGGCAGTTTTGCCCTAAGCATATCGGCAAACTCAATGGTTATAAGCCTTTGCTTTGCTCCCAACACCGTTTTCAGCGGATGTGCACTTGGAAGCGTGATCTCGTCTATAGACTACATCACCATTCCAGCAGTGCGGTGCATTGTGGGATGTGTCAAAGTGAAACAAACCCACGAGAAGCACATGGCACATGCTAATACACTGGGTGCAGTTATGAAATGTGCTAGTTTCAGCTCATCTCAGCTCTTGTTTGAAACATAGAACACTAACTAAGAAATATATATATATAATAAATTAAGCCATAGCCAGAGTCAGTTTTACTTATTTTATTAATGTTTATATTTATATCCTATGGTTAATGACATATGTAGAACTAGAAAATTAGTAGGGTTAATCAGATAATGGTTATATATTTCTCTGAAACAAGTGTATGTTGACACATTTGGAATTCTAATATTTAGAACATGAATTAATAATGGTGATGTGGATATCACTGATTGTTTTATGTTGAATTGTATGTTTCTTAGCTTAAAATGTTTAACTATGGCTAGTTTTGTCTTAGCTATATTCATCAGATCATTATATTGCATGTGTGCATACATGTTTATGCCAAATTGTTATGTATTTCTATTCATTTTGAATAAAATCGAAGTTTTTCCCTATGCGTATCAATAAACTCAATGGCCATTCGCACTTGCTTTGCTGCCAATGCCGTTTTCAGCGCATGCGCAGTCGGAACCGTGATCTTGTCTATTTGTGGAGATGTAATTTTCGCGGAGTGTTCAATGGTTGGTTGTTGGAGTTTTACGTCCTGGCAAGATCTAAGGTCATATCAGGATGGGGTGTTCAATTCAAAGAAGAAAACAAAACCCGAATAGCACTGCGATGATGCACAGCGCATTCATGTTATTGTAGTAGTCTGCACTCAACTCTCAGTCTCAGGCAAGGAGCAACATAGACATGTAGGCGTGGATAGGGTGGTGACAATGGTTAGCACATTGGCCCCGGAATGCAAGAGGTGTGGGTTCGATTCCCACTCAAGGTGCAATATTTCCTATTTTCATCACCCCCATGCCACTGGTGCCGTGACCTGGATTCTGTACAAGCTATGTGCCGTATGGTTGTTGAACCAACCCTGTGTGTATATATGTAAGCGTGTTCCCTGTATATATGTAATTGTAAGCATTTTAAAGACTTACAATCCTAGGGCAGTGACTGTAGTAGTCAAAACTGACCTCCCATCCAAGGAACCACATGGACAAGTGGGTGTGAATGGGGTGGCGATATTAGGCAGCCTAGGTGGTGTAATGGTTAGCACACAGGCCTAGAATGCAAGATATGTGGGTTCGATTCCTGCTCCAGGTGCAATATTTCCAATTTTCATCACCCCCATTTGTTTGTTTGTGGTTGTTTTACATCCTAGCAACATCTAATGTCATATCAGGATGGGTACCGACTTGTGACAGTGTGCACTCATGGCGACTTTATAGTGCTGTCCCCTGGAAGCCCAGGCCGTCAGCACCATGACCTGATATCCCACTCAGTCACATTATCCTGACACTGAGCCAATCAGTCCTTGCCCTATCCTAATAATGCAGAGCGCCAGGCTAGGAAGCAACAATTATCAATTTTTAAGTCATTGGTTTGACTCGTCCAGGGTTCGAACCCACGACCCCACGATCTACCAACAAGGGAGACGAATGCTCTAACTCATTCGGCCATCCCGTCTGGTCAACATCACCCCTACGACACTTATAAAGATTATGTGCATGAAGACACATACATGTATAATTAATATATATGTATATGGTATGTTATTGTAATGTTAATCTTGCATATATATAAATGTATGCAAGACTATATAATATATATATACAAGTATATGCAAGACAAACATACCATATACAGCAATAAATATATAGCTAATATATTATTACATAAATCAGACTAACATACCATATATACATATATAGCCAATATATTAGTATATAAATCATATGTACAGAGAGATATATCATATATGAGACTGTCTCAAAAGGTGCTAAGCAATATGGGACAAAACCTTGTCCATTGTAACGATCAACACACTATCTACTTATGCATTTGCTCAGGATAAACTGATTTGTTTTTTACATGGAATTTTATAATCCCAATAGAATACATATTGATTTGAAGCAAATGGCCTTGTGTTTTTAGTGTAACCATTTCTGTGCCGTTTTGTGTCAATCATTACTATGGACAAAAAAAACAAAGAGTTAGCACCTTTTGAGACAGGCTCATATGTATCATTTAAGTACATTTCAGCTCTTTTGTAGATGACTGTGAAACATTCTCTAAATTCCCCACACAGCCGGCCGCCCACGGTGTGACTTACTATCCACACACTTTGCGTCTTCTGTGTCGTCACTGATGGACATGCGCACATGTCAGATGCTGCCCGATCTGCGCAGACTGACCTGTGTCCAGTTTCCGAGGGGCAACTGTGAGGAAGGGGGCGGGGGGGGGGGGGGGGGGTACTACGGAAAGGTGTGTCTGTGGAACTAAGGCAACAGAGATGTCTGGGAAACCAGGCCGCCAGCACTCAGTCACATTATCCCACTCAGTCACATTATCCTGACACTGAGCCAACCAGTCCTTTCCCTATCCTAATAATGCTGAGTGCCAGGCTAGAAAGCGACAAGTATCAATTTTAAAGTTTGTTTGTTTGTTGTTGTTTTACGTCCTGGCAACATCTAAGGTCATAACAGTTAAGTCATTGGTTTTACTCAACCAGGATTTGAACCCACAAACTCATGGGTTCAGACCTCCCGATCTGCCAAAACAGGAGACGGACGCTCTACTCATTCGGCCACCCCGTCTGGTCTCCATTTCTAGTATTTCAATGTGCATGCCAAATTAATTTGTCGTGTTTTCATTTCAAATATCTCCGAAGTTAAATCCTTAACATAATATTACTTCAAACTAAAGTAAAGTTGTTTATAAATATAATGATCAACCTAAAATATTAATTTTTTTAAATGGCATAAACTCAAAATCCAACGGATAATGCAAGTTTTATCATTTGAAAAGGTATAAGAAAATCGTCCCTCCTCTCACACCCACACATCCACACCCACACTCACACCTACACGGACATGCACACGCATAAACATACATAAACAGATTTACTCAGCAAAGCGACTAATTTATTTGTGCAACTATTTAGTGGTTACTGTATGGGAAAATAACTGACCACCGGTCAGCAAGGGGGAAGGGGGGGGGGGTATGGGTGAGTGAGTGTGGGTGAGTGGGAGTGTGAGTGGGTGTGTTTAGTTTGTGTTGGGGGGGGGGGTGCTTAGGGTGGAGGGCGGAGGGTGAGTGAGGGTGGAGGGTGGAAGGTGGTTTGTTGGAGTTTTACGTCCTTGAAACATCTAAGGTCATATCAGGATGGGTACGGACTTGTGACAATGCACACTCATGGCATCTTTATAGTGCTGCCTCACTGGGAGATCAGGCCACCACCAGCAGCATGACTCGATATCCCACTCAGTCACATTATCAGGACATTGAACCAACCAGTCCTTTCTGTATCCTAATAACATTGAGCCAACCAGTCCTTTCCATATCCTAATATTATTAGGATACAGAAAGGACTGGTCGGCCCAATGTCCGGATAATGTGACTGAGTGGGATATTGAGTCATCAGTAATAATGCCCAGTGCTTGGCTAGGAAGCGACAAGTGTCAATTTTGTAAATCATTGGCTTGACTCGACTGGGAATCTCTACTCCCGACCTTCCGCACGGGAAGTCTGCGCTCTAGGGGTGGGAGGGTGGGAGGTGGCTAAAATGTGGATAAGGGCTGGCTGGAGAGAGAGAGAGAGAGAGAAGAGAGAGCAGGAGAGAGAGAGAGAGAAGGAGAAAGGAGAAGGAGAAGGAGGAGAAGGAGGGAGGGAAGGGAGAGGGAGAGGGAGAGGGGGAGGGAGAGGGAGGGGGGAGAGGTAGAGGGAGGGGGAGAGGGAGAGAGAGAGAGGGGGAGGGAAGAGGGAGGGAGAGGAAGCGGAAGAGGGAGGAGGAGGGAGAGGGAGAGGGAAGGGAGAGGGAGGGGAGGGGAAGGGGGAGGGGCAGGGAGAGGGAGAGGGAGAGGGAGAGGGAGAGGGAGAGGAAGCGGAAGAGGGAGAGGGAGGAGGGAGAGGGAGAGGGAAGGGAGAGGGAGGGGAGGGAGGAGGGAGGGGAAGGGGGAGGGGAAGGGGGAGGGGCAGGGAGAGGGAGAGGGAGAGGGAGAGGGAGAGGGAGAGGGAGAGGGAGAGGGAGAGGGTGGGAGAGAGGGGGGGGGGTGCCTTGCACTAGTGCTGCCTGACCACACATGCTGACTGACCAGTGCCCGAGGACAGCCGTGTGTGAACAACTTCTAATAAGTACCCGCAGCCGTACACGCCAGGGTCAGCGAAGGTTAGGTGGCAGCTGACCGCCACTCCCACCCTCACTGACCCCTCACCCGGCCCCGCCCCCATCCCGGCCCTGCCATCCCGGTCCTGCCCCCGGCCCACCACCCACCCAGACCCCGCCTCTACCCCCGCCCTCACCCGGCTTGCCACCCGCCCGGACCCCGCCTCTACCTCCGTCCACCCCCGGCCCACCACCCTCCCAGGCCGCACCCTCCCCCCCCCCCCCGGCCCACCACCCGCCCAGGCACTAGTCCCGCCCCGACCCGAGTCCCGCCCCTGCCCAGACCCCGCCCATACCCTTATCCCCCTTCGCCCCCGGCCAAGGCGAGCCCCCACCCTCACGCTGCCCCCCCCCCCCCCCCACCCACACCCCAACCCCCGCCCCCCCCCCCCCTGACATCTCATCAGTGCTGACACCGCGACCATAAAGCTAAAATTCCATAGGCTAACATTCCATGAAGTTAGCATTTCATGAAGCTAACATTCCACAGACTGACATTTCATAAAGCTTGCAGACACTTGCTATCTGGCCCGCACTTCGTCCACACCTCTCTCTATCTCCTCTCTGCTGGCCATGCTCCTCCTTCATACTGTCTGAAAAGAGTTCCAGGAGGGGGAGCGCACCAGTATTTCACTTTCTACCCGTGTCTTTGGCTCGCCAACTGGTCACCATAGAGCAAAGAGCCACAGCCCTCTGAATCAACTCTCATTTCTCTTTCCTATACTCTACCTTTTTTTTTCTTCTCCCAGGCTTACTTCTCCCCGTGATCAAGGGAGTTGTTTGCTTGGGTGGGGCCTTGTACCTTATCGTTTCTCTCGCTTTGTTCTTGTTGCTGGAACCTGCTGGACCCACCTTTACCCATCCCTTCCTTCTGAACCCTTGCTGCTGTTACTGGATACAAGTGCTCTGCTACCTCCGGACCGGAGCGATTCGGGGCCGCCCCAGCGATTCATCATTTTGATTGTTGTAAAGACATCCCCAGCTTCTACAACCGTCCCACCTGAGGATTAATCTTCAACCAAAGATTGGAATGATTTATCAGGGCCTTTCTATTTCGTTGTAAGGTTACGAACCCCCCAAAAGCATAAAGCTAACATTCCATAAAGCTAACATTCCATATGCTAGCACTAACAGAAACATTACATAAAGCTAACATTTCATAGGGCCTATGCTGACATTCCAAAAAACTAATATTCCATAAAGCTAGCATCCCATAAAGCTAACATACCATAGCCTAAGGTTCCATAGGCTAATATTCCAAAAAGCTAACATTCCATAGGCTAACATTCAACAGGCTGACATTCTAGTAAAAAGCTGACATTCCATAGGCTAATAGTAGCATTACACAAAGCTAACATTTCATAGGCTAACAACATTGAATACAGCTAACATTCCATAGGCACCAACGGGGGAAGGCCCATCCGTACACGACACACGCATGCGTATCCCGACATCCTAGTATCACAGACGGTGTTTATCTTACCTAATAACATTGTACTAGTGTAGTAAGTAAGGTGGCCTAGAGGTAAATTGCTTAACTGTTGCATGACACACATCGCAGGCAGGTGGCCTGATGCATGCCACACGAAGCATGCTGCATGGCGAACACCGCCTGATGCCTGTCGCATGTCGCATGATGCACACCGCATGACACACGTCGAATGACGCACATTGATTGATGTGGCATGACGCAGGTTAAATGACACACGTCGCACGGCCATGTTGAATGATGCATGTAGCAGATTACACATAGCAAGTTGCACTCATGTCACATGACACATTGAATGACGCATACTGAATCACACATTTTGAATCACGCATGTCGCATGATGCACATCATATGGCACATGTGACATTATTCACTTCACATGATGCAGGTCTCATGACGCAGGTCGCATGACGCAGCTCGCATGCCACATGACGCACGTCGTATGACGCAAGTCGCATTAGGCACGTCACACTGAGCGCTAATACAGTAATAACAACCCGGTTTAACTGTCAGGAATCAGGTCCTGACAGGGCTTCGTGACGGAGGTGTCGCAAACCAGGATCAGAGCCAGGGTCACGGCCAGGTTCGGTACCAGGGCCAGAGCCAGGGTCTTGGCCAGTGCTTGTATCAGGGCAAGAGCCAGGGCCAGGACCAAGGCCAGAGCCAGGGTCATGGCCAGGATCTGTACCAGGGTCGGAGCCAGGGTTAGTACCAAGGCAAGAGCTAGGGTCATGGCCAGGGTCTGTACCAGGGTCAGAGACAGGGTCAGTACCAAGGCGAGAGCCAGGGTCATGGCCAGGATCTGTACCAGGGTCAGAGCCAGGGTCAGTACCAAGGCCAGAGCCAGGGTTTGACACAGGCGGCCCAGAGTAGCGGTGTGTATGATTAATGGTCCGTGTACGGAGAGCGGACACGGATCTGCTTACACTGTACACGGGGCCACGTTCTAACAGTGGTGGTCATTAAAGGTGCACACAACCACCCCCTTAGACCAGACAGGCTGGCCGAATGAGTTGAGCGCCCGTCCCTGTGTGGTTTTGGTAGAACCGATGCGTTGGAACCCTAGTTGAGTCAAACCAATGATTTATCAAATTGATACTTGTCGCTTCCGAGCCAGGCACTCAGAATAGGACGAGAACTCATCAGTGTCAGGACAATGTGTCTGAGTGGGATATCAGGAAATGGTGCCGACAGTCTGGTAGGAAGCAACAAGTATCAATTGTATGTCATTGGTTTGACTCGACCGGGAATCGAACTCCTGACCTTCCGCATGGAAATCCTGCGCTCTACCGATTCGGCCACCACGCCCAGTACAATTTTAATGTGCGCACCGTGAACAGTAACTATGTCCTGAGGATGCACCGAGTCTCGATTGTTTTGGGATTTTTTTAAAATGTTGATCTTTGTTTGTTTAAGTGTGTGGTATTTTGAATGGGCTTTTGATGTGTTGGTTCTCTAGTGGTTTAGTGTGTGTGTGTGGGGGGGGGGGGGGAGAGGGTGCTTGTTGTTATTGCAGCTTCCCATGGATTTAAAACTGCATAATCCGATGAAAGTATCAACATTTCTAAACCAAGACACATATTAGATTTGGTGATAGATATCTAGTATAGATACTGGGGCACTTATTTAAAATTCATTGCAGCTTTGTACCCCTGTAAGATGCCGCTATGCACGCAGATGAGTCCGGATAGTATCAGCTTTGAGAGTGTAGGCACCTCGGATCTTTATTTTGTGCCTTCAGAGATGTATGATCTGATGGGTGTGTCAAGGATCTCTGCGACGGTGGGCGACTTTAGCTTTGTACATTGAATATTGGAAAATATACCATTATATATACATATATATATATATGTATATATATATACATATATATATTACTATTATTAGAGCATTACTTCTAAAGCATGGCACTGAAGTGGTTCATCAAAATTCAAAGGCTGTGTGTTATGTGTTGTCCTGTCTGTGGGAAAGCGCATATTAAGACCTCTAGCTGTTTATCGGAAAGAGTAGCCTATGTGGCAGCAGCATTTTCCTCCAAAGAAGTATGTCAGAATAACCATATGTTTGATGACCAATAGCCGATGATAAAACCCAATGCGCTCTAGAGATTATAAAATAAAAATCAATCTGCTCTCGAGGCGTCTTTAAATAAAACAAATTTTCCTTTTCTAAAGCATGGCCAATACTCAAGTCATATGCATACGAAAATCTGAAACTAAATCCTTATGTTAAAATGACAAAAGTCATATATATATATATATATATATATATATATAAATATATATATACATATATATATATATATATATATATATATATAGATACATTAAAACCTCTATAACCGACCAGGGATGTTTTACTGCATATACATACATACATATATATATATATATAACTTCTATTTAAAGTACACACGTGCGACGCATCTGAATAAAACTAAAAGCTGACACCGTGACAGTCCTTTGACTATAATTAATAACCCGAAGACAATTAATAAGTGCCTCATCCCTACTTAGCAAAATATTGTCGCACCCACACCTACACCCACACCTACACCCACATCCCACCCAAACCTACACCCACACCTGACTGCCATGTCACGGGTGTGATAAATGATTAATAGGAACAGACACCGCTGCCTTAGTAACCCATCTCCCTTTGTAAATGACCACCACGTGACCGTGCACATTAATGCGCGCTGATACCGGGCGGTTGGTGTTGATTCTACGGCACCAGCGACGGGCGCCGCAGAACAGGCGTACTTGGAAATTGATCCTTTTTTTTTTTTTTTTAAAGAAGCAAAATATTCATATTTTATCCCTTTTGGGGGGTCCTTTATTAATATTGAATTTGCTAATGTAAAATACAATATTGAAAATTAATTATGGATTATCCTCTTATATGTATGTTATTCTATAGATACTGAGCACAAGTAATTGAATTTCTTTTTAGTTTAAGAATAAATTGTTGTTAAAGTTGTATAGTCCAATAATACCACACCATCTTCCAAACACAAATACTTGCTTACATTCTATCATTTATTCTTAACGTATATACTGGATTACCAGTGCATCTATTCAACGATTATTTTATTGTAGGGTAGGAATATTAACTCAAATTTAATAGAATTTGCCACTGTAGCAAATCATAGTCCATACAACAAGTTGAAGGATTCGGGCGCAAATCCACTTTTCTTGTAATAACATAATTCTGGAGCAATGAACAGTGGACGTAGGTGAACATAGTGGAGGCTAATGTAGTTGAATGTAGTTGAACATACCGGCATCCATACCATAACATATTTATCTGTACCATAATGTATCTATCCGTACCAAAACCTGCCATACCTTAACGTATTTCAAAGTAGTTTAACATACTTACACCATGTTTAACCCACGTTGATCTATCCTACGGATCACTATCACTAACGGCTATGTGACCGGGCCTTTAGCCAGTTAAAATAAAAGTTACCTCCATCTAAACCATAGAAGGTCATATCAATCGGAGTAATATTTATCTAAAAAAATAATATGACACAAACTGTAATGTAAAAAAAAAGGTACTTTTTGAAGGTCTGATTCCAATTTTTGGATTGGCACTTATGGGGTTTTGCACATGAACCTTTCACCGTCCAGCATTTCGGTGTGCACGTCAAAATAATTTCTCCGGTTTGCACTTCAAATCTATTCAACTATCAACGTAGAGCCCCGGTCACATAGCTGTTAGTGGAAGCAGTTGAACATAGTGGAGGCTAACATAGTTGAAAGTAGTTGAACATAATTGAACGTACCGGCAACCGTACTTGTCCATGATGTTACCTTGGTAATAACGCGGGTGAGCTGTGATCTCCGATTTAATATTTGGACATGTTCAAAAGAGCGGTACGTTCGAGGCTGAATTTGCAGCCGTGATGCTAACATACTCTAGCATACTATAGTGTACCCTAGCATACTTGGACAAAGCCCTGGTCACATAGCCATTATTGGACGTAGGTGAACATAGTGGAGGCTAATGTAGTTGAATGTAGTTGAACATACCGGCATCCATACCGTAACGTATTTATCTGTACCATAATGTATCTATCCGTACCAAAACCTGCCATACCTTAACGTATTTCAAAGTAGTTTAACATACTTACACCATGTTTGACCCACGTTAATCTATCCTACGGATCACTATCACTAACGGCTATGTGACCGGGCCTTTAGCCAGTTAAAATAAAAGTTACCTCCATCTAAACCATAGAAGGTCATATCAATCGGAGTAATATTTATCTAAAAAAATATTATGACACAAACTAAAAATCATTGGATTAGGGACAATTTCAATTGGAAACAATTGAGCGTCTTCATACCGTGACTCATTACCCAGTCCTAGTAATCCTGAGCGCCAGGATAGATATCCAAAGCATTTGTACTTATCTTGAATGAAGCTGGTCCCCGTTAGGATAGAGCTGGTTGGCTTAGTATCAGCACTATTTCGACTGAGTGGGATATCAGGTCATGGTGTTGGCAGCACTATGAAGTGTATTTTTTGTCATTAATGCACAATGTCATAAGTCGCACCCGGCCTGATAACCTCAGATACAGCTAGGTTGTAAAACCCCAATAAACCAAACCAAGCCATAATACCATATCTATACGATATCCCATAAATAATAACCTCTGCAAGTTAAATGCCACATACAGAGGTAGGTGTGGGGAAGGTGATGGCAGCAGGGAGTCTATTTAGATTAATGGTTAGACTTGCTTCAGAATGGTAGAGTTGTGGCTTTGGTTATATATATCTAAGACTAAGCGTTCAGCTGCAAAATCCCACAAACGCCGATCCAAACATTGAGATATACATTGAAATCAAACCATCAAAGAATGTGTTTGTTTACATTCCTACTTGTTTGTTCATTGCTCCATAATCATGTCATCACCAGAAAAGTGGAATTAGTAAGAATTACAATTATTTCCAGGTAAAGATCTGTTATTTCAATTAAATTTTTGGATTTGCGTTTATATGGTTTTGCGCCTGAAATCTTCATTTATACATGTATATTATAGTTTATACATTATAATTTATATACATGCTTAGTGCTGTATGCCATCGGGCCTGCCCCGTGAATGTAATGGAAGCTCGCCACCTGGGTATTTGTAATCGTAAGTATGATACTTATGATTCTAGTAGGTCGAGTGTAGTGAGTTGCGATATATCCAAGATGCAATGAGGTGTAAATGTAATTCCCTACCCAGGTGAAATGCCACATACATAGGCAGAGATGGATTGGGTGAGTGCACGTGTGAGCTTAGATAGAGTAATACTCCCTCGCAGGAATGCCCTCGCAGGAATGGCAGAATTGTGGGTTCGAGTGCCGCTCTGGGCAGAGTAGCCCATGTGTGCAGCCGGTTCCGGACGCGGTGGCCGAATATGTACAGCGAAGCCTTCCCGTACGGAAGGTCGGGAGTTCTAATCCCAGCCGAGTCAAAGTAATGACTTATAAAATTGATATGTGTTGCTACCTAGCCTGGTGCTAGGATAGGACAAGGACTGGTTAGATCAGAATCAGGATAATGTGACTGTGTGGGATATTGGGTCATGGTGCTGCTGGTGGCCTGGTCTCCCAGTGGGGCAGCATTATAAAGTGTCCATAAGTGTGCACTGTCACAAGTTTGTATCCATTCTGATATTACCCTTGATGTTGCTAGGATGTAAAACAACAACAACCAAATAGTGTGCAGCCGGGGGTCTGCAGTTCGGCTTGTCTCCTTAGTTCCACTTGTCAACGCCCCATAACTTTGCCTACCCGCCGTAGAGGGCGCCACCTCTGCCGCTTTAATCAGCCATCGCCACCCTGGAGGAACATTCACACCTCCAGGGCTAAGCACCCAGGTGTGACATGTCAGCATTAACAAGCCTCCGGCGACATGCATCTTTCTCCACCCACCCACCCCTTATTTCCACTACCTCATCACGTGACATGCCACTTCACATCATCACCACTAACCATGTCACTTGACAAATAAAGGCCATCTTTCCCGGAACCAATTAGCTTGTTTGTTGTTTTATATCCTAGCAACTTCTAAGGTCATATCGCTCTGTGGCAGACTTGTGACAGAGCGAACTCATTCCGACTTTATAGTGCTGCCCGACGGGGAGACCAGACTGTGATATACAAGTCCATGACCTGATATCCCGAGTCACATTATCCTGACACTGAGCCAACCAGTCCTTTCCCTATCCTAAAATAGTAATAATGCCGAGTGCCTGTCGAAGAAGCGATAAGTATTGATTTGTAAGTCATTGGTTCGACTCGAACAGGGTTCGAACCCGTGGGTTCGAATCCCACTATTTACCAAAACGGGATACGGACGCTCAACTCGTTCGACCATCCCGTCTGGTCATAACATTGTCAATGAAAACATGGCATGATATTTGCGTTAACATTATATTTTGATTTGCATTAAGCTTAAATATATATATATATTAGATAGATATATGGTTTGTGTATGTACATAATTATAATTACATATACATACAAAACCATTAAGTTTGTGGATCTTTTTTCACATTAATAACCACCCCCCCCCCCACCCCCACCCCCCATGAAACCACTCGGCCCCCAAACAAAATGCGCACAAAAAACAGTTAGAACTTGGGCTTCTTTGGTAGGTGTGCATATCCAAGACTAAGAGGTGGGCTGGGCTGGTTTCGGCGCGCCTGGTAGGGGGCCACCATTGACGGGTCCTCCCGGGCGGCGGCCGCTGCCCAGTAACGGCAGGGGACGCGTGCCGTTGGGGGGAGTACTGGAGGGCGGGGCGGGAGACGCCGCCGCCACCGCCGCCGCCAGAGGGCGACACCAAGGTGTCGCCTCACCTTGACCTTTGGTGGGAAATGTCTGCCTTCACGACACCAACCAACACGGGCTACCCTCTCCCGCCACGGAGGTGAGAAAATGGCCTTTTTGCTAGTGGCAGATTGCCAAACTACCCGTTTATCGCTCACATAGCGACGACGGGAAGAGTAGAGGCCACAAAGCCGTTCGCGCGTCCACTGAGCGATAATGGGGGGTAAAGAAAGGAAGGTCGTAAACCTGTTACGACAGGCCGAATTCCGGGCTCCATTGTCGTGAATAATGCGTGTTTGTTTGGGGGTTGTTTGCTAGTGGCACTGACAACTGTGAGCCAAGTAAACCCATGTATTGTACTCCTCCACCCGCTCCCCACCCCCCACACCGCTCCCCCATGTCCCTCCTCCACCCCTCTCCATCCTCCCTCCATATCCCTCCTTCCATTTCCCTCCTCCACACATAACCTCGTCCACCCTTCATTCTCCACACCCCTCGCCCACACACCCTTCCACCACCCTCATTCCCACACAAACCTCCCCTTCACTATCTTCTCATCCCCTCACATCCCTCCCCCACCTTCACACCCCTCCCCTCACACCCTTCCCCCACCGTCCCTCGTCCCTCGCACACACACTTCCCTCACCCTCACCCTCACATATCTCCCCTCACCCTACTCCCCTCCTGACCAGACGGGATGGCCGAATGAGTTAGAGCGTCCGTCTCCTGTGTTGGTAGATCATGGAGTCGTGGGTTCGAACCCTGGTCGAGTCCAACCGATGACTTAAAAATGTATACTTGTCGCTTCCTAGCCTGGCACTCGCCATTATTAGGATAGGACAAGGACTGGTTGGCTCAGTTTCAGGATAATGTGACTGAGTGGGATATCAGGTCATGGTGCTGGAGGCCTGTTCTCCCAGTGAGGCAACACTATAAATTCGCTATGAGTCACTACCCGTCCTGATATGACCATAGACAACAAACAAAACTACTCCCCTTCCCATACCCCTCCCCCCTTCAGTCCCCCACCGCTCTCTCAGCCTCCCGCTCAGACCTCCCTCACCATCACACCCCTTCCCTCAACTCACATCCCTCGCCTTACCCTCACACCTTTCCCATCCTCCTCTCCACATATCCGTCCTCTCTCCTCCTTCACCGACATAACCTCCCCCACAACCTCTCCCTTCATAACCCCTTCTCCACCCTCCACCACCCCACACATCACTCCCACACAGCTCCCTCACTCACACACCCCTCCCCTCACACCCCTCCCCTCACCCACACATCCCTCCCATCACACACCCCTCACACACACCCCTCCCCTCACCCACACCCCTCCCCTCACCCACACCCCTCCCCTCACACCCCTCCTCTCACCTACACCCGCTCTCCTCACACCCCCTCACCCTCACACCCCCTCACCCACACACACCTCCGCTCACCCACACACCCCTCCCCGTCCTGATATGACCATAGATGTTGCTAGGACGTAAAACAACAACAAACAAAATTACTCCCCACCAACCCACCTCCCCTTCAATCCCCCCACCGCTCTCTCAGCCTCCCGCTCAGACCTCCCTCACCAGCACACCCCTTCCCTCAACTCACATCCCTCACCTTACCCTCACACCTTTCCCATCCTCCTCTCCACATATCCACCCACTCTCCTCCTTCACCGACATAACCTCCCCCACAACCTCTCCCTTCATAACCCCTTCTCCACCCCTCCACCACCCACACATCACTCCCACACAGCTCCCTCACCACACACACCCTCCCCTCACCCTCACACCCCTCACCCCACACATCCCTCCCATCAACACCCTCACCCACACACCCCTCCCCCTCAACCCACACACCCTCCCCTCACCCACACACACCCTCCCCTCACACCCTCCCCTTACCCACACCCTTCCTCGCACACCCCTCCTCTCACACACACAACCCAACCCTCACCTCCCCCCCTCACCCACACACCCCTCCCCCACCCTCACACACACTACTCCCCTCACACTCCTTCCTATCCTCCTCTCCTCATTCCTTGACAAGACCTCCCCCACAACCACTCCTTTTACACACATCTTACGGCCCCCCTCCCCCTTCCCCCCCCCCTCCCCTCCTTCCCTTCCTCACCCCCCCCCCTTCCCCACACTTCCTCCCCATACCTACCACTACCCTCCGCGGCGCACTCCTCACTACCCCCCCCCCCCCCCCCCCACACACACACCCCACCCCGTGACGCACACGGACACACACCGTGAATACTGGCCACAGGTGGCACATTTGCATGGCGGTGTTTGGCCGGTTGTGCGAGGTGCTGGCCGGCTAGTACTAGAGTTGACGTGTGACGTTGTGGGTGGCTTAATGCACAATGAGTGTGATCAGTTGAATGGTGCATTCACGGCACACGGGAGCCACGTGTGAAAAGTTCTCTTACCAACCTTTTTGCGTCTACATATTGTGTCTAAAACTCGAGACTGATTCCCTGTTCTGATTTAGTTTTTATTGGTATGTGAGGTGATGCTGAGGTGCTGATACTAGATGGATATCACGTTATCAGCTGCATCGCAAGGTTACACATTGGACGTCGGGAGGGTTTGGCTTAATTAATAATAGTGCAATTTGAAAGAATTCTACACACGAAAGGTTACACGTTGGACGTCGGGAGGGTTTTGGCTTAATTAACAATAGTGCAATTTGAAAGAATTCTACACACGAAAGGTTACACGTTGGACGTCGGGAGGGTTTTGGCTTAATTAATAATAGTGCAATTTGAAAGAATTCTACACACGAAAGGTTACACATTGGACGTCGGGAGGGTTTGGCTTAATTAATAATACTAGTGCAATTTGAAAGAATTCTACACACGAAAGGTTACACATTGGACGTCGGGAGGGTTTTGGCTTAATTAACAATAGTGCAATTTGAAAGAATTCTACACACGAAAGGTTACACATTGGACGTCGGGAGGGTTTTGGCTTAATTAACAATAGTGCAATTTTAAAGAATTCTACACAACCAAATTTGGCTTAATTAATAATAGTGTAATTTTAAAGAATTCTACACACAAAAGGTTACACATTGGACGTCGGGAGGGTTTTGGCTTAATTAATAATAGTGCAATTTTAAAGAATTCTACACACGAAAGGTTACACATTGGATGTCGGGAGGGTTTTGGCTTAATTAATAATATTGCAATTTTAAAGAATTCTACACACGAAAGGTTACACATTGGACGTCGGGAGGGTTTTGGCTTAATTAATAATAGTGCAATTTTAAAGAATTCTACACACGAAAGGTTACACATTGGACGTCGGGAGGGTTTTGGCTTAATTAATAATAGTGCAATTTTAAAGAATTCTACAGACAAAAAAAAACGCACTAATTATATCAAATCATCAGGTTTAAAAAACACACCAAGTTATTCTATTTTCCATTGCGTATATGTGTTTTTGGAACCGTTTAATATATATATATATATTTGGTTGGTTGCTGGAGTTTTACGTCCTGGCAACGTCTAAGGTCATATCAGGATGGGTAAGCCCTACCAGCTTGTGACAGTGTGCACTCATGGTGAGTTTATAGTGCTGCCCCACTGGGAGACCAGACCATAGGCATCATGACCCGATAACCCAGACAGTTACATTATCCCGACACTGAGCTAACCAGTCCTTGCCCTACCCTATTAACACCGAGCACTGGGGTAGGTAGTGGCAAGTATCAATTTTATCGCTTTGACTCGACTAGGAATAACTCCCCATCTCCTGCGCGGAAAGCCCGCGCTCTTCCGACTCGGCCATTGCATCGAGTCTATATTATATATATATATAATATATATATATAATATATTTATATAATAATATATGATGTATAACCAATTTCGCAAGTATAAAGGCGTGAAGGGGAATTTATTGTCTATATTATTGTACGCATTCTGTATATTGCGTCCTCCTCCACCCAATGGTGGCGCCACCACCGGCCCCCACTGTAACTACCGGATCGCTACCCGCCCCTTCCCCTGGACGATTTTTTCCATATAGTAAAACCTCCCTATGCCGACCCCTCCACAGATCGACCACTCCCCTATATCGATCGCTTTATTTGGGTCCCAACAATACCATTGTAAGGATATTCTAACTCTCTAAACCGACCACCTCCCTAAATGGACCAATTAAAGTATGTCCCATGGTCGGTCGATTTAGACAGGTTTTACTATATATATATTGCAACCATTATATATATATATATATATATATATATATATATATATATATATATATATACATATATATATGCTTGTGTGTGAAAGATAATAGTTCTTACATCTAGATATATTTTAGGGAACCACATATATATAACTCGGCGGACGAGTTACCTTGTCCAAAGGCAAAACAGAAGAAAAGAAAAAGAATTGAAAACAAGCCTGGGTACCTGGGCTTATATGCTATGGACAGAATAAATACAGCCTCAATAAAAATAAATAAATAAATATAAAAAAAATGAATATATATATATATATATCCAACATAAACTAAATGGGAAAATAGAATGCTTCCATTTTGCCACAAATACAAGTCAACCGTAAGCTATTATTAGCATTCAGGCTGTGCTACGCGTTTCCTAGTCCCACACGTCTTGGACACTATTATCTCATTATAAATGCTGACTTACTGAACTCGCCATGACGTCACACACCACATTATGACGTCACAGAATGGCACCAGCTCACTGTACCAGCTGCCACCCACCCAGGGTGCGCGCCAGTCGGACCACAATGCAGTTGGTGAAGCAGTGTCTGACCGGTCTGCTCAACAATTAGCAGACTCTTCTTGCAAAGTATGAGCAGACGGGATGGCCGAATGAGTTGAGCGTCCATCTCCCGCTTTGGTAGATCGTGGAATTCCAACCCATGGGTTTGAACCCTGGTCGATTCAAAACAATGACTTAAAAATGTATACCTTTTGCTTCCTAGCCAGGTGCTCGGCATTATTAGGATAGGGTAAGGACTGGTTAGCACAGCGTCAGGATAATGTGACCCAGTGGTATATCGGGTCATGGTACTAACACTGTAGCAGCCAGATTTCCCAGTGGGGCCGCACTATAAAGTCACCATGACTGAGCACTGCCACAAGTCGGTATCCATCCTGATATGACCTGGGATGTTGCTGGGACGTAAAGCTCCAACAACCAACCAACTATATAATCTATTGGGGTTTTACATCCTAGGAACATTCATGCTCATGTTGATGAACATGTCCTGGTCTCATCATATCATCATATCGGCTTCTAACATGTGCTTCTTTCCTCAAAGAGCAGTCTGTGTGTTATCTATATATTAGCCCCGTGGTTTACGATGTTTCAGTGCATATTGTTGGTTTATAAAATATAAGGTGCGGTGGGAAGAGAACCATTAATGGATACACTGTTCCTACGAATTCTAGTATTATCAACAGGTTACTTTATGTTTGTGTACTGTGCATGGAAATTGTGAATACAAAAATGTCTGACATGTCTTAAGGGTGCATTCCATATACGCGTAATGCGTTATGCATTATGCGAATGCCATCATTCCATACACGTGTTATGCGTTATGCGTTATGCAGTGAAGTATATAAAAAGTACGGTGCAAACATGTAGGTTTATGCGGCGGACCTGTTAGGAAGCAGTCTTCATGAGAAATATGAAGAATGGGACGGTGCAAACATGGCTCAGTTTAGCTTGCTTCGAGGGATGTTAGGACCGTCCCAAATATGAAGACTGCTTCCTAACAGGTCCGCCGCATAAACCTACATGTTTGCACCGTCCCATTCTTCATATTTCTCATGAAGACCGGCTGTCCGTAATTATCAGTCGCCTCCTCCAGCCTTATATCAATGGACAAATGCGACTGATGCTTTTCTGTTCGCACCACCTTGTCCCGGCTGTCCGTAATTATCAGTCGCCTCCTCCAGCCTTATATCAATGGACAAATGCGACTGATGCTTTTCTATAGACTACATCACGGTTCCGACTGCGCATGCGCCGAAAACGGCCGCGGGAGCAAAGCAAAGGCGTACGGCCATTGAGTTTGCCTATACATGCATTGAAAAACGTCAGTTCTATTCAAAATTAATAGAAATCCCAAACCCTAACCTTATCAATTTAATATAATCTTTTTGTTAAACCTGTTTTCTATATGTGTTCCAAGCGGTTTGTGCCTAGGTGGTGTGGTTTTAGCAATATTTTACTTTTTCTGTATGGAGATTACTCACTGCCATTGACAATGCATTGAGTACTCTGGCTGTGGCTCTAACACTAGTCTGAGTGCCTAGATCTTTCTAAATCTAAATGCACATGGCATAAGATGTGCTGATTATATTGATGTAAATGCAATGCTGGATAAAAGATTAATATCTTAATTTATTATATATATATTTTTAGTTAGTATTCTATGTTTCAAACAAGAGCTGAGATGAGCTGAAACTAGCACATTTCATTGCTGCACCCAGTGTATTAGCATGTGCCATGTGCTTTTGGGGGGGGTTGTTTTGCTCTGACCCATCCCACAATGCACCGCGCCGCTGGAACCGTGATGTAGTCTATTCGCACCACCTTTACGCATTACGCACCGATCGCTACATGGAGCGATCGGGATAATGGATTTCTTTCGCATTCGCATTCGCATTACGCATTACGCATGTATGGAATGTAGCTCATAGGTTTCAAGGCGTTTCGATTTTTTGTCACATTCGCATTCGCATTACGCGTATATGGAATGCGCCCTTTAATGTCTTATCAGGACGGTTATATATATATATATATATATTATATATATATATATAATATATATATAGATATATATATATATATATAAATTAAAGCACCAATTTACAAAGGCAGCATGATGTGGAACAACCTACCAACCAGAACCAGGGCAGCGTCCTCTTACCTAGAATTTAAAAACTAACTAAGAGTACATCGGATTGGGCAGGCCCTTATGCAGTTGCAGTAAAGTATATTCCATGGCGTCACCATACCGTAAGTGGCAGACCACCGAACCCTCAGCCTCGGTTTCTCCCCCTCACCCCCCACCTTTTAATTTGTTGCTGTTCCTCTGTTATCTCCAGTCAACCATATACGATGACAGAGACAGTCCAGGTAAAAATGTAACATTTAAGACCTAAATGCAGTGTATTATCAACAACCCCACCCCAACAACATAATTCATAAACTCACATAACTAACTACATTAGAGTTACACTAGAATTTTCCTAACAAACCAACATTTATATACCGCTTGCCTAACTGCAACTGAACATTAAAACTTACTATAAATTTACCAACTGAATACAGAAGATAACTTCTGCTTACATTCTAAATACTATGTAAATACTCACATTGATCTGACTAATAGTAATATTGATCTAGTTATATGACACTACTGTACCATATTGTAATGGAACTTTTGGGTTTCAGAATTTCATTGTATTACATGGTGCAAATTGTGTATTCAACAGGTATTGTACACCTTATTCTATATACCTTTTGTGTAAATAACACGGAATTGAAAAATGGCTGGAAGACCAGTGCTTCGCCACCGACAAAAGACTTATTCAGTACAATAAAGATAGTTACCAAAAAAAAGAAGAAACGATTCTGATGACCTAGGTTCTATTCTATTGCAGTAGTGTGTGACAAATGATTATTTTGCACTATATATATATATGAATATACATATACATGTCTAACCCACCTGTAGGCTGACAATAATTAGCTGGCAATAACGCTGTAAAACCTCAACGAAATCACCATGGTGACGTGGAGGGTCACGTGGTGCATTCACGGGCGCCGCCTGCTGGGAGCTTACCGCACCAGGCAGTTCAATTAACAAAAACAGCTCGCGTCTGGTTGCATAAAAAATATAATTAACCAAAAAAGTAAATATCTTTATTCCTCTGAACAATTTCTTCGAACGATAGTTGGTAGAGATACTCACATTTAATATTTGTAAAAGATTGTATAATAAACATAGTAAATTGAGAATACAATGATTTCTCACACATATGATGAGTTAGTCCGCGTGTAGATATATAGGATTAGCTATGGGCCTTAGGTTAGTAACTGAGAGCTGTAGGTAGTAACTGAGAGCTGTAGGTCTAGAAAAATGGTTTTATGCTACGTTAATAGCAATCGTTATTCAGACAATTATACAAGTTAAAAACAGTTCATAAGATTATGAGATAAAATTGGTAGAGTCAAACCAATGACATACAAAATTGATTGTTGTTGTTTTACATCCTAGCAACATCTAAGGTCATATCAGGATGGGTACTGAGTTGTGACAGTGCGCACTCATGGTGACTTTATAGTGCTGCCCCACTGGGGAATCAGGCCACCAGCACCATGACTTGATATCCCACCCTCCCAACACTGAGCTAACCAGTCCTTGCCCTATCCTATTAAAGCGGAGCCCCAGGCCAGGAAGCAACAAGTATCAATTTTTAAGTCATTGGTTTGACTCAACCAGGGACCGAACTCCCGACAATCCACACACGAGGCCCGCGATACTTGTTGCATCATAGCCAGGAGCTTGGCATTAATAGGATAGGGTACGGACTGGTTAGCTCAGTGACAGGATAATGTGACTTAGTGAGATATTGGGTCATGGTGCTGGTGGCCTGATTTCCCAGTGGGGCAACACTATAAAGTTGCCTTAAGTGAGCATTGTCACAAGTCGGTACTTGTCCTGATATGACCTAAGATGTTGCCCGGTCGTATAACTCCAACAACCAACCAACAGATTTTAGTTATTTTTACATCAACATTCTATGTGTGTTAATTTCAAATATCGCCAAAGTTAGCCATTAAAAAAAAAACTAATATGTTACGCTGAACTAAATACATTTTGACGAGTAACCTAAAATATATATTTTTTAAATATGGCAGAAACTGAAAAGCCATCAGAGGACACAATTTGAAATAAGGTGTTGGAGTTTGGAGGGTAACAATTCAGGAGTGAGGGAAGGGACCCGGTCACGATGGGGCAGTCCGTCCTTACACACGGGTGAAAGGAGTCTCCGACAAAAAATACGCGCAAATCAAGCCAAGACGGTGGCGTAAATGGCGAATTTCCACGAAAACTCGGATTTCACCCCATGGATTATTAGCACTGTCAGGGAATCGCGGAAAAATGCAGGAAGTCAGGTTTCAACTGTCTTTGTTATGACCGTATTATTGCCCATGCATAACTTTTGTGTGTGGGTGTTATGTTCTAGTAACATCTAAAGTAATATAAGAACGGGATTCAGACTAATGTTATACATATAATTATGTACATGTATATATATATATATATATATATGTAAAATATATAATATATTGACATTTTGTGAACGTTAACAAGTGAATATCAACAATATCGGAAATCCGCTAAATGGCGGAGATCTTTCATCCCTGCTTATAACAGGAATAATAACATGGCTACAGGTAGTTTGTTGTAGTCTGGCTACAGGTAGTTTGCTGTAGTCCGGCTACAGGTAGTTTCTGTAGTCTGGCTACAGGTAGTTTGCTGTAGTCTGGCTACAGGTAGTTTGCTGTAGTCTGGCTACAGGTAGTTTGCTGTAGTCCGGCAACAGGTAGTTTGCTGTAGTCCGGCTACAGGTAGTTTCTGTAGTCCGGCTACAGGTAGTTTGTTGTAGTCTGGCTACAGGTAGTTTGCTGTAGTCTGGCTACAGGTAGTTTGCTGTAGTCCGGCAACAGGTAGTTTGCTGTAGTCCGGCTACAGGTAGTTTCTGTAGTCCGGCTACAGGTAGTTTGCTGTAGTCTGGCTACAGGTAGTTTGCTGTAGTCCGGCAAAAGGTAGTTTGCTGTAGTCCGGCTACAGGTAGTTTCTGTAGTCCGGCTACAGGTAGTTTGCTGTAGTCTGGCTACAGGTAGGTTGCTGTAGTCTGGCTACAGGTAGTTTGCTGTAGTCTGGCTACAGGTAGTTTGCTGTAGTCCGGCAACAGGTAGTTTCTGTAGTCCGGCTACAGGTAGTTTGCTGTAGTCCGGCTACAGGTAGTTTGCTGTAGTCTGGCTACAGGTAGTTTGCTGTAGTCCGGCAACAGGTAGTTTCTGTAGTCCGGCTACAGGTAGTTTGCTGTAGTCTGGCTACAGGTAGTTTGCTGTAGTCTGGCTACAGGTAGTTTGCTGTAGTCCGGCCGATGCCTAGTATTGCCCCCCCCCCCCCCTCGTGCCACCTCATCGTGACGTGTGCTGTTACGTCACGGTAATATGCGCGCGCAGTCAGTTGTGACGTATACCATCATTGGAAACGTCAACGCGCATGCGCCTCGAGTGGGTTACAGGCCACGGGTGAACAATGCACCAATTATCACATGAATTTCTCATCAGAACTCCCTCCAGCAAAAACCCAATACAACTATGCAGCATGTTGCTGTTATTGTTGTTGACATTGTTATTTATGCAGATACATTATGAGTAATACTGCTACTTTTGTTTGATAATTATTTCACATTATAACGGAAAACAGTGACAGCCCCCCACACCCACACACACCACACTCACACACCAATCAATACACACCTGACTCCACACTCACACACATATACACCAATAAACACACGCTGTACACACACCAATACACATACATCAACATACATATACATATGAAACAACATACATATTTACACACATACATACAAACATGCACATACTCAACAACGGACACATAAACACACATAAACCTCACACACTGGATATGACAGTGTGTATGACACACATACAAATACAGTTGTTGATACATAAACCTCACAAACTACATTTGACAGTGTATATAACACATACACATACAAATACAGTTGTTGACACATAAACCTCACAAACTGCATATGACAGTGTGCATGACACATACAAATACAAATACAGTTGTTGACTCATAAACCTCACAAACTGCATATGACAGTGTGAATGACACACATACAAATACAGTTGACACATAAACCTCACAAACTGCATATGTCAGTGTGCTTGACACATACAAATACAAATACAGTTGTTGACACATAAACCTCACAAACTGCATATGACAGTGTGTATGAGACATACAAATACAAGTACAGTTGTTGACACATAAACCTCAGAAACTGCATATGACAGTGTGCATGACATATACAAATACAAATACAGTTGTTGACACATAGACCTCAAAAACTGCATATGACAGTGTGAATGACACATACAAATACAGTTGACACATAAATCTCACAAACTGCATATGTCAGTGTGTATGAGACATACAAATACAAATACAGTTGTTGACACATAAACCTCACAAACTGCATATGACATCGTGTATGACACATACAAATACAGTTGTTGACACATAAACCTCAGAAACTGCATATGACAGTGTGCATGACATATACAAATACAAATACAGTTGTTGACACATGAATCTCACAGACTGCATATGTCAGTGTGTATGAGACATACACATACAGTTGTTGACACATATTCATCTCACAAGCTGCAGGTTTGATTGATTGATTGGTGGTTGCTTTACGCCGTGTCGGCAGCATAGGCCATATTCACGGCGAAAAATATTAGTTTTTTGTTCAAAGCTGCAGGTGAGTCTTTACATGATACATCATCATCATGCTGTCGGTCGCGATGCGACAAAGACTGCTTTCATTACTTGACTGCCGCTCTCCATTTAGCTCTCTGCTGTGAGAGTTGTGTCCATGAGTCGGTCTTAATGTCTCTCAGCTTCAGGTTTCTCTTGATGGTATCTTTGAACCGGAGACGGGGGCGCCCTCTCTTTCTGTAGCCAAAAGACAGTTGAGAATAGAGGATCTGCTTTGGTAGCCTGTCTGATGACATCCTCATGAGGTGTCCAGTCCACCGGAGATTCTTTTTGATCAGAAGATCTTCCATAGAGGGCAGCCCCATCCGTTCGAGTATTTCCTTATTCGTCACTTTGTCCTTCCAGGTTAGCCTCATGATTGAACGCAGATGTCGCATCATGAAGGCATGCAGCTTTTTCACCTGCTGTCTGTACGCTGTCCAGGCCTCGGCTCCGTATAGTAGGGTGGATAGCACGATTGCGCGGTAGATCTTACCTTTGACCCGAATGGACACATGGTGGTTGTTCCAGAGTCTCTGGCGTAGTCGGCCGAAAGATGCGCTAGCCTTGGCCATCCTCCTCTGTATCTCAGCATCAATGCGTCCATCACTTGATATAGTGCTTCCGAGATAGGTGAATTCCGGAACAGAGTTCAGCTTGTTTCCGTCAACCATGATCTCCTCCTCTCGGGTTCTTGTAGAGTTGGGTTGGTACAGCACCTCCGTCTTCTTGATGTTAATTTTCAGGCCAAACTTCTTTGATGCATCGGAGAAAGCGTCCACTATTTTCTGGGTCTCTTCAGCAGAGTGGGCAACCAGTGCACTGTCATCTGCGAATAGTAGCTCTCTCACCAGTATCTGAGTAGTCTTGGTCTTCGCTCTGAAGTGTGCGACATTGAATAGGTCAGCGCTCTGTCTGGACTGTATATAGATGCCATCCCCCATGTCTCGGAAAGCCTCGTCTAGCATTGCTGATAGGAAGATGGAGAAGAGCGTGGGGGCCAGTACACAACCTTGCTTGACCCCATTGGTAACCCCAAACGATTCCGAGACTTCCCCTCCAGCACTAACGTTCGCCATCATTCCTGTATGTAGAGCCTCGATCATAGTTGTGAACTTCTCTGGGCATCCGTACTTCCTCAGTAGCTGCCATAGCCCGGTCCTCCCGACTGTATCAAATGCCTTAGTGAAATCGACAAATACCATGTACAGTGGTCGGTCCTGCTCAATGCACTTTTCTTGTAGCTGTCGGAGACAAAATATCATATCCACAGTGCTCCGGTTACCTCTGAAGCCACACTGTGACTCTGGAACTACACCAGGTGTTATGTGAATAGATAGTCTGTTGAGTAGGATCCTGGCGAAGATCTTCCCATACATACAACAACACACATACATCTCCAAACTGCTGGTGACAGTTTTTACATAACATATACCCACCAACACACATACACACACCAACACATACATCTCACAAACTGCAGATGACAATGTTTGTACGACCTTGCCAGATGCGATATGACATGGGTGGTCTGGTGACTCCATCCCAGAATCCCTTGCAGCATTCTTTATCAATGCGCTTCTCTCAGCCCCCACCACCACCACCACCACCCCACCCCGCCACCGCCCCCAGCAGGCATTCTGCCGATGATATTTCGCCTCCTCCCCACCCGTTTCCATTACCCTCTCCCGGACGGTTGGCCCCGGTCCGCATCGAGCGTTGACCCCGACAGCTTGACCTCGAGGTCACAGGCCGTGACCCCCACACCGCCGGATATGATATCTGCCCCTCCTTCAGTGGAGAGTTCAGCCGCGGAGTTGGCAGACGACAATTCGAAGCACTTGTCGGGTTAATACGGCGCGAACTCTGGCGAGACGCTCGGCGAGATGCATTGTGGTCCTATAACTGTGAACGGATGTGAGCGTTCATTTCTCAAAACGAGGCTTCTCTATTGGTCCTGGAATTCACAGCCTTGGGAGATGCTTCAGGAGGTTAGCTGGTACCTGGCTGTTTTCTGTGCGGTCTAGCATGGTGGTGGTGGTTCTTCTAGGAATTAGTTAGATGACGTTTCGCCCTCTTTTTTTCTTTCTTTTTATGAAGATTTATATTGCATATCAATGTATCATGGATAAGTCTGAATTGACTTGTTTTCACCATTAGACCGATATATGGATTAGGTCGATAGAAAGCCCAGGCCTACACATTTATTGACCGAATGGATTTGTCACCTCTCACACCACATAGACATAGTGTGACTATTACTATGAGAGTAACTAGCCTTTGATGACACTCTAAGTTATACACAGCGGTGGAAATCCAAATTGGTACTGGTAGAGGTGATGGCATGGGGAATCAAACCACCGACCTTCAGATTAGGAGTCCAACTTAGAAAAAAAGTCTGACACTCTAACCACTCCACATAGAGAACCCCACAACGTTGACGTAAGCCATCCTAATTCGATGTAGAGTCTGAAGGGATCGACACGCCATTGATGCATGATCAGTGATCGGGTGATAAAGAGTGTTTTGATTTATCAATAGCTGGTCTCATCACCTAACCTTTACTGATCTGTTTGAAATGAGATTAACACGTCAACAACTGTAGTTGTATGTGTGTCATACGCACTATCATATGCAGTTTGTGAGGTTTATGTGTCAACAACTGTATTTGTATGTATGTCATATGCACTGGTATATGCAGTTTGCGAGGTTTATGTGTCAACAACTACATTTGTATTTGTATGTGTCATACACACTGTCATATCCAGTGTGTGAGGTTTATGTGCGTTTATGTGTCCGTTGTTGAGCATGTGCATGTTTGTATGTATGTGTGTATATATGTATGTTGTTTCATATATGTATGTTTGTATGTGTTAATATGTATGTTGATGTATGTGTATTGGTGTGAGTACAGCATGTGATGATTGGCGTATATGTGTGTGAGTGTGGAGTAGGGTGTGTATTGTGGCAATTGAGTTAATTCACAATTACTCGTGGGAACGGATAAAGGACTTGCCCACCGATACACTCACACACACTAACACTCACAGTCACACACGAACCCATACACTCACACACTCAAACACAAATCCATACACTCACACATCCATTCACTTACCTAATCGCTCCTCTATTCAATCACCCACCCATCCTCCCATTCACTCACCCGTCCGTCCACTCACCCACTCACACACAAACTTATGCGTAGACCCACACACCATTCACTCAGCCATTAACACAAACCCACACACTCACCCTCCCATTCACTCAACTACTTCTCCCACCAACTGGTCCACCCACTCAACCACCCACTCAGTTACCCACTCATTCACCTACATACTCAGTTACTCATTCACCATTATTCTAAAATGTCATCTTGACCCCTCCCTCCCCCTTGCAACATCATCCCAATACCCCATACACACTGTTGCCTACCCCCCAGTCTCCTTACCCTACAAACCTTCCCACTCCCCTCAACATACGCCAGTTCCCATCCCACTCTCCTTCCCACGACAAAGCGTCCAACTCCCTCCAACCCCTTGTAACAAAACATCCCTAAAAAGCTCCCCCCCCCCACCCCCCACCCTGCTTACTCTCCCAACCCCGAACAAAAAATCCCCAATGCGAGTTAACAGTTGGGCGTGCCGTTCTGGACGAATAGGGGCGGCGGTGGCGCCACCGGTCGCACAGTGTGGTGACGCTGCAGGTATTAGCATCACATATATAGTATTAGTAGTACAAATATAATAATAATTATTATAATATAATTCCCTTCCGCGCCTTTATACTCGGATAATACTTCAACATTACATAACAATGTGGTGAGGCTGCAGGTATCAGAATAAAATATACGGTACTATTAGTAATACAAATATAATAATAGTAATAATTATATAATTTCCTTCTGCGCCTTTATACTCGGATAATACTTCAACATCACACACATATATGGTGTATACCACATTAGGCGAGTATAAAAATACGAAGCGACTTGTTTCTAATTATTGATATTAATTGATGTTACGGATAATATATTATTGATATTATTGATATTATTGATTGTTATATTCTGTAAGAGTCCGCACTTGTCGCCACCTGTGGCCCACCTCGCTTCCAATGGGTGTCGACAAGTGTCAGTCGTACCAGAGGATTATATATATATATATATATATATATATATGTATATAAACACCCGTATACAGCGGGATGTATACAAGCTATATATATATATTTATTTTTTGGGGGTACATTAGTTGTTTAAGCAGGGAAAATTTCAGTCGGAGACGACTGGTCTTCCTCATTCCACTGCTCCTTGCCCTATCCTATATAATATATATATATATATATATATATATATATATATATATATATATATATATATGCATGTATATATACATATATATACATATTATATTTACCTTTTTTTGTTTAATCACAAAAAACCTACATACTTTGCCAATCCCTCCATACGTACCTTCCCACTTCTGCCCCACACCTCTTAACCCTCCACCCTACCCCCACCCCACCCCCACCACCCCACACACTCTTCATCCTCCACATCCCCGCCCCACACCTCATCCTTTGGCCTTCTGTGGTGGCCAGACAATGCTAAATCCCCCACCCGGGGGAGACGGGGGGATTTTGTGCCGCTTTTCCGGCTCAGGAGGCGAACATTTCCGATGAATGCTTTCAAGGGCCCGTCACACACTACGACGACAGTTGACGGGCCCGCCGCCCCCACAGGGGCGCCCCCTAGCGGATGTTTTCTTTCCATTTGGGATTCTGGTTCTTATGTTCTGTAGATTTTTTAGATTTTTTTTGCTGGCAATGGGATGGTTGCAGTTTGACAAACAATAGGGCGTGGCCTCTCTCTGAAACCGCGCTATAGCCACCATGAACAGGTTCCAGTAGGATATACAGTACAACCCCGTTAAACCAAGCTCGGTTAAACCAAACGATCGGTTAATCCAAACTTTTTTTTGGCGGCCCGGCAAAATACGACCATTTATCATATAAAAAAGTTGGGTTTAAAATCTTTTATATTTTTTATTGAGGCTGTATTTATACAATAGCCCGAACAACAATAGCCTGATAACAATAGCCCGAACAACATTCTCCAAAATGCATAGAGTGTTAATATCAAGTAAGATATTAATACAAACAAGGAAGCAGATTCTTCAGTGTTATGTGTGGTCTACTCTAATGTATGGGGCTGAGACATGGACAATCTCTAAGAAAATGTACAAACGTTTAGCAGCATTTGAGATGTGGACTTATCGAAGGATGATGAAAATATCATGGACAAAGAAGATCACCAACAAAGAAGTTCTCAGAAAAATTAAAAATAAGAAAAGCTTGTTTGCCACTATACAGACAAAGAAACTTATTTATTTTGGCCACATCATTCGTCAGAGTTCAATATACCGTACATTGTTGGAAGGGAAGGTGAATGGCAGCAGAGGGAGAGGGAGTCCAAGAACATCATGGTTTACAAATATTTCACCGTGCACAGGCTTGAATTATTAACAGTCTATCAGAACAGCACACCATCGGGACAAGTGGAGAACCATTGCATCCAACACTCGACTAGAGGAGGGAACTATTGATTGATTGATTTATACTGTCCATAGCCAAAGTCGGTTAATCCAAACTATCGGTTGATCCAAACAAAATTGTCGGGCCCCAGGCCACTTCCGGTATGGTTAAACCAAACTTTCATGTGGTTATAAGGTCATTTGAGACTTTTTAAAAATATGATAAATGGTAGTATTTTGCCGGCCCACCGAAAAAAAGTTAGGATTAATCGATCGTTTGGTTTAACTGAGCTTGGTTTAACTGTGTTATACTGTATATAATTTTTTTTTAAATCAAAGTGTCCACATACAAGTGTATATTGCATTCAAAATGCATGTGCGTTTTTGCTAAAGCCAAGTCAAAGTCGAAGCCAAAGCTCGGTTAAACCAATGATTGGTTAATCCAAACAAATTATTAGGGTTCCTTCAAGTTTGGTTTAATGGGGTTATACTGTAGATAGGATGGTGGGGATTGAGGGCGAGGTGGGGGGTTTGAGGGTGTATGTGGGGGTTGCAGAGGGTAGGCGTTGTTGAAAATGTCAAGTTATATATATATGATATATTCAAGTTATATATATGCTATATATGTGATGTATATCGCATTATACGAGTATAAATACAAGGGTAACATATACACATTATATTTCCTCTGTGGTACATTAGTGGAGTGCCCCCCCTCCCAACTGTCTGGGTAAATTGGTGGGCGGGCGCCCCCCTCGCGACAAACATACACTGGAGGAAATATATACATATTTTTAATGCTAAGTGGACAGCAAAATATAAAAAGAAGTACATCTTAAAAGATGTTTTAATAAGTAAAATTGTCAAATATAGGGATAATATCGGATGGGGGAATGAAGTTGGAGAGAGGGTTGTGTGGGTAATCATTTTGTCGAAATAATCAGAGGAAGCAATACAATTTGAGTTGATGAATTGGGATAGAATGAAAGAAAATCAAAATGGCGGCGAGTGAATGCTCTTAATTTGAAAACGTATTAATTTACACGATTTAATCAATTATTCACTCCAAACGTCGCGGGAAATGACAGATAATTATGACAGATGATTATGTCATTTACCCATTTTCCCAATACTTTTTCCATAAATACCAGACAGAATGGGATGGAAAAATGAGTTGAGCATCCGTCTCCCGTCGGGTTCGAACCGTGGTCGAGTCAAACCAATGACTTAAAAATGTATACTTTGTCACTTCCTAGCCAGGTGCTCGGCATTATTAATATTAGGAGAGGGCAAGGACAGGTTGGCTCAGGGTGGGGATAATGTGACTCAGTGGGATATCATATACTGACAGTCGGGTTTCCTAGTATACTGACAGTCTGGTTTCCTGGTGGGGCATCACTATAAAGTCACCAGGAGTGTGCACTGTCACAAGTTAAGGCTAGGGAGATCATATCAGCAGGACCTAAACTCAATACTCCACCCAGTCACATTATCCTAATAAAATTCAAACAAGTACTTGCCACAATCTAGTAATGCCATTAATTTAATAAGGCAAGGGCTGCTTTGCTCAGTCCTCGTATGACCGTAGATGTTGTCAGGACGTAAAACTCCAACAAGCAACCTAAGGAAGCAGTGGACAGGAACTCAGTAAATGACCACTACACTATCCACTACCAGGGCAGTCGCCCACCGCCAGAAGGGGGCGTGACCGTCGTGTCAGCAGTAGGAACAAGTGACGTAAGACAACGTCACTGCACGTCACGAGAAGGCACAGACGCCGCTACGTCACCGCACCACCAAATAGCAGCCTGTCACATATTTTCGGGCTACGGCTACTGTTTAATTAATAATGAGAAGGGGGGAAAAAACCAATTAAATCCGGAAAATAAATTGCACACCTTGAATAATTGGTGAGGGATGGCCAGAGGCTGAAGGTCAAACAGTTGAGTTTTACCGGTTGCCTTGACAACATTAGTGTTGCGTGCAACTGACTGAGCGGTCACATTATACTTAGAGAAATTTGCCTCATTTACTTGAGGTGACATATTTCAAAATATGAAAACTTTGGTTTCCAACATAATACAAAAATCAATGCGCTCTAGAGGAACGGAAAGTTTGTTTTATTTAATGATGCCTCTTGAGCACATTGACTTTTATCATCAGCTATTGGACGTCAAACATGTGGTCATTCTGACATATTTCTTTGGAGTAAACCTGCTGCCACCATACTGGCTACTCGTTCCGATAAGCAGCAAGGGGTCTTTTATATGCACTTTCTCACAGACAGGAGAGCACATACCACAGCCTTTGATGAACCAGTTGTGGACCACTGGTTGGAACGGAAAATAGCCCAAACTGCAAATGTGTCAACTGAGCAGGATTGATCGCATGACCGACACCTTCACAGGTGGACACGCTGCCGCCTGAGCTACGTCCCGCTTCCCTGCTCTAGAGGCGTCAAAACAAAAAACAACAACAAATATATATACATACACAGATACACATACTATGTTGAAAGATGCAATTTCTTAATAGCATGCGTACATATTGTATATATTAACATATATTATTCGGAAATTGCAATTCTCAACAACTCCCACCCGAGACTGCTGCCACTCAGTCTGGCAGCGCTGCATCTTACAGGCGGACATCGGACAGACAGGCGGACAGAGCAGATTGGGCTCGTGCCCTACTAATTGTTATTGCATTTGAAACGATTGCCATCTTGTGGGAAATTGCCAAATAAGTGTTGGTAAAAATGGGATCGCCCCGGGGTGGGGGTGGGGGTAGGGGGTGGGTGGGAGGGGGGGGGTGGAGGAAGAGGAGGAGGAGGAGGAAAAGGAGGAGGAGGAGTAAATATAGAGGAGACACGGCACCCTACTGAGGGTCCACATGTACCATTATGACAGCAGTGACGTCTTGCTTTAATGGTTAGGAGTTTTACGTCCTGGCAACATCTAAGGTCATATCAGGACGGGTATCGACTTGTGACAGTGCACACTCCTAGTGACTTTATACTGCTTCCCCACTGGGAGATCAGGCCAACAGGACCCTGACCGAGCATCCCACTCAGACACATTATCCTGACACTGAGCCAACCAGTCATTGCCCTATCCTAATAATGCCGAGTGCCTGGATAGAAAATGATAAGTATCAATTTGATATGTCATTGGTTTGATTCGACTAGGAACCGAACTCATGACCCCCCGCACGCGAGGCCCGTGCTCTACCGACTCGGCAACGGGGCGGTTGTGGTGGTTTGGGGTTTCAGTCGGTGACTTTTTCAAAACAAGCACCCATCACACTAGTCAGTGTTAGAACGGGTCCAGTTGTAGCCATATTGGCGCTCTTAGTGAAAGGAAGGTTTGTTTTATTTAATAACGCCTCTAGAGCACATTGATTTTCATATCATCAGCTATTGGACGTAAAACATATGGTCATTCTGACATATTTCTTTGGAGTAAAACCGCTGGCGCCACATATGCTACTCTTTCTGATGAGCAGCAAGTGATTTTTATATGCACTTTCCCACAGACAGGATATCATTTTGATGAACCAGTTCGGGACCACTGGTTAGAATGGAAAATAGCACTCTTAGCGAGAACATAAATAGGGTGTGGTTACACAAAGATATCCCCCACTACACTTACACAATGCCTCCCCCCCCTGCTCATTCCTACCCATTCCTACCCCTTCCCCTCTCCCCTCCACTCCCCTCTCTCCCGACACAACAAATTGCAATCATGGACACTAAAGGGCCCAGTCCTTACACGCGGTATGCGGTATGCGGCATGCGGTATGCGAATGGCATGATTCCTTACATGCGGTATGCGGTATGTGGCACACAACTGGCTATATTTAAAAAATAAAAATAAACAATTATTCTCCATACTGCTCTCTATATGACCCAATATTGCATTTATATCTATGTACCTTTTCGTATGTCAAATGGGGGTTCCTACCTTTATTATAACCAAATTATAGATAAGTATTCATATTTCTGTGCACATGGTAGCATTTTTAGCTTTCCCCTAACCGTATGTCTCCCGGGTGCCCAGCTCACCATGGTTTCCCCTCCTCACCCCTGTGTGAGACCGTTCCGTAATGCTCAGTCGCCTCTCCTAGTGTTAAACTAATGGACACATCAGACTCAGGTTTCTATTCGCACCCTGCGTGCCACATACCGCATGCCGCACCAATCGCTACAGGGACCGATCGGAAAATGCATTCGCATTCGCATTCGAATACCACATACCGCATGTAAGGAATGTAGCCCATAGGCTTCAAGGCGTTTCGATTTTTTGTCGCATTCGCATACCGCGTGTAAGGAATGCCCCCTTTAAGCTAAGATTCCTTACACACGGTATGCGGCATGCGGTATGCGAATGCGAATGCGGCAAAAAATCGAAACGCCTTGAAGTCAATGGGCTACATCCCTTACACGCTGTATGCGAATGCGAATGCAAATGCGGCAACTTGATTGGTCCCTGTAGCGATCGGTGTGGCATGCGGCATGCGGTATGCGAATAGAAACCTCAGTCGCACATGTCCATTAGTTTTAGACGAGGAGAGGCGACTGAGCATTACGGAATGATCACACATAAGGGTGCAGAGGGGAAACATATGGTAGTGGTGGTGGTGGGGTTATGGGTTGGTAAAAATGCTACCATAGCCACAGAAATATGAATACTTATCTATAATTTGGTAATTATAAAGGTAGGAACCCCCATGTGACGTACAAAGAGGTACATAGATATAAATGCGATATTAGGTCATATACAGTGCAGTATGGAGAATACTTGTTTATTTTTTAAATATAGCCAGTCGTGTGCTGCATGCCGCATGCTGCATACCGCGTAGAAGGAATCCTCCCATTCGCATACCGCATGCCGCATACTGCATACCACGTAGAAGGATTCTTAGCTTTAGTCTTCATCATTCCACGGACCAGACGGGATGGCCGAATGAGTTAGAGCGTCCGTCTCCGATGCTGGTAGATTGTGGGGTCGTGGGTTCGAACCCCGGTCGAGTCAAACCAATGACTTAAAATTTGATACTTGTCGCTTCCTAGCCAGGTGCTCGGCATTATTAGGACAGGGCAAGGACTGGTGTGCTCAGTGTCAGGATAATGTGACTGAGTGGGATACCAGGTCATGGTGCCGGCAGCCTGGTTTCCCAGTGGGACAGCACTATAAAGTCACCATCAGTGCGCACTGTCACAAGTCGGTACCCGTCCTGATATGACCTTGGATGTTGCTAGGACATAAAACAACAAACAAACAAACAAACAATCATCATTCCACTGTTCCGTGTCACGTCCTAGACCGGACGAACGCCAAGATAGCTAGTGACAGGGATACATTTTAAAGTAATTTGACGGCAATTTGAATACACAAGCAAGAAGGTAGTTCGGATAAGAGCCTAATGGCTATACTACATAAATACATAATCCATATACATACTGCATATATACTGCATATACATTCTGCATATATACTGTATATATATCCTGTAGAAATATACTGCACACACACTGCATGAACAGTGGGCCGTCCTGATATGACCCTAGATGTTGCCAGGATGTAAAACTCCAACAACCAACCAGCATGTACAGTAAAACCTCTCCAACCGACCACCTCCACAGATTGACCACTCCCCTATATCAATCACTTTATTAGCGTCCCAACAATACCATATTCCAACTCACTAAACAGACCACCTCCCTAAACGGACCACTTAAAGTCGGTCCCAAGGTTGGTCGATTTAGAGAGGTTTTACTGTATATATTTATATTATATATACTGCATATAGATCTTGCATATATTTCAGGCACACACATATATATATATATATATATATATATATATATATATATATATATATATATATATATGCAGGATGTCCTATGTGGTAGGGTATTCTGTTTCTAGAACCATATATAGAACTGGGCATTTAGGGGAGTTTGTTTACACCGGAAGTGATCAATAACTGCGCGGGCGAACCGGAAGTGGCGCACTGCGGGGCTGTGCCCAGTCCATAACATTAAACACCCGGCATTGTGGTGTTGACCGTTAATGACAATGTTCGGCTAGCTGGAAGAGGGGGGGGGAGGGGAGTGGGAAGGGGATGGGGGATGAGGGAGGCAGGGGGGAGAACTAAGGGGGAAGGATGAGGGGGGGGGGGCAGGGAGAGCACAAGGGAAAAGGAGGAGCATTGGGGAAGATGGTGAAGGAGGCGGGAAGAGGTAAAGGGGGGGATAAAGAACGGAGGGGAGGTTAAAGAACGTGAGGGGGGAGAGGAGGAGCATGGAACATTACGATAGTTGGAGGGGACGGAGGGGAGGGTGAAAGGAGGGAGGGAGGGGGCAGGGGCATAAAGAGGGGTAGAGGGGAGGGGGCATGGGGGTGGAGTAGAGGTGGAGGTGGGGAGGGGAAGGGAGGGGAGTAGAGGCGGGGGAGGAACGAGTATGGGGAATGGAGGAAGGGAGAGAGTAGGGTGGAAGGGGAGGAAGAAGGGGGCATGGGAGGGAATAAGGGTATATGGAGGGGAGGTGGAGGGGAGAATGAGGGAATACGGTGGACGGGGGAGGAAGGGAGGGTGGGGGGAGAGGGGTGAAAGGGGACGGAAGGGGTGGGAGGGGATGGGGAGCAGGCATCTGATATTGGAAGGGGAGTTGTGATGGGGGTGAAGGGGGGCAGTGGTAGAGTATAACAGGGGGAGGGTAAGCTATGGGATGAAGCGAAGGAGGGGGTGCAAGGGGACGGAGTATCGGGGAGGGGGGACAGAGTGAGTATGGATGGGGGGGAGGGGCGGGGGGGGGGGGGGGTACGCGGCGTCGGCTATTTATCGCTGTGTAAAACACTGTCTTTAAACGGATCTCCTGTGGCGCGAGAAGCGGCCAGTGATAAATGACCTGCTTTACCTGCCTGAGACACCTGAGGCCAAAAACCACTTACACAAACACCACTCTACATCAACCAAGGGCGCTAACATTCAAGTATGTGTGCTTAAAAAGGAAATCAACATTTACTAAGTACATCATCTTCTTCGAAATGTCACGGTTTTTTGTTATAGCTACTTTGTCATTTTTGTTCAACATAGATGTTACGAAATTCAACGACGCACAGCAGCATGGAACTAGTATCACAGAAACACAGCAGCATGGAAGTAGTATCACATAAACACAGCAGCATGGAAGTAATATCACAGAAACACAGCAGCATGGAAGTAGTATCACAAAAACACAGCAGCATGGAACTAGTATCACAGAAACACAGCAGTATGGAACTAGTATCACAGAAACACAGCAGCATGGAAGTAGTATCACAGAAACACAGCAGTATGGAACTAGTATCACATAAACACAGCAGCATGGAACTAGTATCACATAAACACAGCAGCATGGAAGTAGTATCACAGAAACACAGCAGCATGGAACTAGTGTCACAGAAACACAGCAGCATGGAAGTAGTATCACAGAAACACAGCAGCATGGAAGTAGTATCACAGAAACACAGTAGCATGGAACCAGTATCACAGAAACACAGCAGCATGGAAGTAGTATCACAGAAACACAGCAGCATGGAACTAGTATCACAGAAACACAGCAGCATGGAACTAGTATCACAGAAACACAGCAGCATGGAAGTAGTATCACAGAAACACAGCAGCATGGAACTAGTATCACAGAAACACAGCAGCATGGAAGTAGTATCACAGAAACACAGCAGCATGGAAGTAGTATCACAGAAACACAGCAGCATAACCACATAGAACCACAGAAGCACAGCTGCATGGACCTATCCCCAAAACACAGCAGCATAGCCGTATAAAAGCACAGTACATAGAAGTACAGTCTACTCTGTCTAGAACAGACACCCCCGGGGCTGGAGCAAGATGCCATTATAGAGAGAGATCCATTATAGGCAGAGATTGACTGGCGGAATGGGTTGAAACTAATGTTTTTCTTTTATACTTGACTGACTAGGATGGTCCTTACAGAGTCATTTCTACAATTTGTCATTTCTACAATTAGTCATTTCTACTAGTACTATTCATCACTTCTACAATTTGTCATTTCTACAATTTGTCATTTCTACAATTGGTCGGTTGTACAATTAGTCATTTCTACTATATATATAGCATGTCGTTATTGACAGAGAAATATTGATCAAATACGTGACAAAATGACCCGTTGTTCGCATAAGACAGTTGCCTGTTAGATACAGAGGCAATGCTATTAAATTAAAGGGTGCTGTGATGGGACCAGCACTTTGTGCCGTTATTGACAGAGATTCGTTATTGACAGAGCCGTTATTGACAGAGTAGACTGTATATATATATATAGAAGCACAGCCGCATAAATATATTGACACAGTACATAGAAGTATAGAAGAATACCAGCATAGCAGAATAAAAGCATAACAGCACAGCAGCACTCAACTGAGATTACTTCAAAATGTTACCTATTTTTAGCATATATTCACAGGATTATTCTTCCATTTTAGCCTTTCCAGGATTTTTCTTCAAGGTTTGTTTTATTTAACGATGCCTCTAGAGCACATTGATTTTCATATCACCGGCTATTGGATGGGATTCTTCTTCAAAATACCACGTATTAAACAAAAATTCTATTTTTACTTCAAATTTAATAGCATATTTTACAGGAATTCTCTTCAAAATGTTGGTATTTTAACTTAGCTTTTACGGGATTCTTCAAAATGTCACGTGTCTGAACATATCTCCACAGGGTTGCCACCCGCAGATTGTATAAGATTAAGAACGCCCGAAGGCGAGTTTTTGCTATTTGCAAAGTGGATGTCAGTGTCGGAATGGCCCGGGGGTTCAGTTGCCACAGTAACATGTCATGTAATAAATTGTTCGATTTCCTGACACAGTTGTCACCGTGGCGAAGACGAGATTAGTTGAATGGAACAAGGAGCGGCTCAAATTGTCCCATCATGCAAGTGGGAAGTTGAGATTTGGGTGTGAAGCAGGAGGGGACACGGGGGTTCCGTTGGGTTTACTTGTTTATTTTGGGGGGTTTTACATCCTAGCTATATACAGTATAACCCCGTTAAACCAAGCTCGGTTAAACCAAATGATCGGTTAATCCTAACTTTTTTCGGTGGCCCGGCAAAATACTACCATTTATCATATAAAAAAAGTTGGTTAAACCAAAGTCGGTTAATCCAAATTATTGGTTAAAGTTGCATAGTCCGATGGTTTTGAATTTCTGTATTTTTTCTGAGATAAATATATTAGATCAATCACTAGTATCTACTTTACATTAGTTCAAAGTTACTTTTATTTGAAATGGTAAACTTTTGAGATATTTTGAGTGCAAACATGGAAAATTAGTTTTGGCAAGCTTGCCAAAACTCTGACACCATATACTTCTGCAGTAACAGGTTCTGTTAAATTGACTCATATTGCCTTCTATGCAGAAACAAATGCTTAATAAGTGCATCAGTATCTAAGGTAGAGATGTCAAATAAAATCTAGATAATTGGTTTGGTTTTGAAAAGTTCATATTCCATCGGACTATGCAGCTTTAATCCAAACAAAATTGTTGGACCCCAGGCCAGTTCCAGTATGGTTAAACCAAAATTTCATGTGGTTATAACGTCATCTGAGGCCCAACCAACTTTTTTATATGATAAATGGTTGTATTTTGCCAGACCGCTGGAAAAGGTTTGGATTAACTGATCATTTGGTTTAACCAAGCTTGGTTTAACGGGGTTATCCTGTATATATGTAAAAAAAGCAATAATCAAAGTGTCCACATACAATGTATATTACATGTGTAATACATGCTTACTAATTCATAATGCACCCACAATTTTGCCAAAGTCAAGTCAAAGTCAAAGCCAAAGCTCGGTTAAACCAATGATCGGTAAATCCAAATAAATTTCTAGGGTCCCTTCAAGTTTGGTTTAACGGGGTGATACTGTATATGGTCATATCAGGATGGGCACCGACTTGTGACAGTGCGCACTCATGCTGACTTCATAGTGTTCCCTCACGAGGAGACCAGGCTGCTGGCACCATGACCCAATATTCCACACAGTCACATCATGCTGACACAGAGCTAACCAGTCTTTGTCATATCCTAATAATGCCGAGCACCTGGGTAAGAAGCGACAAGTATCAATTATATCAGTTATTTGTTTGACTCGACCAGGGTTCGAACCCGTGAGTTCGAATCCCATGATCTACCAAAACGGGAGACAGACGCTAGACGCATTCGGTCATCCCATCCAGTCTACCATTATTGTGAGCGTGTACACTGATGGCGACTTCATAGTGTTGCCCCACTGGAATACCACACTGCCAGCACCGTGCTTCATTACCGCACCCAGTCACGTGATTCCGACACTGACACTAACCAGGCCACGCCCTCTGCCGAGCACCGGGCGAGGTAGCGACAAACGTCACTGCTACCAGTACCAGTGAACATTTTAAGTCTTTGCTTTGAAACAAGGGCGTGGTGGCCTAATCGGTAGAGTCTGGGCCTCATGTGTGTGCAGAAGTTCGGGAGTTTGGTTCCCGGTCGAGTCAAACCAATGACTTATAAAATTGATACTTGTCGCTTCCTAGCCTGGCACTCAGCATTAATAGGATAGTGTAAGGACTGGTTAGCTGAGTGTCAGGATAATGTGACTGAGTGGGATAACATTACCAGGTCATGTTGCCAGTGGCCTAATTTCCCAATGGGATGGCACTATAAAGTCGGCATGAGTATGCACTGTCACAAATCGGTACCCATCCTGATTTGACCGTAGATGTTTCCAGGACATAAAACTCCAACAACCAACCAACCTTTGCTTTGAAACCCGCAGGGGATTGATTCCCATCGCGAAGGAAGCGAGCGCTCTACTGATTAGGCCATCCAGTTCGGGTCTGTGGCTATGAAGAAGCCCTACCGGCGGTTGAGTGATTGATGAGACCAGTGGGTGGTGACAGGTGACAGCCACCAGGTAAGCGATCACTCTGATCCATTAAGCAAAAGCCTCAATGAGCTGCACTAAACCCCACAAATTTTCAGCTGAATTATACAAATCAAAAACAACTCAAGCCAGGCAGGCGCCAGCCACCGCAGATCACAGACCATGCCCCGCTCCCCCCTTGAAAGAATGATCACCTTTTAATGCCAAGGTCAAGGTCACTTGGGTGGGCCTCTTTTGTTTGGTTAATTATACAGTTTCTTATCTCCTCACTTTATGGACCTTATTTCTATCTGTATAAGCGACAACAATTACCAGTCATACTTATACTTACACACATACAAACACACAGACAAAGTGGGACTTGCTGAGGTTTTATCTATCTCTAGTTCATCAGTTCTTCGTTCTAATTCTAATTGCACCCACTTTGTTGGTCAGTCTGATTGTGACGAGTTGTTGGGGTTGGTATCTTGTAAATCGCACCATGCCCTCCCTCACAAATGACGTCACTAGTGGCGTCTCACACCTGCGCACTAATGACCATGCAGCCTACAGGTGTGGCTCTCAGATACAGGTAAATTACCACGGAACATGCGCACAAACAGTCAACGCCTGCCACATTGAAGCTGCACAATTTGAAGCTTCAGACGGGATGTCCGGATGAGTCGAGCGTCTGCCTCCCGTGTTGGTAGGTCGTGGGATTCGAACCCACGGATTCGAACCTTGATCGAGTCAAACCAATGACTTAATAAATTATACTTGCCAATTCCTAGTCAGGTGCTTGGCATTATTAAGATAGGAAAAGGAGCAGTGGAATGAGGGAGACCAATTGTCCGCGATTGAAATTGTCCTTGCTTAATCAACTAATCTAGACATACACAAATAATCCGATGGAAGCGACAACATTTAAAAAAAAATAATTACCAACCTGATTTGATCTTACATTTATAACTTTGACTCCTGCAAACTGATTAAACAATCTGCAGCATGGTGTCCCTATGAAATGATACATTGTTTCAATGTTTTCATGTTTCCACGTTTCCATGTTTCCGTGATTCCGTGTTTCCATGTTTCCATGCTACCATGTTTCCATGTTTCTATTTTTCTATGCTTATATGCTTCTGTGCTTCTATGTTTCTATGTTTCTATGCTTCTGTATTTCTATGTGTCCATGTTTCCATATTTCCATGCTTCCATGTTTCCATGTTTCTTAGTTTCCATGTTTCTAAGTTTCTATGTTTCTATGTTTCCATGTTTCCATGTTTCTATTTTTCTATGCTTCTATGTTTCCGTGCTTCTATGTTTCTATGTTCCCATGTTTCCATGCTTCCATGATTCTATGTTGTTATGCTTTTATCCTGCCATGTTGTATTAATCATGAAAATGATTAAAGAAAGTCTAGGTTCACCATTTTGGTCCTATTCGTCCAACTTCATTAAACATTTGTTTCCCTTTGGTGTTGCTGTGCTATGCCACTCTGCCTGTATATGTCTATGCTGCTTTATTGTTATGCTGCTATACTACAATGCTGTTATCCTTGAAAATGATTAAAGAAACCCTAAATTCACCATTTTGGTGTGCATGCGAAAGTTTATTTGGCGTGTTTTCACTTAAAATATGTCGCGATTAAACCCTTAAAATAAAAATCCTTTCATATTAATGTCAAGTAGATTATAATAATTAATGCAATATATTTATCCGAAAGAACTCAAAATCACCGCATGAGGCGGATGCAACTTTAATTACAGAGAAACAAACAGTAAGATAATGTTTTGACAAATACTCACATCCTTAGCAACCCCTAACACATATGATATATGCAACCCACGACCCTCACTTATGCTTTGGTGGTTTTCATTAGACTTGTAAGATTATATAATAAGATTTATGCAATAGCAACACTGACTGACAAAGTTTTGAAAATGTTTAGTGTCCCAAGAAGTCATACATATAAAATAGAGAAATTATGTAATTTAGCTGTTTGCTTTCAAATAAAAAAAGAAGTAATTTAATGGTTTGCTTGCTAAGCTTTGTAACAGTGCACGCCTGCGAGCAGATGAGTTTGCTTGCAGAGGCTGGTCATGCCTGCATGCTGCATGGCAAATTACTGCAATTATCGCCCACTGCTCAACTAGGCAGCCTCGTTCTGGTATTCATGATTCAGTGCCCGGCCGAACCGACTCTTCACTGATTCTCCTCTCGAGCATGACTCTAACGGTCAGACATGGCGGCGAACACCACGTCCCTGTTAGGACTGTGGGGGAGGGGAGATGAGCGGGGAGTGGGAGGGGGGAAGTGCGGGAGAGGAGGGGCAGAGCGAGAAGGGGAGGGGGAGAGGAAGGGGAGGGGGCAGAAAAAGGGGAGCGGGTTGGTTGGTTGTTGGAGTTGGAGTCCTGGCAACATATACGTCACATCAGGACGGGTACCGACTTCTGACAGTGCAAACTCATTGCGACTTTATAGTGCTGCTCCACTGGGAGACCAGGCCCCCAGCATTATGCCCTGATCTTTGTTTTTGATGCACCAGTTCATGTGGTCGGAATCAGCCAAGATACAGTCTCATGTTATGAAGATACAAATGCGATTCTTTGTGCACTCTCATGACAACTTTATACTTATAGTACTGCTCCACTGGGACTGGGAGAGCACACTGGTCCGATACTCCACACAGTCACATTATCCTGATATTGAGCAAACCAGTCCTGCGCTATACTAGCAATAATGCCGAGCGCCAAGCAAGGGTAGCGACAAGTTTTAATTTTGCAAGTCATTGTGTTGACTTGGTTGGGGTTTAAAACCAGTAGCTCTCATCCTCAATCTTACCAATTCGGCCATCTTGTCCGCACCAGTAAGCAGTTCAAGCCTGTATCTTATAATGGGGCGGGGGGGGCGGGGGCGGGGGCGACTTGAAATGCCTAGGAGAGGTGAGGGTTGTACTGCAATGAGGGAGCGGGGAAGGAGGGACGGAGAGGAGGGTTAAACCATCCATGCTTACATTTGAAACACAACAATTTGATATATGGGCAGACAACATGCCAGGGCCTGTATGCACCAATCGGGGTTAGGGCCTTAACCGCGGCTAAGGTATCCCCACACGTCTAAATGTGAAAATTTGGTATGCACCAATCGGAGTTAGGGCTAACCGCGGTGGGTTAACCTCGGCTAAGGTAAACCACCTTGTGAGCTGGGTTTAGGGCCTATCCGGTGCGGTTAGTGTGCGTGTGTGGCTCTCAATCTATTGAATGCGATCATATTTAACAGAATTACATACGCAATAAGTGAAATTTTATCAATTTAACCCTAAATTCGAAGCATTATTAAGGCTACCGCCGCATTGGCGGCGATATTAATAGTTATATTTTCGAATCGACGAACGTACAGTAAACAAACCGCCGCCACCGCCAGTATGGAAAGCGGCGGCGGCGCCGATTTGTTTACTTTATGTTCGTCGATTCGAAAATATAAATATTAATATCGCCGCCAATGCAGCGGTAGCCTTAATAACGGTTCAAATTTAGGGTTAAATTGATCAAATGTCACTTATTGCATATGTAATTCTGTTAAATATGATCGCATTTAATATATTTGAGCCTAATAGATGGGTACAAACGCAGAGGGAATTCCCAAATCTATAAATAAACTCACGTTTAGCTATCCGCAGCGGCTAAAACATTGGTGCATACCGATTCACACATTTCTCAAACCCCCCGCTACCCTGAGGTAGCTATCCGCGGCTAGTGCCTTAACTCCGGCTAAGCCTAACCCCGATTGGTGCATACGGGCCCAGGTCGATAACTGATCGGTATGGAACAACAAGTTAAACGTAGATAAGTGGAATTCACTGACACTGAAAACAAACACCACCCTACTCCAGCAAAGACCACAAATTGAATGAAGCATCACGTTTACAAAATGAAAACATTCGGCTAGATTTGATTCTACATATCATTTATCAGACTTAGAATTTAGATACCGGTGAACTTATTAAGGATGTGTTGCCACATATAAGGGCATACTGAGTCAATGTAATCTAGACCTGTTTGTTATACTGCATAAGCATATGGCATCAGAGTTTTGACGTGCTTGCCAACATTAATTTTGCATGGTTGCATTTCAAATATCTCAAAAGCTAGACATCCAAAATCAGGTTTACTTCAAACTAATGTAAGGTAGAATATAATAATCAATTTAATATTTTGATATCAGAAAAATGATAGTAACTGCAAACCACCGGATTGTGCAACTTTAATGGTTTAAAGCCGTATTGGCAGCAAAGGCCACATTCACGGCGAAAACCTAGAATTGATTCTCATTTTATTGGTTAGCTACGAGTTTATATATATATATATATATATATATATATTGGCGGGAAACTGGTAATGAATCGGCACTAGATTGTCGTCCACCTGCGTGCGCGCGCAGTGCGGTGTAATAGTGACACGTGCAACAACTGATGGCGAATTAAAACCTGGGTTGGCGCCAATTCTGGTCGTCTGCTTCCCGTGAGTAATTGTTAGCGTTCCAAATGACGTCAGTCCGAGCTAATTCGGGGCAGGTTGATGCCTTCACTGCCAACGTTATCTTGGCGTCATCCCCAGTGTAAATGTCGCTGGTGTCAATTGAATTCACTAAGGACTGTCATTATTTTACTGAGTGACGCCGGTTATCATTAAAATTGCAGTCTGCATGCATTATATATAAATATATATATATATATATATATATATATATATATATATATATATATATATATCACAGCGTTTTCTGAATGCACCCTACATCATTTTAGACTGGACGCGGAGGCGAAATCGGTAGAGCGCAGACCTCCCGTGCGGAAGGTCCGGAGTTCAATTTCCGGTCGAGTTAAACCAATAACTTACGCAATTGATACTTGTTACTTCCTAGCCAGGCAATCGGGATTATTAGGATAAGGAAAGGACTGGCTGGCTCAGTGTCAGGATAATGTGACTGATTGGGATATCAGGTCATGGTGCTGGCAGTCTGATCTCCCCGTGGGGCAGCACTGTGAAGTTGACATGAGTGTGCACTGTCACAAGTCGGTACCCATCCTGTTATGACTTTAGATGTTGCCAGGACGTAAAACTCCAACAACCAACCAACTGAATGCACCCTACATCATCTTAGGTGCAGACAGTCGACATTGTGTTCATCCAATGCATGTTGTAGTGTCACACTCACAGTCACAGTTCACATTCTGTGTTTAATCGGACTTTGGTGAAGGGAACCTCTTTGTTTTGTTCATTGGGGTTTGACATCCTAGCATCATCAAAACGGGCTATGAAGATGTTCCAGGTCGCAACACTGACAGTGTGCCATAATGACGACCATAATGGTGCCCAAACTGGGAGATCAGGCCACCACCAACATGACCCGATTTCACACTCATTCACAACCAGTCCTTGTGCCAGTCTACACGTATCAATTTAGGAAGTCATTGATTTGAATTGGGCAAGGGTTCGAACTCACGACCTCCCGTACAGAAAGCCAGCCAGCGCTCTTAGTGAGATGGCCATTGCGTCCGGTAGCCCCCCCCCCCCCCCCCCTCCTGTTCTTTCCCCTTCCATCCCCGTCCCACCGCAACAACACCCTGGAGTACACACAGACATACACACAGACACACAGGTACACACTCATACTCATAGACACAGACACACACTCACAGACACACATACCCAGACACACACGCATACTCACACACACTCACACAGACGCACACTCACAGACACACACACAGACACACACACAGACACACACACAGACACACACACATTCATACACACACTCACACAGACGCACAGACACACACTCACATACACACACACGTGCACACACACTCACACCCACACTCACACTGCCTTCCTTTAAACTCAAATTATCTCCTCGCGACACATGGTCGCCATCTCCGCGTAAAGCACCCGCCATCCATCACCCGGCGTGGACAAACCCAAAAGTCGCCAGGTCTCGGGTTTTCTCGCGCCTCTCGGGATCACGTGGTCCCCCGCCGGGAGCAGACGCCGGCCCGTCAGGGAGCCCCGGCCGGTAGTGCGCGGCTGGGTCGTTAGGAGGCGGTGTTGGGTGGTGTGAGCCTTATGACCTTTTGGGTGTGTCAGACATTACAGGGGCAGGTGTATCTTAAACTAAGTTAAAGCTACATAATCCAAAGAAAGCACCACTTGGTTTAAACGAAAACACCGGCAAGGTGAACCGTCTAGTTCACAGAGTGGGCCTCCAACAGAATTCTCCCTTTCCTTTCACACGACAGGATGGCCGAATGAGTTGAGCGTCCGTCTCCTGTTTTGGGAGATCGGGAGATCTGAACCCATGGGTACATGGGTTCGAACCCTGTTTGATTCAAACCAAAGACTTAAAAATTGATACTTGTTGCTTCCTAGCCTGGCACTTGGCTTAATTAGGATAGGGCAAGGACTGGTTGGCTCAGTGTCAGGATAATGTGATTGAATTGGATATCAGGTCATGGTGCTGGTGGCCTGATCTCCCAGTGGGGCAGCACTATAAAGGTGCCATGAGTGGGCACTGTCACAAGTCGGTACCCATCCTGATATGATCTTAGATGTTGCTAGGAGGTAAAACAACAGCAAACAAACTTAGCTAGGTTTGATCCTACATTCCTAATCGAACTCTCATTAAACAATTATTGCGGTTTGATGCACTTGTGGTATGCTGCTACGCTAGGAAATTGGTAAACCATGTCAAAGGAGTCCAGTGTGGACACCCAAGTTATTTTCAAATATATAATTAATAGTAGATTACAGTAGTACTAGTAGTAGTAGTAGCTCGGTTCGCGTTCTGGATAATTTCCTTAAATTTCAGCGCCAATTATATCAGCACTGTATGGGATATCGGTTCATGGTGCCAGCGGCCTGATTTCCCAGTGGGGCAGCACTATAAGGTCGCCATGAGTGCGCACTCACACAAGTCGGTACTCGATCTGTTATGACCATATATGTTGCCAGCACGTAAAACTCCAACAACCAACCAGCCCCTCCCCTCTTTCTGCCCCCCACTCTTAGATGTTGCTAGGACATAAAAACCCAAACAAACAAACAACAAAGCATCCGGGATCCTAGATGTGGTTAGGATAATCTATAGTCCAGTCAATTGGTGGTTTGATCCATAACAAATTGCAATAGAAACTTTGTCCATGGAATTCATCTTAGGAACAGCACACAAATAATTGTTTTAATCCAAAAAATTGACATCCGGTGATTAGCATAAATAACATGTTTGTTTGTTGGTGTTTGTGTCATAGCAACACCAATTCGGCAATTACCAATGTACCTTACTTTAGCTTGAAGTAACTTTTATTTTAAATGCCCTGCTTTTGAGATATTTGAAGTACAAACATGTCAAATTAGTTTTGGCAAGCATGCCAAAACTCTGCAATCGGTCGCATACATTACTAAAACAAACTTGCATCATTGCAAACTATTCTGGTGAATATGGCATAATAATAAGCCGCTTTAGTCAGGATAACACGGAGCTAGTGCATTAAATGTAATAATATAATGTGAATAAAGCAGATGCATAGGGAATCAGCACTGAACAAGATAGGGCTATGCGGGGTAAACACTTATGATGATCGTCCATGCGCATGCATATAATTATCCATGTATGTGTTTATATTTATATGTAATATATATATATATATATGTGTGTGTGTGTGTATGGGTGGCTATGTATGTATGCATGCACTTATTAAAGATTCGAAGGCACAGGTTCAAACCCTGGTCAAGTAAAACTGATGACTTATGCCTGGTACACACCTCCCGTTTACGATTCACACACTAAAACTGACTGTGCATCATGACCCCGACCCATCCCGTATACGATCTAAAACTGACCGATTCATTTTTCGAATCCCTTGCGATTTCAGTTTTAACCCCTACAACTGAGTTTTAAGTCGCGAATCGCAAGGCTCTGGTGTGCTAGGGGGTCGCACACCTAACGACTAAAACTCAAACTTATGCGCGAAACGGGCAGTTTTAGATCGTATACAGGAGGTGTGTACCAGGCATAAAACTTTGATACTTGTCGCTTCCTAGCCAGGTGCTCTGCATTATTAGGATAGGGCAAGGACTGGTTGGTTCAGTATCAGGATAATGTGACTGAGTGGGATATTAGGTCATGGTGCTGAGTGTGCACTGTCACAAGTCGGTACCCATCCTGATATGACTGTAGATGTTGCCAGGACGCAAAACCCCAAAAACCAACCATCAAAGCATCGGGGATCCTAGATATGGTTAGGATGCTCTCACTGAAATGGCAAAAATGTGGGTTCGAATCCCGCTTTACCCTATTTGTCTGCAACACCTCTGACAACACCTGTAAGTAGGCATGTAGGTGTGTGTATCAAAATGCGTGTGGGTTCGAGTCCCGCTTTATCTGCAACACCTCACACTACACCTGTATGTAGGTAGGTGTGTGTCAAAGTGTGTGCGTGTGTGCGCGTGTGTGTGCGCGTGCGCGTGCAGAGAACACGCAGCTGAACCGCCTTAGCTCTAATTCCTAACGGGCCCCGCGTGTAGTGCGCGTGCGCGTTGAGTTGAAAAGGAAACCGGCGCGACGCATTTATCTAGATTTACTCAAGTAGCGAGTTGTCGCTTGGTATAGAATTACAACCCGATCTTCAAAAGGACCGGGACCGGGCCGAGGCTATAGCCCGGAGGTGTCCAGGACTTCAGAACACACACACACACCCCTCATCCGGCAGTGCACGTGCCGCGTGCATTATGGGAGTTATTGTACACGCCCCACAGGGTCGGTGCTCAGGTAAGGTGGTGGTGGAAGAGTTACATCAAGATGGGGCAGCTGCTAGCAGGCCCTTCTGTTCGCGAGCAATGGTGTGTGTGTATATACATATATATATATATATATATATAATTATATATAATATATAATATATATATAATATATAATATATATATATACAGTAAAACCTCTATAAGTTCTAACCGACCACCTCCACAGATCGACCACTCCCCATTTTCTATCGCATTATTTGGGTCCCAACAATACCATTTTAAACATATTTTAACTCCTTAAATCGACCACCTCCCTAAATGGACTACTTAAAGTCGGTCCCATGGTCGGTCGATTTAGAGAGGTTTTACTGTGTGTGTATAACTATCTATCTATATATAATATATATATGCTGTAGAAGCCATTATACAAGTATAATAAGGCCTGCAGCCTCAATCTGCTCCTCAGCTCTAACTTCTCCCTCAGTCACCGACTGGAGGAGCCTGTCTATTCAGCTACACTTCCATCCTACTCTTACTCAGATCTGTTGGGGGGCGCCACCCGACTGTGCACGCACCACTGCCCCCCCCCCCCCACACACACACACAGCTACACTCACTGTCCTGCCGAAAATGTATATAGCCAGACACATACACATACCTACATACATAAATACTATTTACACATATATACCTACATAAATACATATATTTATATATACGTACACATACGCACGCATGCCTGCATGTATTATTTTTTTGGGTGACAAGTTTTTTATTCTGCCCATAACGTATAAGCTCACGTGAGGGTGCTTGTTTTCAACGCTGTATACATTCATATATACATATATATATACACATATCAATACATATGTATATACACATATATACATCAATACATATGTATATACACATATCCTATATGATATATTGGTCAACAAAAAATAATGTTAATCAGAGCTTTACCCATTTCTTAGTAAGTAGAACAAAGAAACACGCCTCCCCCCTCCCCCCCATCGCCAGTTAAATCCCCTTTAGCCAAATTCCAGTAAAGTACCGTCCTGTGCTTTGAAGTGTAGCGCCCTCACTTGCCGTTCTAAAGGTTCTCACAAGGAACGGCCAACAGTTGCAAACTTCCGCCGCCAGGTGGCCGTCGGTCAATGACGTAAGCAGTTCGCGTGCACACGGCAGCGTCTTCAGCTGTCCCTGAGCACAAGCTACACCTGTTTTTCTTACGTCATCACCGGGATCGAATGAAGGGCGCGCAACAGGTCGGCTTCCATTTCCACCACCAAGAACTAACTACCACCGCACTGAGCAGACGACATTTTACAAATCAACCAGACAGACGATCCAACTTTGTTTGTTGTTGTTTTACGTCACAGCAACACCTAATTTGATATCAGGACAGGCACTGACTTGTGACAGTGCATACTCATGGCAACTTTACTTTATAGTGCTGCCCCACTGGGAAATCAGACCACCAGCATCATAACCATATATCCCACTCAGTCACATTATCCTGACACTGAGCTAACCAGTCCTTGCCCTATCCTATTAATGCTGAGCACCATGCTAGGGAGCGACAAGTATCAATTTTAAAGTCATTGGTTTGACTCGACCTTGAACCGAACTCCCGACCTTCCGCACGTGAGGCCCATGCTCTACCGATTAGGCCATCGCAGCCAGTGGGACGATCGAACTAACCACATTGCTCACCGCACACACCTATTTTCCATCCAATGTCCAGCCACATTCCAAAATAGGCAAAGTTAAAGTTGCATAGTCCGATGGTCTTGAATTTCTAACAATTTCTGAGATATATATATATATATCATTAGGTTGATTGTTATAATGTACCTTACTTTAGCTTGAAATAACTTTTATTTTAAATGGCCTACTTTTGAGATATTTGAAGGACAGATATGTCAAATTAGTTTGGGCAAACACGCCAAAACTCTGACACTATAGGCTTCTGCAGTAACATGTTCTATTAAATTGCCTCAGTAATCCCTTCTATGTGGCAACAAATGCTTAAGGAGTGCATCATTATCTAAGTTATATATGTAGAACCCATTCTAGATACCTCAGTATTTTCCCTTCTGTGTGGTGACAAATGTTTAATAAGTGCACAAGTATCTAAGTTAGATACATAGAATCAAATTTAGATAATTGTCTTATAGCGATTGGTAGACAGGAAGTGTGAACACTTATTTGTCTATCATTTTTGCTTGAGTGCAAGTAATTAGTAGCATGTGGTGAATAAGGGGTAAAATTTCCCTGGATCATCAGCCCATGCTTTTTCTAATCTGTTCTTGAATGAATTTATTGAGCCGGCATCAATAACATTTTGTGGGAGACTATTCCATATATTTATGATCCTGTTTGAGAAACTGTGTTGCCTTAATTTTGAAATGGCTCTGGGTTTTACTAGTTTGAGAGTATGGCCCCAACTGCCTTCTCTTTTATTCAAGGTGAAAAATTGGTTCATATCTATTTTATCAAAACCTTTCATAATTTTAAATACTTCAATTATGTCACTTCTTTTCCTTCTGTAGGAAAGGGTAGGAAGTTTCAATTTCCTGAGCCTTTGTTCATAGGGTAAGTCCTTTATAACTGCAACTAGTTTCATTGCACGTCTCTGAACCTTTTCGATCTCCAGAATATCTTTCCGAAAAATTGGGCTCCAAATTTGTGGACAGTATTCCAAAATTGGCCTAACAAGAGACTTAAATAGAATGAGAAAATTGTTCTTGTTGAGGCGATGGAAGGTTCTTTTAATTATTCCTACTCTCTGGTTAGCATTTGAGATGATAGTCCTCATGTGTTTCTGAAAGGAGAGTTGGGAGTCGAAGGTTACACCCAAGTCCTTTTCATAGCTATCTTGTTGCAGGACAGTGTTCTGCATAATATAGGCATAATGAGGATTATTTTTCCCGTAATGAATAATTTTGCACTTCTTTTCATTGAAGGGCAATTGCCATTTCTCGGACCATTGTGCGAGTTTCAGAATATCCTCTTGCAAGAGATTTTTATCTCTTACGTCTTTTATTGCTCGAAAGACCTTTGTGTCATCCACAAATATTTTTAGGTTTGATGGGACACTGCCTGGCAGGTCATTTATAAATATTATAAATAATATTGGTCGCAGCACACTTCCCTGAGGTATTCCTGAGGTGACATTCTTAAAGGAAGATTTTTTATTACCTACAACTACCCTTTGCTTTCTCTCAGACAGGAAGTCCTGTATCCATTCAGAAATTGATCCAGTGATTCCCAGAGCTTTGACTTTGTTTAATAGTCTTTTGTGGGGCACACTATCAAAGGCTTTGGAGAAGTCCAGATAGACAGTGTCCCATGCCAGGCCATGATCCAGCCAGTCAGTCCAAATTTCCATCACTTCTAGCAGTTGTGACAGGCAAGATTTTCCTCCAGTGAATCCGTGTTGGTCCGGAGATATCAATCCTAGTTTTTCCAAGTGTTCTACGACACAATCTCGGATTATTCTTTCTAGCATTTTACAGCATAGGGAGGTTAAACTCACAGGTCTGTAATTTGATGCCAGGCATTTTGGTCCCTTTTATGTAGGGGTTTTACCTATGCATCTTCCCATTGTTTGGGTATTTTCCTTTCAAATAGGCTTTTACGGAATAGAGATGTCAAAATAGGACCAATTTGCTCAGAACACTCTTTGATGATTTTTGCATGGATCCCATCTGGCCCAGGTGCCTTGGAGACATTTAGTTTTTCAATTAATTTGTCAACTTTATCGTCTGTTATGTCAATGTCACTGATGAATTCTGTGACTCCTGAATCTGGAGAGGGTGGGATATTATTCGTATTTTCATTGGTAAACACACTGACGAAGAACTCATTGAGTAGTTCAGCTTTGCCTTCATCGTCTACGATTAGTTCGTCATCACTATTGGCTAGAGCTGGTATGCCATTGCCATTTTTTGATTTATGTGAAGCATAACTCCAGAAATTTTTCGGGTTATTTTTAATGTCTTGGACAATTTTGTCCTCAAAAGTCTCTTTGTGTCCACTGACAATGTCATTTGCGGCATTCCTAGCGATAGTGTATTTTTCCCAATTTTCCAATGTCTTATTATTGAAGTAGACATTCCATGCTTTGTTTTTCAATTTTCTGGCAGTGGTAATATCCCTGGAGTACCAAGGAGGTTGTTTCCTGGCTGTGAATTTTCTTAGTGGTACGTGCCTTTTGATAGCACCTGATAACACATTTTGAAACAGGTCCCAGCACTCTTGCACATTTTTCTCCTTAAATTTATTTAGCAAGTCTTGGGACATGATATCATTACTCATGGCAATGTAATCCCCTCTATAATATGAGTATCTTAGTGGGATGGTCTCATTTTCTGTTTTAACATCGATTTTGAAGGATATGACAGCATGGTCACTCTTTCCGGATATGACAGCATGGCCACTCTTGGTTTTGAAAATTTGATGCTTTCGTCAGATTATGCAGCTTTAAGAGTTTCTACCCGTGGGAATTTGGCACTTGTGCCCCCTCCCCCACACACACACTAATCTCCTTAACCGGTCAATGTACAGGCAGACCGGACAAAACCTCCTCTATTTTCGCCCATCCCCAGGAAAGGTTTGGGCAACAATGGTGGCGCGAGCCTCGTTGTGGGGAGGACTTCCGGGCAAGGTTCAGCTGCGTTTCCAGTTTCATCTGCGCGTCTAATAATGGGGGATTGAGGTTCAAAGTGAGGCTCGACTGCCATACCCCCCCCCCCCCCCCCACACACACACACCGTACACTATCCTACTCTCAGCTTCCTACTCTCCACTCTTCCGACAATGAAGCAGCCGACATTTTGGTGGGGAGGACTTTTGTTTTGATTCAGACTGGCAACATTTAGTTTCTAAACAGAGACCCATAGTTACACTGATGGTTACCGCCAATGGTGCACCTGCAGGTTGCTTGGTGGGTTGGTTGTTGGAGTTTTACGCCCTGGCAACATCTAAGGTGATATCAGGATGGGTACCGACTTGTTACAGTGCACACGCATGCCGACTCTATAGTACTGCCCCACTGGGAGATCAGCCCGCCAGGACCCTGAACTGATATCCCACCCTGACACTGAGCCAACCAGTCCTTGCCCTATTCTAATAAATGCAAACTGCCTGGCTAGGAAGCGACAAGTATACATTTTTAAGTCATTGGTTTTACTCGACCAGGGTTCGAATCGCATGATCTACCAAAATGGGAGAAGGACGGTCAACTCATTCGGCCATCCCGTCTGGCTTAACCTGCAAGCAGAGGGGAAGATGGGGAGCGTCACTTCGAAAACACAAACGTAGACCTCACCCTGAACTTCTACTCCTAGTCCTAGTCATACAATATAATGCATTATATAATATAATGCATTATATATAATGCATTTTATATAATGCGTTATATTACCGATCTATATATGGAGAGATTTTTAAATAATAGCTGCACATGACCCATATATTACAAAAATTATTATATTATATAGAGAGGGAGATTTATAAATAATATATGCACATACAGTCCTAGTCCTAGTCTCCAGCTACATAATGTTGGGGTAAAGCACACTTTCTTGAAGATTTATACTGCCTATCATGGATAAGTCTGTCTAGACTTGTTTTCACTATTAGACAGTTCGTTGATAGAAAGCCCAAGCCTACACTTTTACCAACCCAATGCATGTTTCACGTCCAACACCAAATAGACATGGAATGAGAGCAACTGGCCTTTCATGATGCTATAAGTTATACACAGCTGTGGAAATCCAAATTGGCATCAATTCCAGGGAATCGAACCACCGACCTTCAGATTAGGAGTCCGACCTAGAAAAAAGTCAGACACTCTAACCACTCTGCCACAGAGAACACTTGTGATACAGTATATATTTTACACACATAATATTTACATATGCATATATATATATATACATACACATACATATATATATGCATATGAATACAAGGTAAAGTAAAACTTGTTTTTATTAAAAGTTGCACATTCTGATGGTTTTGAGTTTCAGAAATTTTCTGAGATAAATACATTAGGTTGATCGTTATAATGAACCTTACTTTAGCTTGAAGTAACTTTAATTTTAAGTGGTTAACGTTTGAGGTATTTGAAGTGCAACCATGCAAAATTAATTTTGGCATGCTTGCCAAAACTCTGACACCATAGACTTCTGCAGAAACATGATTTGTTCAATTGCCTCACTATTCCCTTCTGTGTGGTGACAAATGCTTACCTAAATGAGTACCTAAGCTAGGTATATAGAATCAAATTTCGATCATTGTTTTGGTTTTGAAAATTTGATGATTTCATCGGACTATGCAGCTTTAATGACACATCCCACAGCAAATGGATTTTCATATCATCGGCAATTGGACGTCAAACTTATGATTATTCTGACATACTTCTTTAGAAGAAACCTGTTATCGCCACATAGGTTACTCTTTCTCATTCCAATAAGCAGCAAGTGGTCTTTTATATGCAATTTCCCAGACAGGACAGCACAGACGATGCAGCATTTGATGAACCAGTTGTGGACCACTGGTTCATATATGCATACATAGACATACATAGGCCTATAACATAGATACACATATATACATATATTCACATTTTCAAATATACACAAATGCACACATACACATACTTTTACACATACATATATTTACTCAATTATGCACACATATATACATATACATACACACATATACATACACATATACACATACACATATATGATATACACACATATGCATTCACATATATACACATACATACATACACATATACACACATATAGATATATACATATAAACAGATATACATACATACATACATACATACATACATACATACACATATATACATTCACACATATACTGATATAGTACATTTACACATACGCATTCACACGATTTACATTCACACATATATATATTCACACATATGGACATACATACATACACACATAGGCATTTACACATATACATGCACACATATATATTCACACATATACACACATATACATCTATTCAGGCACAAAACCATATAAATGCCAATCCAAAAATGTAATTAAAATAAAACAATTTTACCTGAAAATAATTTTAATTCTCACTGATTCCACTTTTCTTGTCATGACATGATTATGGAGCAATGAACAAAAAAGTAGAAATGTAAAAGAAATGAACTTTTTGAGGGTATGAATCCAATGTTAATGACAATTTTTGGATTGGAGTTTCCGTGGTCTTGCGCCTGAACTCTATTTATATTATACAGTTATACATACACACACATACACACACATACACACACACATATACACAAACACAATAAGCACACACGAACAGACACCTTGTGGGACATATCCTTGACGTTATCAATCATACAAATCAATATCAGTGACAGCGCGCCGCGCTCACTGACACCAATAAATGATTACCTCCCTGCTCCTCCTTTCCCTCCTTCCCCTCCTTATCTCTGATTTTAATTCAAACTCTCCGCGGGCAGATCCTGATTTCAGTCGATCATTAACTCTCCTGGTCGGGAGGCGACTGTCTGTCAGCGCCGCGTCAACCGCCCTGCGCATGCGCGACGCGCGAAACGGGACACGCTAATCGTTTTCACCGAGTGTGCGCAGACGACATCCTGCTGCGCATGCGCTCTGGAGACTGTTGCCACGTGGCGCGCAGATAGGCGGCTGGGCTTGTGGTTGGTTCGTTGTTGGGGTTTTATGTCCTGCCAACATCTAATGTCATATCACTATCAGGACAGGTGGCAACTTGTGACAGTTCCCACTCATGGTGACTTTATAGCACGGCCCCACTGGGAGACCAGGCCACCAGCACCATGACCTGATATCACACTCAGTTGCATTATCCTGACACCAAGGCAACCAGTCCTTGCCCTATCCTAATAATGCTGAGCGCCTGGCTAGGAAGCGACAAGTATACATTTTGTATGTCATTGGTTTGACTCGACCGGGAACTGAAGTCCTGATCGTGCACACAGAAGGCCTGCGCTCTACCAATTCGGTCACTGTTATGTTAGGATTGTGGAGAAGAACGCCAGTCCGCAACTGTATAACTATAGCATTAGTATAACTTAAAGGGTGCATTCTTGCATTGCGGACATGCAAGTTGATATTAAGAGCGGAGTCATTAATATTCTGTTATTTAGTTATATGTAAGAGGTTAAATTAGCATAATCCGATGGTTTTAAAATCGACCCTTTTCTAAAGCAGATAAATGAATTATTAGTTTGATTGCTATTCATACATATATATATATATATATATATATATACATATATATATATATATATATATGTATATATATATTGTCACTTTACTTTAAAATTACTGGTCAGGTCTTCTGCCGCGTCTAGCAGACGGGATTGCCGAATGAGTTAGAGTGTCCGTCTCCCATGTTGGTAGATCGTGGGTTCGAACCCTTGTTGAGTCAAACCAATGACTTAAAAATTGATACTTATTGCTTAGTAGCCTGGCGCTCGGCATTACTAGGATAGGGCAAAGACTGGTTGGCTCAGTGTCAGGATAATGTGACTGAGTGGGATATCACTTTTATCAGGTCATGGTGCTGACGGCCTGATCTTCCAGTGGGGCAGCACTATAAAAGTCGCCATAAGTGTGCACTGTCACAAGTCGGTACCCATCCTGATACAACCTTAGATGTTGCTAGGATGTAAAACAACAACAAAGCAAACAAAACAAAAAATCTTCCTCGTCTGGTGCTGCCACCTGGCTTCTTCCTCCTTGCCTGGCTCTGCCTGAGGCCTGTACAACTCGCTCCAAAATATATATAATATAAATAGTACATCTATGTATAATATATACAGAGAGAAGTGATCATTTTCAAATAGTTCCACTCACAATGTCATTTATACGCAGGAGTTCCACATGTACGTAAATATGACGATTATCCAATGATAACAACGAATTTACCCATTCCCCAACTGTTTGTACATTTCCTCCTTGGTGTTGTGATTTATTACTCACAAAGTTGGATATGTATGCCATATCCACATATTTATGTATATATACATATATTTAACTCTATGTCCATATAAATATCTAAATATATCCAGCTATATATCCATATATTTAGCTATATATCAATTTTATTCAGCTATATATCCATTATATTTAGCTATATATCCATATATTTAGCATATATATATATATACATTTGATGTGGCTATCATGTTTTTAGCGATATATCTGTATATTTAAATACATACGTTTCTTATGTATGGGTGTTTATGTACACATATAGTAAAACTATATTCTCGTTAAATTTTGAAAACTTATCAGCGGGACCGATGCCCATGTGTGCCACATTAGCAACCATAATTATATATCAACACACATGGCCAGCACTCCCATCTGGAACCACCGTGAAACACAAGAGGAATAAATGATTTGCAGACTTTACATTTCTGCTCTGGGCATTGAAACATAACGCCAGCGATGGAACAAAACTGCTGAGTCACACTCAGATACGAAACTAATGAGAGACGAATAAGTCAAAGGTCTTCCGCCAGGGGGTTAGTGCTAAGAGGTAGGTGGCTCCGCCAAGCGGGACGCACTAGCAACTGGGCTCAAATTTCGCGCCAACGCGTGGACGCTGGTCACTGGTTCTCGGCAGGTAGTCAAGTGATTAGGGACCTGACTGACTGAGAAGACCCGGGGACCAGCGAAAACGTTGAGAGCGCCAATCACTCATGTAGAGGGGTTAGAGTTGACAGGTGGATGGTTTGTAATGATATCAAAAATATATAAATATTAAAAAAATAGATTTGTTTAAATAGGTGTAAGATCGTGATCAACGTGGGTGAGTTATATTGTGTAGATCTTTCTATAAAGAGTTTGTGCTTCTACGGTAGATACAGGTTAATTTATTAGCTCATATATATTATTAGTTCAATTATTATTAATATTAATGAAAACCCAATCCACACACACACACAAAATTGCATGGTTATAAGGAAGTTGTATAAGATGTTTTTAACTTTCTGTTCTTGTTTTTTATAACTATTTTAGCTTGAAGTAACTTTTATTATAGGTGGTTAACCGTGAAGATTACTTTTGATATGAATACAGCAGCAGTAACACTAACAGGTCCTATTAAGTTTCCCTTAATATTTCTTCTATACGGGAACAAATGTTTACCTATGTGCGTCAGTATCTTAGTTAGATATGTAAGATCAAATCTAGACAGATGGTTTAGTTTAGAAAATGTCAGACTTTTATCGCATTATGCAGTGATAGTAGTGACAATAGTGGCAAATAATGGCAGTAGTGACTGTAGTGAATGTAGGGACAGTTGTGAAAGTTGTGACAGTATTGACAGTATTGTCAAATAGTGGTAGCAGTGACAGCAGTGTCAGTAGGGACAGTAGGGCCAGTATTGTCAAATAGTACTATATTAGTAGCAACAGTGACAGTAGTGGCAAATAGTGGCAGTAGTGGCAAATAGTAGCAGTAGTGACAGTAGTGGCAAATAGTAGCAGTAGTGACAGTAGTGGCAAATAGTGACAGTAGTGACAAATAGTAACAATAGTGGCAGTAGTGGAAACTAGTAATAGTAGTGACAGTAGTGGCAAATAATAGCAGTAGTGGCAGTAGTGGAAAATAGTAGTAGAACTAGTAGCGGCAGTAGTGATAGCATTATTAGTAGGGACCCTTCTATACAACAGCAAATGCTTAATAAGTGCATCCTTATCAAAGTCACCTATGTAGATCCAAATTTAGGTAATTGTTTATATTTTGAATATTTGATCCTTTCATCGGACTATGCAGCTTTTATCCTATTGACGGTACCGATAATAAACTTAGTAATACCAATATACTACAGCCTTTTAACCAGCACAACACAATTAGCATATCTTGGTGCGCATCACCGGATTGAGCAACGGACAGAATTGTCTAGTCCAGTGGTGTTCGGGCGTGATAAGTATCAAAATGTATTAAAATGCGTCAAAATGTTGCGATATCGGGTCAAAGGCCACTGGACGAATGGACATAAAATGGACATAAAACGGACATGAAATGGATATGAACGGATAGTCAAAGGACGAAACAAACTCAAACCGGACAAGAACCGTAGACGTCAATCTGGCAGCATCCGTTCCAAGTTTTGTGCATGTTCAAAACTTGTACAGACACAAACCGGACTATCAACAGACTTTGTTCGGTTTCTTTCCATTTCCTCCAATCCGGTTATGTGTGACAGCCGCTTAATATTTCGTTTCCAACCCTCTCCCATCCTCTCAACAGCAAAAATCAATTTGAAAGGAGGCATTCTATAACATCCCAATCCTAGGCTTGACTTTGGGAGTCGATATCCCCTCCCCAATTTTCAGACGATCTGTTTATTATTCCCATCAACAACAACTACAAAATGTGTAAACATCGTCAAACACCATTTAGGACTAAAGCTTTGTCTAAAGGCCAATTACTTACATGTAGGAGGAACCTACAGGTCGGTGGCAATTGGACCGTCTATGGGTATTGAACTGGGAATGTGGGAGCTGCTTTGAAGGGAAACTGACTCTACACTATGGAGCTTTGTATGGCATTAGATGGAGCTTTGTATGGCATTAGATAGAGCTTTGTATGGCATTAGATAGAACTTTGTATAGCTAAGCATTAAGAATTGGATTCTGAGTAATATTATATATATATACTATATACGATGAAATATTCATCATTAATGTGTGCTAAAAAGATATCAATGTGCGTTCATTGACATTATGCTACATTTTTTGTGATATAATCATGTCATCATTCGATTTAATAAGTTGTATTACGATATACATGTGGTTAGATATCTAGGCGGATCAACCTAATGTATAAGAAAAAAAGACATAGCGACCTTGCTGGGACTCGAACCCAGAATCTTCGGCTCCGGAAACCGACGCCTTATCCATTAGGCCACAAGGCCGGGACAATATTATTAGAAGTAAAAATATGCATATTTCATTTTGACATATATCTACATTAAAATGATGTTTACTATTGGCTTAGGCAGACCGAGGTACCATTAAATTGAATTACTATGTAACACTAACAGTAAATATTTTAGAAGTGAATTTTTTTTAAATTAAAAAACAAATCTAAGTTGGATATATACAGGACCAAATCAAACTACTGGACACAGCGGCCTAATCAGGAGAGCGCGGTCCTCGAGTGCAGAAGGTCGGGAATTCGATTCCCGGTCGAGTCAAACCAATGACTTACAAAATTGATACTTCCTAGCTTGGAGCTAGGTATTAACAGGATATGGCAAGGACTGGTTAGCTCAGTGTCGGGAATATCTGATCAAGGTGCAGTTGGCCTGATTTCCCAGTGGGGCAGCACTATGAAGTTGCCATGAGTGCACACTGTCACAAGTCAGTACCTGTCCTGATATGGCCTTAGACTTAAATGTTGCCAGGACGTAAAACTCCAACAACCAATCAAATCAAATCTAACTGAGTCTTTTCATTTCGAAAACGTGATGCTCACAGCGGACTATACAGCTTATGAGTTCAATAGTTTGTAAGAAATGGTGGAGGGGGGGGGTGTATTTGGAGGGGGTGGGGTACAGTTAACACAGCCAGCACTGCCTGACTGAGTGCATTCTGGGAAGTCTCTGAATGCCTGCCCCACGTGGGGGCCCTTAGTTAGGTGTGTTTAAATGGCACCACACGGAGTGTCGAGACGGCGGGATTAGATCTGGTAATACGGGTACCTGCACGCAGGCGCACACGGTGCACGTGCAGTATGTTGTATAGCATATGCATCTAGGTTCTCCCCGGCTAAATAACTCTCTCTGTTGTATATGCACATATAATATATGTATTATAATTTATATATATACACATACACTTACATATACACATGCATATAGATATGCATATTACATATGCATACATATACACACATGCATATACACATGCATATAGATATGCATATTACACATTCATAAAAATACACACATGCATATACACATGCAAATAGATATGCATAAATATACACACATGCATATGTACATACACATGCATATGTACATACACATGCATCTACACATGCACATGCATATACACATGTATATACACATGTACATACATATACATACATACATATATATACATACACATACATACATACACATACATACACACATACATACACATATTGGTTGAGTACCTTTGCCCAGATGGTAGCGGATTTAATGTATATATTATATTTCTATTAACATTTTTATTTAAACCTAGTGGCTGGGTGGTGTTGATTGGCACGGAATAATAGTTAGCACTAGAAGCATATTTAATATCTATTATTTGAATTGATTTAAACATTGATCTTCATATCGATATATTAGTAGAGCTCCAGCTCCCTGAACCCATCATCCGTTATTTGGCAAGTGTAACGCAATGCCTGGCAGTGGTATCATTTATAAGACATGTGGATGAAAACTATCAAGTATAATTAATTACACCCATATGATTTAGGTGGCCGTGTTGACTATATATAATATAATTCACTTTCTTCTGCAGGATACCCCGATGAAGAAAGGAAACCAATATGACATGGAGACACCACAGCGACAGGTGAATTCCGTAACAGTGGCGCCTCCAACGGATGAACTGGGAACTAACAAAATCCACTGACCTCTAGCTTTCAAGTTGAGACCAGACGGCGCCACTACTACTCCCAATTCGCGCAGTCCAAGTTCTCTCCGCGAGATGGCGCGGCAGGCTGAGTTCTGGTGCTTCCCGCCCTGGAGTGGGTCCTTACTAGGGGCATCTCCCTCCACGAGAACAACCTTACTCGGGCCATCTCCGTCCACAAGAAGTCTGTTACTGGGGGTATCGCCCTCCACACTAGGGACGTTATTGGGGGCATCACCCTCCATAAGGGAAACTTGCTCCGAGGGGCTGTCCCACCCCCCAGATAGGGAGCTGCCACTCGGGGCTGTGATGATGGAGGTTCCGAGGGTCGGCGATAGGGGGAGCTGGAATCGGCGCAGTCGATTTACGCTCGACCCACACAGCATCGTGTACTGAAGTAACAAGGGAGAACAGCTATTTAATTAGTTAGTTACATCACTGGGACATTAATTTAGCAGTAATCGTATATGGTGCTATAAATAGTGTGTGTTTTTTTTGGGTGGGTGGGCGATATTCTATATGACCTCATAGGACATGTATTTAATGGGGACACCTCAAGAACTAATCTTATAGAGGGTGTTATGGCACAATTTAGGTCACCCATGTAGGCTTGTATGGAATTTTGAATAGTGAGCGCATTCACATATAATATAGCGAGAGAGGAGTGCAAATAGGCAGAGATGGGACATATAGGGAGGGGGTAGCCAGCAATACACAGTAGGCAGAGCATGGAAGAAATAGAAACTAGCAAATACACACCGTACACACAAACACACACATATATATGGGTAACAAGAAGAAAGGGGAATATGTGAAAACCTATGAACATAAGATGAAACACATAAGAATGAGAATTGGAAATAACAAAAAGCAAATAAATGCAAATAAATCCATCAAACTGACCACTACCACGTTGGTGTAACTGTCAGTGCGTGCTCCAATATCAGTTTGAAGCATACAGTTTTCACCAAAGCCACTCTCATCATGAAACCATCAATTGAGTTTCAGTAATTATATAATTGACCACCGAGTCTGGCAGGGTGCGCTGCTTGTCCCCTTTATAGCCTGACCTGATTCACTAGAATGAGTAATCGCTAAATTTAATTGTGTCACCCCGCCGCAGAAACAATGCATTCGGCTGTCAAGGTCCGAGCAGCTGTAGATTGCCCGTCAGACACAATGAGGGACCCCGTGGAACACAATGAGGGACCCCGTGGAACACAATGAGGGACCCCGCCGAGTTTATCGGTCACGTGACGCGTTTGTTTGGCTGCAGGGTAAACGCCAGAGTGCAAGTAAACGATGGGAGAAATTATGTTTAAGCCCAAATAATAAAAAAAAATGCTGATCGTCCTTTTGAAATAAAAATCAGGGTCGGACGGGCGGTTTTCATTTTATATATATATATATATATATATATAAATATATATATATATATATATATATAATAATTTATTTTTTATATATATATTTATTTTTTACATATACGTAATATATAACCAGACACGATGGCCAAATGAGTTGAGCATCTGCCCTCCATTCTGGTAGGTCATGGGATTCGAACACCTGGGTTCGAACCCTGGCAGAGTCAAACCAATACCTTAAAAGCTGATACAAAAGTTGAATTGCTGCAAGCCGGATTCATTCTTAGCCGTTTTAAAACAAATTAAAAAATATATAAATTCAGGGGCGGGCTGTTTTTCAAGCACGGGCGGGGATGATCACCATTAAAAAAAATGTGTCCTAATTCCTGAATCATAATTCATTTAAATGTTTATTCGAATTGTTAAAGTTGCATAGTCCGATGGTTTTTGAATTTCTGCAATTTTCTGAGATAAATACATTAAATTGATCGTCATAATATACTTTACTTTAGGTTAAAATAAATTTAGTTTAAATTGCTAACTTTGGAGATATTTGAAGTGACACCATGCCAAATTAATTTTGGCAGCACGCCAAGATTCTGATACCATACTATATATACAATAACAGGATCTATTAAATTGACTCAGTATTCCCTTCTATGTGGCAACAAATGCTGAATTAAGTGCACCAGTGTCTAACTTAGATATGTAGAATCAAATCTAGGGCAGTGTTTTGGTTCTGGAAATGTGATGCTTCATCGAACTATGCAGCTTTAATGTAATTAGAACGTAGCTGTCGACTTAAAGCTGCATAACCCGATGAAAGCACCAACTTTTCTAAATCAAAACACAAATAATCAAATTTGATAAATAAAAAATACTCATCGGAAATGCACAAGTTAGATACTGGTGCATGGATTGAGTTTGTATTGCTGTATAGAAGGCAATATTACAGCAATGGTTTTTTTGGTGGGGGGGGGGGGGTATTTATCCTGTCCATAACAAGTAAGTCGCATCACGGCTTGATTTCATCACTGAACAGCAATAGTCTCAATTTGGTAGTAGCCTTTTTATTTTAGCTGTTAGTGGTGATGTTAGTTTTTGTGGTTTAAAAAAAATATTTCTCTGGTGCTACATTTGCAATAGAAACTGTGTTTGCTGAAAGCCTATGATGTCGAGCATTTCAGTGTCAGTGATGAAAGTGGTCATCGGCAAAAATTGGGGAAATCAACCTGTAGTTATTACACCGACAGCAAATTTCCGCGAAAACGCGGATTTCCTCCCATAGGATTAGCACTGTCGGGGAATCCTTGAAAAATACTGGACGTCAGATTTCAACTGTCCTTGTTGTGACTTTATTAAAGGGGCTGTCACACTACGATGTACGGCGTCAGCGCGTGCTCAAAGTATGACAATTTGCCAGTATGTCGGCATTCGTCGAACTTTTCAGCGGCGGGGGATAAAAATGGGTGTACACACAACGTACACACAATGTACACACAACGTACACACAATGTACGTAACGCATGCAGAACGTATCTCTGACCGATTGGTAGGGTATGAGTGCATTCATGTGCCTCGCAAAACTTTCGCAAAATGCTCGCATACGCTCACGGTACGCTGACCAATGTTACGTACATTACTTCATCGCTAGAAGTATGGTGTATATGTTAAGTATGCTGGAGATATGGCAGGCATACATTCAAAGTATGTTAGGAGTATGTTATGCATCCGTTGGATGTACGCGGTCTGCACGTTCCAAACAGGCTGAACGTAGGGCTAACGTGTCCCAACATACCCCGACCTACCCCTAATGTGCTCCTAACATATGCCGACGTATACCTAGCATACACATAGTGTATAAGGAATGTATGAGCCATACATCGACATACGTTAAACATTTTGAACATGCACAACATTTGTTTAGCGCCTCGACGCACGCCGGCGTAAGACGACCTATGACGTCGTATCCCAAGCATACCCGATGTATGCCCAACGTACACATAACGCATGACGACATACGCCGACGTGTTGTAAAAAATCACATACGTTGGCATATGCTAAGGCCATACGTCGTAGTGTGACAGCCCCTTTACTATTATCGCCCATATCTAACGGGTTCATATTTGGGTTTTATATCCCCACACCCTCTAACCCTAAGGTCATATTAAAACGGGATTCGAACTAACCATTTGGTGCCATTTACATCGTGATTGCTTGATCGCAAAATACCAAAAATCGCGGAAATCCGCGAAATCGCGGAAATCTTTCATCCCTACAGTGTGCACACCAAATTCATTTTCACGCTTTCATTTCAACTATATCTAAAGTTCGCTATTTATAATAAAAGTTTCTCAAAATTAAATTAAGGTAGATTACAACAGCTAACGTATATATAGTCTTGAAAGTGAGCAGAGTGACAGTTGGCTCACAGTGTAGAGGAGGTGGGGAGGAGAGAATGCCCGCTCTGCAGTGAATATCATGGATGTTAAGGTGGTGAGAGAGAAAGATTAAGGGGCGGCCGTTATTTATACCCACATAATGAATTATATTAAGAATCTGACTATCCCAGCAGATCTGGAGGCGGTAGTGACCAGACACAGCTGGTATCAGGGTGGGCAGGAGCCACTCACAGGTGGCGCCGTAGTGGCAGAAGCAGGAACTAACTCCTATGACAGGAGGATAGTACTAGTAATAGTAGCGCCCCAAAACCACAAAAAACCCACACCCAAACACAACACACCAACAACCACCAACCCACAAAAAACCCAAAAAGGTAATAACTAATATATAGAAGAGAACTGATAAGAGGTAGTGTCCTTGTTTATATTCCCATAATAGAATGTGTGTGTGTGTGTGGTGGTGGGTGTGTGTGTGTGTGTGTGTAAGAAAATCAAAACTGTCAGTTCTGCCCAACTTTGGTTAAATTACCCAATTCTGACCACCTTTACATGTATGTCAGCAGGGCTGGCTTTGGTGCCTGCACCTTACACGTTACAGTTACCCACAGATAACCCAGGGCTATATATACATGTATATATACATATATATAAATAGACACACACAAACATATATATATATATATATATATATATACACGACACACACCCACACTCCTTATCACACATACGCACTGTGTGAAGTGGGTAACCGTCCTGATATGATCTCAAATGTTGCTAGGGCTTAAATCCCAAACAAACAAATAAATCCACTGAGCTGCATTTTCATCACGTGACAGCCCATATTTAGACTACAAGTGTCATGTTCATAGGCCTCCCTCGTTAGGCTGACTAAGCCTCACCGACACGCCCTCTACCGGTACACCTGCCTACTTACCACCTCAACTACCTATATACCTACCTCCCTACTTACTTACCGACATACCTTTCTACCTATCTACCTCCCTACTTACATACCTACCTAAGTGTCAGCGTTGTCATATAGCAGGCATGAATCGACGCTGCACAGTGTTCACTCTAAATCCCCAAATTGATAAGTCCTCCCCCCCCCCCCATACAGTATAACCCCGTTAAACTAAACTTGAAGGGACCCTAGACATTTGTTTGGATTAACCGATTGTTGGTTTAACCGAGCTTTGGCTTCGACTTTGACTTGGCTTTGGCAAAAATGGGGGTGCATTATGAATGTACAATGTATTGGGACACTATGATTATTGTTTTTTTTATGTATATACAGTTTAACCCCATTAAACCAACCTCGGTTAAATCAAATGATCGGTTAATCCTAACTTTTTTCGGTGACCTGGCAAAATACTACCATTTATCATATAAAAAAGTCTCAGATGACATTAAAATCACACGAAAGTTTGGTTTAACTGTACCAGAAGTGGCCTGGGGCCAAGAGTTTTGTTTGGATTAACCGATACTTTGGATTAACCGACTTTGGTTTAACCAACTTTTTTATATGATAAATGGTAGTATTTTGCCAGGCCACCAAAAAAGTTTGTATTAACCGATCGTTTGGTTTAACAGGGTTGTAATATATATATATATATATACATATATATATAAATATATATATATATGTATATATATATATGTGATATGTATAACGTATTATGCGAGTATAAAGATACATAAGGGAATATTACTTATTATTATTGTTATCCTCCATAAGATACAACACTTTACTGGCGGCACCATCTTGGTCACCTCCCCCAGATGTTGACCAGTGTCAGTCGCACTGGAGGGCGGCTACAGTACAAAAAAGGGGGAACAAAATTCCTGGGTGCGAATGACAATGTTGAGCGCCCATAGTTAGGAAAGCTGGCGGTGGTGGCGCTAGTGGTCACGTGAGAGGGGGGGGGGGGTACTCCGCACAAAATGATACAACGAATAGCAGTAACAAATAGAATAATAATAATAATAATAACTCCCTTCCGTGCCTTTATACTTGCATAATGCTTCTACGTCACATATAATATATATACAGTACAACCCCGTCAAACCAAGCTCGGTTAAACCTAATGATCGGTTAATCCAAACTTTTGTTGGCAGCCCAGCAAAATACTACCATTTATCATATAAAAAAGTTGGTTAAACCAAAGTCATTTAATCCAAATTATTGGTTAATCCAAACAGAATGTCAGGCCCCAGGCCACTTCCGGTACAGTTAAACCGAACTTTCATGTGGTTATAAGGTCAGCTGAGACCCCGCCAACTTTTTTATACGATAAATGGTAGTATTTTGAAGGGACCCTAGAAATTTGTTTGGATTAACCGATTGTTTCGTTTAACAGAGCTTGGTTTAATGGGTTTATACTGTATATTCATAAAAAAACAATAATCAAAGTGTCCACATACATTTTTTTTTACATGTGCAATACACGCTTACTCAAAGTCAAAGTCAAAGTAACAGCTCGGTTAAACCAATGATCGGTTAATCCAAACAAATTTCTAGGCTCCCTTCAAGTTTGGTTTAACGGGGTTATACTGTATAGACGCACCACCTATAACTGAGTATAGCTATTACATCACCCCCCATATATACAGACACACAATCTATAGGTTCCAATCACATTACCCCATCACATTTATATATACACAGACACACCGCCATCTATACATGTACCCCGCCTCCCCCCACACATATATATATATATATATATAGACACACCGCCGATAGGCATCACCCCCCCCCCCCACACACACACACATATATAGACACACCACCGATAGGCAACATCCCCCCCCCCCCCCCCCCACACACACATTTAGGTAACCCCTCTTGACATGTATACATAAAGCCCACATAGGAGTGTCCCCCCCCCCCCCCCCACGCCGCGCATGCTTATTTATGTGTTGGGGCAGTACGTCCTAGTAACATCTGAGGTCATAGTAGGACGGGCACCATGCACTCATGGTGAGTTATAGTGCTGCCTCACTGTGGGAAGGTTAAAGTTGCATAGTCCGATGAAGCATCACCTTTTCAAAACCAAAAAAATTATCTAGAATTGATTCTACATATCTAACTTTGTTATTGATCCACTTATTAAGCATTTATTTTCAGATTAAAGGGAATAATGAGGCAAATTTGATAGAACCCATTACGGTTAAAGCCTATGGTCTCCAGAGTTTTGGCGTGCCTGTCAAAACTAAGCTTACATGCTTGCACTTCAAATATCGCAAAACTTAGTCGTTTAAAATAAACATTACTTGAAACTAAAGTAAGATAGATTATAGCAATCAATTTAATATATCTATATGTATGCACCTTTAAGAAGAAGAAGAGAGGGAAGAAAAAGAAGAGAAGGGGAGGAAGAAGCAGAAAGTAAGGACATGAAGAAGAGGAAGAAGAGGAAGAAGAGAAAGAAGCAGAAAAAGCAGAAAAAAGGAAAGGAAGAAATAATGAAAATAATTAAAATTTTGTTCGGTAAGAAATGGTGGGAATTAATGACGGATGCTGGTATAATAATTGCCTTCATTGTGTGTCAACCCAATGCAAACTTACCCCGGTTAGTGTGGTCAGTCGGAGAACACTGGAGAGACGAGGGGAGAATGGATCTATTTGGAGGGTATTAGAAGTGTCAGCGCAGAAGTTGGCTAATCTGGGATTAATTGACATATTTGGGCGGTGTGGCGGAGCGTTAAAGACAAAGCTCTGGGTTGTGTTGTGTGCGTGTGTGCGCGTGGGGGGGGGGGGGTGTAGACAGTGGAGTCAAAGGGGGGAAGAGGGAGGGGGAGAGAGAGGAGGCATGTGGGTGGGGTCTGGGCAGTGTGGGATGGGATATGGTGAGGTCGAGTAAGGTCTGACGAAATCAGGGGGGTAGAGAGGTTATCGTGGATATCTTGTAAGAAAATAAAACTCCTCACAACAAAAAATATGTACATTTAATGATAAATGGACCCAATCCTACCGCACACTGTTACGCCGCTAATTTGTTTATGCGTCCAAGATAGAATCCATATTTAATTAAAGTGACAAACATCGCACAGTTAGCCCCTTCCCCTTCTTTATACCGACAGACAGATAGATTAAAACCACAACTATAAGAAACAACTGGGCATTTCTTCCTCTTCTCAGCCCCTCCCCTCCCTCTTTTTCCTCGCATCTCTTTCTCCCTTCTTTCCTCCTGCCTCTCCTCTCAGCTCCTCCTCTCTATCTTTTTCTTCTCCCCTCCTTCTTTCTGTCCTCTTCTCTCTCCTCTCACCCCCTTCCCTCATTTTCTCTCTACCCTTTCCTTCTTCCCTCCTCCCTTTCCTCTCACCCCCTCCGCTCCTCCTTTTCCCTCTCCCCTCCTCCCAACCTTCCTTCTTCCCTCCTCTCTTCTCACCTCCTCCCTCTCCCTCCTGTTCCTCCCATCTCCACCTGCATTCTCCCCCTCCTTCCCCATCTCCTGCGATGCCTTTCTCCTTCTTGTTCTTCTTCTTGTTGTTCTTCTTCTTTACCTTCTTCTTCATCTCCTTCTTCATCTACTTGTTCGTGTTCTTGGAAGTGGAAGATGGTTATTGGTAATTAATATTGTCACACTTACAATTTACATGGCAGCAGAGAAGGTATGCCGACTGTACTAGATTATATTAGTTATTACATTTAGTGTAGAAGTAGAGTTGAAGGACCTGCCCTAGACGGGTGGGAATGAATACCTTGTGTGTGGGGATGGAGAATGGGGAGGGGGCTCTGAGAGCTGGACACTAGGTGGCAGTTATTCGTGTCCGGTGCAATAGGCAGTCCACAGGTCGCACTGGGACCCTCAGACTGGACGCAGTTTCGGTGACATTTTCAAGTGCTGCCTTGGGAATGAAGCAGTCCTTACAGTTTTACATAAAGCGGGAACAGAATTAACAATCCCTCTCTCTATCCCTCTTCCCCTCTCCCTCTGTCTGTCTGTCTGTCTGTCTGTCTGTCTCTCACTCTCTCTCTCTCTCTCTCTCTCTCTCTCTATATATATATATATATATATATATATATATATATATATATATATATATATATGGGGGGGGGGAGTTACTGTTCTACCCTGGGTACCCGTCCTGATATGACGTCCTGGCAACACCTAAGGTCATATCACGACGGGACATATATACGCATACCATGTGTGTAGCGTATATATGTATATACACGTTTGTGTATATGTGCACAAGTGTTAATCTGTATGTGTATATATAGGTATAGTAAAACCTCTCTAACCGACCACCTCCACAGATCGACCACTCCTCTATAACAATCCCTTTATCTGGGTCCCAAACAATCGCCCATACAATACCATTGTAACACAATGAACAACTCCCTAAACTGGCCACCTCCCTAAATGGACCATTTAAAGTCGGTCCCATGGTCGGTCGATTTAGAGAGGTTTTACTATAATATATATATATATATATATATATATATATATATATATATATATATATGTGTGTGTGTGTGTGTGTGTGTACACATATATGAGTAGTGGTGCATTCTATACACACAAATGATGTTGCATACAACATCCTTATACTATACTATCGGGATGCTCTGCAGTCTCCGTGCTGATCTCCGCCACCCTAACCTCAGCGCCACGCCCATTTCTGAGTGTCTCAGCCTAAACCCAAAACCTAGATGCTGCACTACACTACAGGTGCGATTGATTTTCAACAACTCCCTGCCAATCGCACCTGCCAAACGGCAATAACCTCACCCACTACTACTACGACTCAAAACCCACAACACATCCCCAAACCACTTACATCAATACCACTCCTACCCCTAACCCTTCACGGCTCCAGCTCCTCCTATCGGACTGTCAAGTACACGGTAAGTGTGTGAGGATCAGAGTTACACGCGGGTAGGACAATAAGGACTGCCTGGTTGCCCGGGGCACCTAGTTTACTCGGTCGGGCAAGTGAATTTCTCGGTTACCTTCCCAAATGAGCAAGTCGTTCTTCTTCTGATCTGCAGTACTTTAAAAAAAAGCAGATTTCAGTTTCAATTGCCTGACTTGGGCTTGGGAAAGTAGTTTCACCACTCGGGCAAGTAGAAAATTCCCGATTGGGCAAGTGGGGGAAAAAGGTTACTGTCCTACCCTGTACGGCCAGCGCGCAGACCTCCCAGCGTAACTCCACCCACTGCGGGCACTTCACGTATGCAGTGTGCCTCGCTGTCCCATCCCGGGCAGTGTTAAGCAGTGTGTCGACGGATCAGCAACATATATATGTAGATGAGTATATGTGTATATATGTGTTAAGTCAACAGGTCACTTGTGGTCAGCATGTGTGGCGTCAATATCTCTCTAACTGAGCTGGTTCCATACAGCACCTTCCCGCACTCAGTCAGACCCTGTCCACAATGAGGTGAATGAAGCCGACGCATGCCCCAAAACACTCTCTTACCCAGCTAGACTTGCACCACGACTCAGCTAAAAATCATGGACGCGTAATTAGGTTGTTTGTTTGGTGGTACTTTGCGTCGTAGCAATATATAATGTCATATTAGGATGGGGACCGACTTGTGGGGACTCATGGTCACTTTATAGTGCTGCCACCACTGGAAGACCGGATATCTGGCACCATGGCCACCTGATGACCCGATAGCCCACGCAGTGCCATTGTCTTGATACTTAACAAACGAGGACTTGACATTTAAAAAAGATAAATACATTAGGTTGATTGTTATAATCTACCTTCTTTTGGATTGAAGTAACTTTCATTATATATGGCTAACTTCAGAGATATTTGAAGTTAAAAGATGGTTACATGCATTATTAATTCTGAGGTGCATGGAAAAGAAATCTGACACCATAATCTTCAGCAGTAACAGGGGTTTCTTTGCTTTAATTACATTAGTATCCCCTTCTATTAAAAGTTCTATGCAGCAAGGACTGCTAAGTAAGTGCTCCAATATCTAAGTTGGATATGTGGGATCAAATCTAGATGAGTGTTATATTTTTCTTTAAATGTTGTTGAAGATTTATACTGCCTATCATGGATAAGCCTGATTAGGCTTGTTTTCACCATTAGACAGTTTGTCGATAGAAAGCCCGAGCCTACACTTTTACCGACCCAAGGGATTTGTAACCTCCCACACCACATAGACGTGGTATGAGAGCAACTGGCCTTTGATGTCGCTGTAAGTTATACACAGCGGTGGAAATCCAAATTGGCAGAGATTGGGACACGGGGAATCGAACCACTGACCTTCAGATTAGGAGTCCGACCTAGAAAAAAGTCAGACACTCTAACCACTCCGCCACAGAGAATACTTCATCGGACTATGCAGCTTTAAAACAGACTTTCCCTCTAAAGAATTGTTGTATTTCACATCTGGTGCCCATTGTTCCTCGCAACGTGTGATTTACTCATTTAAAATTGTAAAAGGTCAAATAATGCGACGAGTGAGTGGTCTTGGCAAGACTCGTTATGCGCATGCCTGGGTTGGACCCATTGTGTAACAAAGGTCTCGTGGGGAGATTGTAATAACAGCGGGATGCAAATCTCTCACCTGGGGTGACAATTTCTCGGACAGGTCCGAGATTTGGCGAGATTTCGTTGACTACGAGATGTGACATGTGTGAGTTTTGAACGTAGATGTGTGGGCGTAGATGTGTGATTGTAATATCAGCAATTGCTGCTAGTAGTAGTACTAGTGCTAGGTGATCCGATCGGAAAACAATAAAGGTAGCCTGGATAGGTTCATACTATATATATATATATATATATATATATATATATATATATATATATATGTGTATATATATGAGTATTTTCTATATATAGAAGTCATCACTGTATCCATATAGTTGTTTTTTGTTGTTTTACGTCCTAGCAACATATAAGGTCATATCATGACGGGTACTGACTTGTGACAGTGCTCACTCATGGCGACTTTATAGTGCTGCCCCACTGGGAGACCAGGCCACCAGCACCATAACCTGCTACCCCACTCAGTCACATTATCCTGACACTGAGCCAACCAGGTCCTTATCATATCCTAATAATGCCGAGCGCCTGGCTAGGAAGTGACAAGTATCAATTTTTAAGTCATTGGTTTGACTCAACCAGGGTTCGAACCCACGCACACATTGGTTCGGATCCCTCGATGTATACATATAGTAAATACCCCCATACATTTACTATAATGCATACAGTAATTACTCATATACATAGAAAATACTCATATATACAGTAAATACTTATGGAGTACGCCTAATATAGAGCTATCAGTACTTCTCTACGGTGTTGTGCTAGTTTAAACTCCAGAGTTGACCAAAGAATTGACATTCTTCTGAATGCTCAAGCAAGGAGGATCAACATTACTGTAAAGTGTAAGTGTAACGGCAATGGTCTAAGAAGGTACACTCTCACTAACTGATTTCTAACTCGAGAACTGAGAACATGATGTGATTGCATTGTCCTAAGAAGTTACCCTCCCATGAGTTATCTGTTACATGAGTAAGAAGAACCAGCTTTAATTCTTTGGTCTAAGAAGTTATGCTCTGACTGAATGATCTCTGACATGAGTAAGGAGAAGTGGCTATAATTCATTGGTCTAGGAAGTTACACTCTCCGTGAATGATCTCTTCACATGAGTAAGGAGAATTGGCTGTATTTCATTGGTCTAAGAAGTTATACTCTCACTGAATGATCTCTGACATGAGTAAGGAGAATTGGCTGTAATTCATTGGTCTAAGAAGTTACACTCTCATGGAATGAGCTGTACCATGAGTAATGAGAACCAGCTACAATTGTGTTGGCTTAAGAATTTACACTCTCATTGAATGATCCGTAACACTACCAGGGAACAAGACCTACTCACCTGTAATTACATTGGCCTAAGAAGTTGCATTCACACTACACGATCTGCAAAAGGAAGGCGAGAACAAAGTATAAGTGCACATCCACAATAAGTGTTTGGTTAAAGTTGCATAATGCGGTGGTTTTGAGTTTCAGCCAATTTATATATATATATATATATATATATATATATATATATATATATATATATATATATATATATATATATATATATATATATATATATATAACTTCGAAGACATCCGTAGTGAAGCTATGCTTCAACAGACACATACTCCATTAAATTGGCACAGTATTCCTTCTAAGTTCTATGCAACAACATTCTTTTTGATGCGGGCATCAGTATCGAAGCTGGATATGTAGGATCAAATGTAAGCAAGTGCTCTCCCTTAGAAATAGAATATTTTATGGCTTAATTGCATTATCCAACTTCAACACTGATTACCGCCATCAAACTAACATCTCCACAATAAACTGCTGGTACCCATAATGCCATACACACCGAACGCGCCCGGTGTGCCAGTGACGTCAATTACCACCACCTGGCCACCTGTTGCTAAGTAAGACGGTTGCCATGACTACATCTGCTGGATGGCTGTAGCACCGTGCCCAACAACTGCCGCCACAACCCGGCTTTATAGCGACTCACTACTTAGCAGGGATGGCACGGTGATTTGCATTTGTTTGTTTGTTTGTTGTTGTTTTACATCCTGATTCCTAGCAACTTCTAAGGTCATATCAGGATGGGTACCGACTTGTGACAGTGTGCACTCATGGCGACTTGATAGTACTGCCCCACTAGGAAACCAGGCCGCTGGCACCATGACCTGATATCCTACTCAGTCACATTATCCTGACACTGAGCCAAACAGTCCCTGCCCTATCCTATTAATGCCGAGTGACTGGCTAGGAAGCGACAAGTATCAATTTTTAAGTCATTGGTTTGACTCGACCAGGGTTCGAACCCACGATCTACCAGCATGCGAGACGGGCACTCTAACTCATTCGGCCATCCCGACTGGTGCGGTGATTTGCATCCTGCGTACACTGCCCGGGTGCGATGGCCGAATCGGTAGAGTGCAGACCTCGCGTTGCGGAAGGTCGGGAGTTCGGCTCCCGGTCGAGTAAAACCAATGACTTATATAATTGATACTTGTCGCTTCCTAGCCTGGCGCTCCGCATTATTGTTAATAGGATAGGGAAAGGGATGGTTAGCTCACTGTGAGGATAATGTGACTGAGCGGGATATTTGGTTATGGTGCTGGTGGCCTGATTTCACAGGGGGCAGCACTATAAAGTCACCATATGTGTGCACTGTCACAAGTCAGTACGATAAGGACTATATGGACTTTGATGGTGCCAGGACCTAAAACCCCAACAACCAACCAACCTGGGTGCACGGCAATTTGTAAGCGAAGAGGGAGGTTTGTTAGATAGCGCGCTGCGGTATGAAAAGCAATTAGCGATGATATTTAGAATTAAAGCAATGTGGGTGTTGTGGTTCACCCTGATTAACCTACTGAAGGATAATAAAGTTGAGTCAGCCTCACGAAAATCGGCCAATTGGTGGTTTATTTAAGATGTCGGCGTCGCAATTCTTAAAGTGTAGTGCATTTCTTTGTTTTATATTAAATTTTCCTAGAAACAAATAAGGTCGTTGTATTTTCTCTACCTTTACATTCAGGATAAATTTAAGGACTTTGCAACACCTCTGTCAATGCTAAACTATAAGTATGCCGATCGACGCCGACATCCAAAGCTCGACACCGATAACTTTAACAGATGTCAGCGTCGCAATTGTTAAAGTGGGGTGCATTTCTTTGTTTTATATTAAATTATCCTAGAAACAAATAAGGTTGCTGTGTTTTCTCTACCTTTACATTCAGGATAAATTTAAGGACTTTTCAATACCTCTGTCAATGTTAAACTATAATTATACTGTTCGGCGCCGACATCCAATGATCGACGCCGACAACTTCCCCCAATTGGCCTCTTTTCGTGATCCTTACTCAGTTACATAGTCCGATGGTTTTGTGTTTCTGTCATTATTTTAGATAAATATATTAGGTTGATAACTATAATCTACCTGAGTATACTTTACTCTAATGGGGCTGTCACACTACGACGCTTCTTACCGGCGACCTGTCGACGTGTGTTGATTTTGGGCGATAATTAGTGAAATATCGAGACGCGCTGGGGGCGCGTTATGTGCGCGTCAGTACACGTCGGTACACTATCTTTGACGTTGATGGTCGGCGCAAAACGCCGGCGCGTGTTCCCTGTCGCCCAAGGTTTTAAGCAGGTCAAAAAAAAAACAACGACCGCCAGCGCGCGCAAATATATGGGTAGGGACGTAAGGCTGACGTCGAGTTCCGTTGGACGCGCCGGAATAACGTTATGGGAACGCTAGGCAGACGGCGCGCGCGCCGGAGGGTCGTTGCCCACACATTGCTGTGTGTGACTCTCTGTGTGTGTCTCTGTGTGTGTCTCTGTGTCTCTATGTGTGTGTCTGTGTCTGTGTCTGTGTGTCTGTGTCTGTGTGTGTCTCTGTGTCTGTGTCTCTGTCTGCACCTCTGTGTCTGTCTCTGTATGTGTCTCTGTCTGTGTCTCTGTGTCTGTGTCTGTCTGTGTCTCTGTCTGTGTCTCTGTGTCTGTCTCTGTATGTGTCTCTGACTTTGTCTCTGTATGTGTCTCTGTATGTGTCTCTATCTGTGTCTGTCTCTGTATATGTCTCTGTCTGTGTCTCTGTGTCTGTCTCTGTGTCTCTGTCTGTGTCTCTGTCTGTGTCTCTGTATGTGTCTCTGTCTGTGTCTCTGGCTGTGTCTCTGTGTCTGTCTCTGTATGTGTCTCTGTCTGTGTATATGTGTCTGTCTCTGTCTGTGTCTCTGTGTCTCTGTCTGTGTCTCTGTGTCTGTCTCTGTATGTGTCTCTGTATGTGTCTCTGTCTGTGTCTCTGTATGTGTCTCTGTCTGTGTCTGTCTGTGGCTCTGTATGTGTCTCTGTCTGTGTCTCTGTGTCTGTCTCTGTATGTGTATCTGTGTCTGTCTCTGTATGTGTCTCTGTATGTGTCTCTGTCTGTGTATCTGTGTTTGTTTCTGTGTCTCTGTGTCTCTGTGTGTATCTGTGTCTCTGTGTGTGTCTCTGTGTATGTGTGTGTATTTGTGTCTCTGTGTGTGTCTCTGTGTCTCTGTGTGTGGTTCTATGTGTCTCTGTGTGTGTCTGTGTGTGTGTCTCTGCGTATCAGAGAGAGAGACAGAGGCACAGACACAGACACAGACAGACACAGACCCAGACAGACAGAGACACAGACAGAGACACATACAGAGACACATGCAGAGACACAGACAGATAGACAGACAGAGACAGACACAGAGACACAGACACATACAGAGACATAGAGAGAGACACAGACAGAGACACAGACAGAGACAGAGACACATACAGAGACAGAGACACACAGACAGAGACACATACAAAGACACAGAAAGAGACACATACAGAGACACAGACAGACACAGACAGAGACACAGACACATACAGAGACACAGACACAGACAGAGACACATACAGAGACACAGACAGAGACACAGACAGAGACACAGACAGAGACACAGAGAGAGACACAGACAGAGACACATACAGAGACACAGACAGAGACACAGACAGAGACACATACAGAGACACAGACAGAGACACAGAGAAAGACACAGACAGAGACACAGACACAGAGAGAATCCGCCGATATCCGGTACCACCACGTTGGCCGCGCGCTAATAACACGGCACTCACACGCTGCGCTAACGTCCAATTTCACCATATTTCCACTATCTTTAATTTTTCTCGACGCGCAAGATTTTATTTTCAACGCTGACAGGTCGCCGGGAGAAGCGTCGTAGTGTGACAGCCCCATAAGTTTCAAGTAACTTTGCTCTAAAATGACTAACTTAGGAGATATTTGAAGTGCGACCATACAAAATTAATTTTGACAAGCACGCCAGAACTCTGCAGTAATATGTTCTATTAAATTGCCTCAGTATTCCCTTCTATGTGGTGCAAATGCTTAAAGTTGCACGGTCCAATGGTTTTGAGTTTCTGTCATTTTTTCTTAGATAAATACATAGATATGATTGCTTTAATCTACCTTACTTTAGTTTGAAGTAGCTTCTATTTTCAATGGTAACTTTTGAGATATTTTGAAGTGCAAACATGCTAAATTAATTTTGGAAGGATGCCAAAACTCTGACACCATATGCTTCATCAGTAACAGATTCTATTATTAGTAGATTGCCTCAGTATTCCCTTCTATATGGCGACACATGCTTAATAAGTGCACCAGCATCTGAGTTAGCTATGTAGAATAAAATTAAGATAATTATCTTGGTTTTGAAAATGTTATGTTTTCATCAGACTATGCAGCTTTAATCAGGGATGAAAGTGGTCTCCTGGAAAAAAAGCGGAAATGCTGATATTCTCCCATAGGTTTAGCATTGTCAGGGAATCGCGGAAAAATACAGGAAGTCAGGTCTTAACTAGCCTTGTTTTGATTGCATTATCACCCATATCTAACAGTTTCTTGCTTAGGTTTTATGTTCTAACTACATCTAAGGTCATATAAGAACAGGATTCGAACCACCCAACTGTTGTCATATACATCCCATCTTTTGGAATTTTGTTTAACATTAATCGGTGGATATAAGAAATCACAGAAATCCGCGAAACTGCGGAGGTCTTTCATCTCTGTTTAATAAGGGCACCGGTATCTAACTTAGTTAGATAGAATCAAATCTAGATAATGGTTTTGGTTTTGAAAATGTGATGTTCTCATCTGACTGTGCACCTTTAAATAATTAATTCAGGATGGTCATTTCACTGCAAAGACACCGCACTCGGACATGCTACTTTAATGACGTCACGGTCCATTAACGTTGCAGGGTCCGATGGTTCTGAGATTCGGTCACTTTCTGAGATAAATATATTAAGTTAATCATTATAATTGATCTTGCTTTAGTTTGAAGTAACTTTTTATTTCAAATGGCTAACTTTTGAGACATTTTAAGTGCAAACATGCCAAATTAATTTTGGCATGCATGTCAAAGCTCTGACAGCATAGTCTTCGGTAGTAATACTAACACTAGTAACAGGTTCTAGTAATCGAATTCCATGTAGCAACAGATGCTTAATAAGTGGACCGGTATCTAAATTAGATACACAGAAACAAATATTTGTTCTTGAAAGGGGGATTGAGAAAGTAACCCTATTGGAATAAAATATTATATAACCGGGTGGAAAAAGGTGTGCGCCCAATGTGGGGCTCGAACCCACGACCCTGGGATTAAGAGTCCCATGCTCTACCGACTGAGCTAACCGGGCAACGCTGAGCTAACTTGCCTGTTCGCCCCACCACTAAACGGAAATCTAGGTCAAGGTGTCCCTATGTGTTATTGGTTTAGAACTAGGTACCCCCCCCCCCCCAACACACACACACATCTCGGCCACACGTCTGTAAACAGACCCTCCCTCCCACGTCCCAGTCATGTCTGTAAAATAGAGCACTTACAATCACCTATAGTAAAACCTCTCTAACCGACCACCTCCACATACCGACCACTCTCCGATTTCGATCGCTTTATTTGGGTAATAATGCCATTGTAACCATATTCTAACTCCCTAAAGGCTGCATTCCATATACGCGTAATGCGTAATGCGTAATGCGTTATGCGTTATGCGAATGCCAGCATTCCATATACGCGTAATGCGTATTGCGTTATGCGTTATGCGTTATGCAGTGAAGTATATAAAAAGTACATGTGTCTATCTATCTGGTCGTGTAGTTACGACTGTCTGTAATTATCAGTCGCCTCCTCCAGCCTTATATCAATGGACAAATGCGACTGATGCTTTTCTGTTCGCACCACCTTGTCCCGACTGTCCGTAATTATCAGTCGCCTCCTCCAGCCTTATATCAATGGACAAATGCGACTGATGCTTTTCTGTTCGCACCACCTGGGGGCTAGCCTTTGGTCATTTAGCTAGCCTTTGGTCGTGTAGTTACAGTGTTTAAAAGACTCTTTGCTGAGAAATATGCAGAATGGGACGGTGCAAACATGGCTCAGTTTAGCTTCCTTAGAGGGATGTTAGGACCGTCCCAAATACGAAGACTGCTTCCTAACAGGTCCGCTGCATAAACCTACATGCTTGCACCATCCCATTTTTCATATTTCTCATGAAGACCGGCTGTCCGTAATTATCAGTCGCCTCCTCCAGCCTTATATCAATGGACAAATGCGACTGATGCTTTTCTGTTCGCACCACCTTGAAGACTGCTTCCTAACAGGTCCGCTGCATAAACCTACATGTTTGCACCGTCCCATTTTTCATATTTCTCATGAAGACCGGCTGTCCGTAATTATCAGTCACCTCCTCCAGCCTTATATCAATGGACAAATGCGACTGATGCTTTTCTGTTCGCACCACCTTGTCCCGACTCTCTGTAATTATCAGTCGCCTCCTCCAGCCTTATATCAATGGACAAATGCGACTGATGCTTTTCTGTTCGCACCACCTTGAAGACTGCTTCCTAACAGGTCCGCCGCATAAACCTACATGTTTGCACCGTCCCATTTTTCATATTTCTCATGAAGACAGGCTGTCCGTAATTATCAGTCGCCTCCTCCAGCCTTATATCAATGGACAAATGCGACTGATGCTTTTCTGTTCGTACCACCTTTACGCATTACGCATTACGCACCGATCGCTACATGGAGCGATCGGGATAATGGATTTCTGACGCATTCGCATTCGCATTACGCATTACGCGTGTATGGAATGTAGCTCATAGGTTTCAAGGCGTTTCGATTTTTTGTCGCATTCGCATTCGCATTCGCATTACGCATTACGCGTATATGGAATGCAGCCTTTAACCCACCAGCTCCCTGAATGGACCACTTAAGTTAAAGTCGGTCCCAAGGTTGGTCGGTTTAGAGAGGTTTTACTGTATTCACATGGTTAATTGGGAGTAAATTGCGACACATGATCTCGGTATACCCATATATATGGCACGTATTTAAAACCGTTGTCTATGCCTCTGTGTCACTCTCAATTATCACTTTTAATCCCGAATATTATATCCACATTTAACAAGAATTGAACCGAAGGTGTTGAACCAAATTCCATTTGTTCAGTAAAACCTCTCTAATCGACCACCTCCGAAGATCGACCACTCCTTTATATTGGTCGTTTTATTTGGGTCCCAAATGATTGCCCATAATACCATTTGTAACGATAAAAAAAACACATAAACCAACCACCTCCCTAAATGGACCATTTAAAGTCTCTCACCACACAAACCAACTAAACCATTTCCACCCTGGCTGTCTCATGAAAAGTTTGAATATCAGGCCACTGAAGTCTTAGAGAGGGTAGCATTGACTGCATGGTCATAGAACACAACTCAGGTGGTCTGGCCATGTTGGTCCACATGGATGAGGATACAATACCAAAGCTCTCTTCTATTGTGAACTTGTAAAAGGACACAGAAAACAAAGTGGTCAGAAGAAAAGGTCCAAGGACTGCCTTAAATACAACCTGAAGAAATGTAATCTCAACACTGAAACCTGGGAAAGAGTGGCCAAGGACAGGAGTTCATGGCGTGCTTCTATTTGCAAAGGCACAATACAATTTGAAACTGATCGTATATCTTAAGCTAAACAAAAGCATCAGCAGAGAACAGATTGTTGTCCTTCACCTACCACTGTACCAGACTCTCTGACTGCAGCTACGCACACATGTCCAATGTGCCACTGCACATTCTGAGCACAAATTGGACGCATCTGTCATCAACGAGTTCAAAACAAATGATCAGTTGCGCTATCATCATCGCCGCCGATGGACAACCAGGAATGGACCACTACTCGTAATACATTGTAATAATACATTGGCCAGATAAACATATTTTCTGTGATCAGTATTTTGCGCAAAGGGCTCCTGAATCTGATATGCCAACTGAGGTTTTATACGGTACATAGCTTTTAGGCATTGTACCCTGCTAGTGTGAGCCCAGTGTCTGCTGCTGACTACGATGGCATAATTATATTAGAGCTCTCTAATTTATTTCACTTTTATTTTACAGTCAACACCCCCCATGAGACAAACATAATATTAGCACTGCAATTCCTTGATTCCCGGCACAATAATCTGAAAAGATTAATATTCGCTAAACATCACATTCTAAAAGATTCAGCTTCATAATTACACCATAAGTGATATGAATATACATTTCAATGTTTGTATGATAGAGTATATCAGTACATTTAAAATATTCACAATACATTTTAATCAAATCTATCAAATTTATTAATTAATTTGTAAATGTAATTATTATTTCATTGATTAACAACTAAATAAATAGTCAAATTAATTATTATAAATTAATCATTGATTGGTGATGTTGATTATTATGATATATATTAATTAATAGATTGTAAGTAATAGATTAATAATTAATAGATTCAATGTTTATATTATAGAGTATATCAGTACATTTCAAATATTCACAATGGATTTTAATCAAATCTATCAAATTTATTAATTAATTTGTCAATTTAATTATTATTTCATTGATTAACAACTAAATAAATAATCAAATTAATTATTATTAATCAATCATTAATTGGTGATGTTTATTATTATGATACTTACTAATTAATAATTGTAAGTAATAGATTAATAAGTAATATATTCAATTTTAACTCGCCATAAGGTATATTTACAATAAACTGAGGTGATACAATAAATGCATACAAATTCCTTACAGACAGAAAGGATCCCAGAAAAGCGATCCTTATCTAGGTGGTCTCCATGATGTGAATGAACAAGTGATGACAATAATAGGTGATTAAACTTAAGCTACATTTTTAACTAAGGATTATGATGAGATACTGATGCGTCTCTTCACAGGTAGTAAAAAACATTAATAATCATAAATCAATCAAATTGTCTCAGCTCTCCTAATTTGAAAGTATTTCCAATCAAACGGTATTAGTACAGTTAGCAGAGTATTACAGAGTAACTAATATGACACCATTCAGCATTCATGGGTGAAATACACAACGGAACTGCATTCCAGTGACTTCATACCGCACTTGTGCCATTCAACTAGGCAGAAGGCACCCTTGTATCATAGCAACACGTGTTCTATGAATAATAAATGCACCAGGTCTCACAGAATCCAAAAACAAATCAAATGAAATGGAAACAAAATGAAATGGAAACCAAAAGAAAAAAATATATATATATATTTGGTGGCATAAAATGTATTGCTTCGGCCACTCCTCATCCCAGAGACGGTCATGCCTCAAGCCCCATCTCGGGCAATAGCTGCTTAATATTACATGTCATTGTGAATGCACTGCATGGAAAGCGTGACACATATTTTTCTTTCCTTTTCCTTCTTTTTCTTTCTTTCATTTTCCTTCTCTGTTTTTCTTTCATTTTCTTTCATTTTCTTTCTTTTTCTTTCTTTCTTTCATTTTCTTTCTTTTTCTTTCTTTCTTTTTCTTTCTTTCTTATTTTCTTTATATTTATGTTGCAGGGGGCTAATTATACCCTGGGGACCAGTGTAGTGTCGATGAGTGCAAGGATAGCATGTAAGCTGAACCATGCTTTGCATGTCTAACCTTAAACCGAAGGTTTGTGGGGTATGGCGTATTGGGGTTTTACCTCCTAGTCAACATTTAAGGTCATATCAAGACAGGCACCGAAATATCACATCGCGAACAAATGCCGAATTTATACTGTCGCCCACACTGAAATACTGTGCAGCTGGTTGGTACCATGATCCGATATCCCACTCAGCCGCTTTATCCTGGCACTAAGTCAACCAGTCCTTGCCTTATTCTTGTAATGTAACCACAATTATCAACTTTGTTCATCTTTGGTTTTGCTCAGGCCGGGATCGGTCCCACGACTGGCTGCTTTGAATGCAGGTGCTCTATCAACTTTACCATCAGGTCTAACCCAGCCCGGTCAATTAAAATTAGGAACGACCTATAAATACTTGAAAATGTAAACTGTGTCACTTGCTAATAGTGACGGTTCGGAGGCTGGGTAAAATTATGTCAGCCCTCCTGCAGGAAAAGTGGCTTCATTTGAAAGGAGGAGTCTGCACACTAAGTCATCACCTGAAAGGGCCCCACTTACCAACAAAGCCATCAACATTTCCACCATAATAATGTCATTGAATCGAATTCAAACACGCAATGAGTGGATTCCATGAAATCACAAATGCATGTCCCTAATCACTATGCATACACATATATGTTGTTGGTATTATTATTATTATTATTATTATTATTATTTACACCCATTATATATATTCATACATAATGAAATTATTGGAAAATAAACAAAGTATACAATCCCTACCAGTCTTCTACCGACTATATTACCCACAATAATGCCTGTGCATCTATTCACAAGCCCCCCAATAGCCGACGTTTACCTTTTTGTTAGAGGGGAGGGGGGTCATTAATCAAAGAAACAAATAAATAAACTATTCAATACCATTAGTTCTGCAAACTGCCGCGATGGCGCTACTTGCGATTTTTTCCCACTAAGGTTGCTGAAATTGCATTGTTAAACAACAGCAAAACGACCGTGCTGGATGGAAGCCTTGGGCGGTGAATCCATATTGACCAGTAATGATCGACGAATGGTTGGTGAAGCAAGGCCGTCCGAATGTAATCGAGGCCCCTGAATAGATACCGTGCATTACTGGTTGTACAATTGGAGGCGCCTTCGCGGCATATCGCCAGAATCTGATCTGCGCCCGAGAAGAAAAGCGCGGCCAATAGCAACACTCTGACACGACGGACAAATTGGCGCCAAATTAGGCGCTCATTTATAGGTCGTCTGCTTAAGAAAAGACCACTTTAGTGCCTTCATAGCCTATGTCTGCATACTGTATATTGTGTACAAAAACGTGCCTAGAGAATGAGGGTTATATGGGGTTTCTTTTAGCAATCAAAAACTCATCGCACAAACACTTATTTGTAAGAAGTCACATCTTATGTCATGTACAAAAACAGTTGCTATTGAATGAGGGTTGTATGGGTTTTATTTCAGCAATCAAAGAATCATGGCACAACCACTTATTTGTTTGTTTGTTTGTTTGTTGTTGTTTTACGTCCTAGCAACATCTAAGGTCATATCAGGACGGGTACCGACTTGTGACAGTGCGCACTCATGGCGACTTTATAGTGCTGTCCCACTGGGAAACCAGGCCGCCGGCACCATGAGCTGATATCCCACTCAGTCACATTATCCTGACACTGAGCACACCAGTCCTTGCCCTATCCTAATAATGCAGAGCGCCTGGCTAGGAAGCGACAAGTATCAATTTTAAAGTCATTGGTTTGACTCGACTGGGACTCGAACCCACGACCCCACGATCTACCATCACGGGAGACGGACGCTCTAACCCACTCGGCCACCCCGTCTGGTCCCACTTATTTGTAAGAAGTCACACCTTATACTGTTTTTGTACACAATATAACTATAAGTTGTATTTATATCGTGTACAAAAACAGTTGCTATTGAATGACGGTTATATGGGGTTTCTTTCAGCAAGCAAAGACTGATGGCACAACAACTTATTTGTAAGAAGTCACACCTTATAGTTATATCGGGTACGAAAACAGTTCCTATTGAATGAGGGTTATAACTTATATGGTGTTTCTTTCAGCAATCAAAGACTCATCACACGATCACTTATTTTTGAAGAAGTTTCATCATCTAATGGTTTCCAGTTTATTGTCTTTATCATCACAATCTACCTGACTTTACCTTGAAGTAACCTCGCTTCAAAGTGATTAACTTAATAGATACTTGTAGTGTTAACAAGCAAGATTCATTTTGGTGTGCATATCGAAACTCTGACCCCATAGGCTTCAACAGTAACAGGTTCTATTAAATTGCTTTAATCGGACTATGCAGCTTTCTGCACAAAGGGTATTAGTGGTGTTGTCGGCAAGTATAAAAATATTATCAGATATACACAGTTCAGTTAATATGTAGTTGATTTTGTTCTTAAAATTTGCTTAAATTTGGTGAATTTCAATCCAGTCAAATGAACCTTGAAATCCATTCGATATATAACCTCAGCACCGACACAGTGATGGTTGATTGGTTGGTTGCTTGAGCTTTACGTCCTGGCAACATCTAAGGTCATATCAGGACGGGTACTGACTTGTGACAGTGCAAACTCATGGCGACTTTATAGTGCTGCCCCACTGGAAGACCAGGCCGACAGCACCATGACCTGATATCCCACTCAGTCACATCATCCTGACACTGAGCCAACCAGTCCTTGCCCTATCCTAATAATGCCGAGCGTCTGGCTAGGAAGCGACAAGTATCAACCTTTAAGTCTTTGGTTTGTTTGACCAGGGTTAGAACCCATGGTTTCGAATCCCACAATCTATCAAAACAGGCGACGGGCACTCAACTCATTCAGCCATCCCGTCTGGTCTCGGCACAGCGATGGTATTTATTTGGTTGGGTGTTTTGTCTTTGTGTGTTTGTGATTCTACAACCCAGGCTTAACAGCCTGGTATTGTTGATACACTGTGGTCAGAACCAGCTGAGAGGAAGTCTTGCTTTGTGAAGAGATGGATGTGCTTGGCTGCTTGTCTGCTCTCCTGACTTGTAACTTGCACATTCATGGCGACTGTATAGTTTTGTCCAATTACCAGATCGGACTGACATAACCATGACCTAATATTCCATTCAGTCACATTATCCTGATACTAAGCAAACCTATCCTACTAGTCCTAGCCATATCTTATTGATGCAGAGTGCTAGGCTAGGTAGTGAGAAGTGTCAATTTAGTATCTTATTGGTTTGACTTGGTCGTGGTTTGACCCCCCCCCCCCCCCCCCGACCCCCCGCACTGGAAAGTAGTCAACGCTTTTATCGATTCAGCTATCCTGACCGGATGCAGTGGCCGAATCAGTAGAGTACAGGCTTCATGCGCGGGATCGATTCCCGGTCGAGTCAAACCAATGACTTCTAAAATTGATGCTTGTCACTTCCTAGCCCAGCACTAATTGCATTAATAGGATAATACAAGGACTGGTTAGCAAAGTATCAGGATAATGTGACTGTGTGGGATATCGGGTAATAGTGCCACTGGCCAGGTCTCCCAGTGGGAGAGCACTCTAAAACTAAAAGTCACTCTGACCTTTGTGTGTGAGTGTGCACTGTCACAACTCGGTACCTGTCCTGATATGACCTTGGATGTTGCCAGGCCATAAAACTCCAATAAACAAAACAAGATTCAGCAATCCTGTTCAGATAGCAATGGCAGACGACATTTAACCACAGTGAATTTCAGCGAAGGAACCCGGAAAGGCCCCAGTTTCTTAGGCTTAAAAGCTACAGAGCCTAATTGCCACAACTTTCACCAGGAATAGGAACATGACACGTCTGGCAGATCTTGCAGATGACAACAAATGTCGCGTTCCCGCGGTTTTTCTGGAGAGCCAATCCGAAGGGCCGTTGCAATGGGGCCCCGCATTGTATAGCGGGACCTGATTGGCTGGCGAGATTAACCTTTGACATGGGAAATGGGCAGTGGCCGGCAACTGAATTGGGTGAGATGCCGGAGCTTGATTAGATACGCGACCGGAACCCCCCTTAGTGAGAAGGTGAGATACTTGCACTGTTGCCAAGGTTACTAATTGCTTTATAACTTTATATATTTGCAAGTCCATAAATTTCGCAGTGGATGTTATTTGAAGCATCCCTCATTACGTAATGTAATAGAAGGGTGAATTCGAAACTAACATAGAACGTCAGTTTCATCCAATCACAGTCCGCGACACAGTGCCTTCTCATCTTTCTATTCTTAGCAATTATAATTGGCTTAAAACGTACATTTGTTTGAGTTTTACGTCCTGGCCACATTCAAGGTAATTTCAGGATGGGTACCAGCTTGTGATGACAGCGCACACTCAAGGTGATTTGCCCCACTGGGAAACCAGGCCGCCGGCACCAGGACCTCAGATCCCGCCCAGTCACATTATCCTGACACTGAGCTAACTAGTCCTTGCCTTATCCTAATAATGCCAAGTGCCAGGTTAGGTAGCGATAAGTATCAATTCTGTAAGTCATGGGTTTGACCTGACCAGGAATCAACTCCTGACCTTCTGCGTGGGAAGCCTGTGCTACCGTTTCAGCCACCACGCCTGGTCTCGTTGTCATGGTTATTGGCATTGCTTGCCATTGAAGTCCATCTTTATTTTGTCTGCTCTTCTGTAATTGCTCCTCCTTCACATAACAGCCAGCCCATCCTGATATGACCTTAGATGTTGCCAGGATGTAAAACTCCAACAAACAAGCAAATAAGCCAGGTCCAGCAGGGTCATTTGCTAAGGTTCTGAGTGAAAGCAAGATTTGTTTGGATTACTCCGTTTCTTAAAGTCGCAGTCTGATGAAAGTGTAAACTTTTAGAAAACCAAAACATATATGTAGATTTGATCCTACATATCCAACTTTGATACTAGTGCACTCAATAAACATGTGTTGCAGTTTGGCGCCCATATGCTTTCATCATCTATTTTCCAGTGCTCAGAATTGCACCAGATTGATTGCACCAGTTTGGTGGTTGTTGGAGCTTAACGTCATGGTAACTAACATCTCAGGTCATATCAATTATCAGGACAGTTACCGACTTGTGACAGTGTGCACTCATGGAGACTTTATAGTGCTATCCCACTGGGGAGACCAGGCTGCCAGTGCCATGACTCAATATTCCACACAGTCACATTATCCTGATACTGTGAAACCAGTCCTTATCCTATCCTATTAATGTTGAGCGCCGGGCTAGGTAATGACAAACATCAATTTTATAAGTCATTGGTTTGATTCGGTTAGGAGTCGAACTTCCTATCTGCGTTCTACTGCCACCACGTCCGGTTTTCATACAGGAAGCCAGCGCTCTTACCCATCCAGCCACCCCATCTTGCATGTGTGTTCCTAATCCTAGTTCAGTTGGTACCTCAGCAGCTCAGGAAGGATGCAAGCCTATCTTATCTCAAAGGGTCAATTTTGAAGATGATTGAAGTGAAAACATGCCAAATTATTGTTGTGTGCACACTGTAATTCTGTCACATAGGCTTTTGTCACCTATTTTCAAGTGCAACAGAAGAGCACCAGATTGTACCGAATGCCCCAGAGTCTAACTCGGACATGTAGGGTCAAATCTGGGCAAGTGCGTTGGGTTAAACAAATGTTATACTTTCATCGGATTATGTAGCTTCAATGTAGTCATACTACTAAACCCGACACACTACTGTTACTGGTGTTAGTACGAGCAGTAGGCCCTCCTTGAGTGTGTGGTTTGCACCACCGCAGCCCGAGGACTTAGAAAGAGCCTAGTTGTCACAGGAAACACCAGATGGCGCCACTGAGCTTCCCCTTGCAACGAGAAACATTGTCATTGCAGGTTTGAAATGTCTTTGCATAGAAGTTGAAAGGTAATGCAAAGTCACATCAATAGAACCTATCACTGGCGTGATCTTGCAAACTAGAACATCGGTCTTTGTTGCTGTTGTTCGAGTTTCAAGTCCTAGAAATATCTATGGTGATATCAGAACGGGTACTGACTTGTGACAGTGCACACTCACGACGATTTCATAGTGCTGTCCCACTGTGAAAGTTTGTTTTATTTAACGATGCCTCCAGAGCATTTTCATAACATCGGCTATTGGACATATGGTCATTCTGTCATATTACTTTGGAGGAAATCCGCTGCTGCCACATAGGCTACTCTTTCCGATAACCAGCAAGGGGTCTTTTATTGGCAATTTCCCACAGACAGGACAGCACATACCACAGCCTTTGGCGAACCAGTTGTGGATGGACACTCTACCGCCTAAGCTATGTCCCGTTCCCCTGTCTCACTGGGAGACCGGGACATCAGCACAACAATCAAATATCCCACTGTCACATTATCCCATTACAAACCAAACCAACCATTGTTCAGTTCTATTAATGTCGCGCACCAGACTTGGAAAGTCAGCCAGTTATGTTACCGATTTGGCTACCCCGTCCGGTGCCTGCCTAAAGTTGCATAGTCCGATGGGTTTTGAGTTTCTGTCATTTTCTGAGATAAACATATTAGGGTGATCGTTATAATCTACCCTACTTTCACTTGAAGTAACTTTTATTTTAAATAGCTAACTTTTGAGATATTTGAAGCGCAAACAAGCCTAATTAGATTTGGCAAGCTTGCCAAATCTCTGACACCATAGGTCTCTCCAGTAATATGTTCTATTAAAATGCCTCAGTATTGATGCTTCATCGGACTATGCAGCTTTAACGTTCCATAGTCTGATGGTTTTGAGTTTCTGCAATTTTAAGATAAGTAGGCCCATATTAAGGCCCTGTCACATTACGGCGTATGGCGGGAGCGTATTGAAAACCTACGTAGGTCCTGCACGTGCCAGCCTATGATGACATTTGGTGACCTTTCGGGTGGTTTTGAGCATATGTGGAACCTACGAGGAGCGTATGAGGAGCGTATGGGAGCGTATGGGAGCGTGCTGTGACATTTTTTGACAGTATGGGCCATACGCCCTCATAGGTCGAGTTTTTTTGAGCATGCACAAAGAAATTTGGACGGACGGATTTATGAAAGCGTATGGCGGCGTATGCCTCATACGCTTCACATACGCCAGCATCTGGCGGCGTCTGAGTAGCGTATGAGTAGCGTATGCGTAGCGTATGAGTAGCGTATACGGAGTATGCCGACGTATATGACGTAACGCGCTTACGCCGCCATACGCTCCCGCAAAAAACCCTAATGTGACAGCCCCTTTAGGTTGATTGTTATGATTTACCATATTTATTTTAGTTTGAAGTAACTTTTAATTTAAATGGGTAACGTTGGAGACATTTGAAATGCAAACAAGGCAAATTAATGTTGACATGCATGCATGTCAAAATACGACACCATTGGCTTCAGCAGTTCTATTAAATTTGTATAATCCGATGGTTTTGAGTTTCTGTCATTGTTTTAAGGATAAATATATTAGGTTGGTCACTATGACTAACTTGGTAGATATTTGAAGTGTAAACATGCTAAATTAGTTTAGGTATGCTTGCCATATATTGTCGGATATGTATATAGTCAAGTCTAGGTAATAGCTCTGACTTAGACAAGTTGATGTTTTCATCATACTTATACTAGTATTACACAGCGTTAAAGTTGGTTCGCGCTATTACTTACTAGCGGAAGCACATTGCGCATGTCCGGAAACATGTGTCAATAGACTATATCGCCATTCCAGTGGTGCGGTGCATTGTGGGATGTGTCAAAGCAAAACAAACCCATAAAAAGCACATGGCACATGCTAATACACTGGGTGCAGCTATGAAATGTCATAGTTTCAACTCATCTCAGCTCTTGTTTGAAACATAAAACACTAACTAAAAAAATATATATAATAAATTAAGATATTAATCTTGTATCCAGCATTGCATTTACAGCAATATGATCAGCACATCTAATGCCATGTGCATTTAGACTTAGACAAATCTGGGCACTCAGACAAGTGTTAAGGCCATAGCCAGAGTCAGTTTTACTTATTTTATTCATGTTTTTATTTATATCCTATGGTTAATGACATATGTAGAACTAGAAAATGAGTAGCGTTAATCAGATATTGGTTATATAGTTCTTTGAAACAAGTGTCTGTTGACACATTTGGCATTTTAATATCTAGAACAAGAATTAATGGTGATGTGGATAGCAGCCTTAAAGTGACTGATTGTTTTGTGTAGAGTTGTGTGGATTTGTATATTTCTTAGCTCAAAATGTTGAAATATGGCTAGTTTTTTCTTAGCTATATTCATCAATTCATTATATTGCATGTGTGCATACGTGTATCTATTTCTATTAATTTTGAATAAAATCGAAGTGTTGGGCTACGCGTATCGGCAAACTCAATGGCCGAGCGCCTTTCTTTTTCTCCCGACGCCGTTTTCAGCGCATGCCCAGTCGGAATGACGATCTCGTCTATTACTTACCACTATATCAGCCGTGGAGGACCTCCCCCCCCCCCCCCCCCCCTCCGGCCGGAAGGAAACCGGAGTAAATGGGCTCACAGTCCCGCTGTTTAGTGAGATTTGGCTGTTTGGTGACACTTGGCTGTTTGGTGACACTTTTATGGGGCGCGGCGGTGTGCGGACTGTGGGGGTCCCAGCGTGTGGAGATTAACGTCAATCTACATAACAATCTCTGGTTATCGCTAATTGAGAGTTGAACGACACGAGCAGTAAATGAAGTCTCGTACAGACAGGCACGCGCTTCGGGAGAACCTGTCAACCGTGACCTATCAGACTGGTGATGGCTAGCTGGTTGTTGGAGTTTTATGTCCTGACAACATCTAAAGCCATGGATACCGACTTGTGACAGTGCGCAGTCATGGTGACTTAATAATGCTGACCCATTGGGAGACCAGGCTGTTAGCAGCATGACCTGATATCCCACTCAGTCACATTATCCTGACATTGAGCTCACCAGTCCTTGTCCTATCCTATTAATGCTGAACATCAAAGTAGAAAGCGACAAGTATCAATATTATTAGTCATTGGTTCAACTCGACTGGGAACCAAACTCCCGATCTCCCGCATGGGAGACCCGCGCTCTACCGATTCGGCCACCACACCCGGTATAAGATTTATGATGATATGACATTTCTTCTTTTTTTTAAGTTACATAAATCATCCAATTTTCAACAACAAAAATATCTGTTTAGATTTGTTATCTACAAATACCCCGCCTACCACACCATCCCAAGAACAATTACACCATGTTCCACCATCCACACGACCACACTGCATGGCACGGCCTAACAGTAACACATCACCCCCAAGAACTAGATTAAAGATTCACCCCGTACTTCCAGTCCAGGGGTGAAAACCAAGCCATTAGAATAAATGGCGAAAGATTTCGACATGTTGGGGAAATGAACTGAGCTGGTAAATTCTACTTTTGATTTGAAAAATATAATAAAACATGTAGTTTAAAAATAAAACCCACGGCATTTTAGTGCCGCCATCTTGTCTTTTTGCATTCTCTCTCATTTCACCAACTCTGTGCTGATATATGTAGCAATTTGATATTGGAGCAAGGGGTTCCACTTCCGGTGAAATACTAAAGCAGTTTTCGCCCGTATTTAGACTACGTTATGATTCACCCCGTACTTTGTATCGACCCAAGAACAAGTACGCCACACCACACCCACACCAGACCACCACCACACCACCACACCCACACCACCACCACCCACCACCACCACACCACCACCCACCACCACACCCATACCACACCACCACCACACCCACACCAGACCACCACCACACCACACCCACACCACACCACCACACCCACACCACCACCCACCACCACAACCACACCACCACCACACCACCCACACCAGACCACCACCACCACACCCACACCAGCACCACCCACCACCACACCCACACCAGACCACCACCACACCACCACCAGACCCACACCCACACCATACCACCACCACACCCACACCAGGCCACCACCACACAACACCACCCAACCACCACAACCCACACCAGACCACCACACCCACCACCACCACCCACCACCACACCCACACCAGATCACCACCACACCCACACCAGACCACCACCACCACCACCACCACCCACCACCACCACACTGCCTGGCCTAACACATAACCCCAAGAACAAGTACACCACATCATACCACCACCACCCACCACCACACCCACACCAGACCACCACCACACCACCCCCACCACTACACCCACACCACACCACCACACAACCACCACACAACCACCACACAACCACCACACCACACCACCACAACCACACCACCACACCAGCACACCACCAGACCACCACACCACAACACCACCCATACCAACCACCACGCCCACAACCAACCACCACCACACCACCACCACCCACCACCACACCCACACCACCACACCCACCACCACCACCCACCACCACACCCACACCAGACCACCACCACCACCACAACCACCCACCACCACCACACTGCCTGGCCTAACACATAACCCCAAGAACAAGTACACCACATCATACCACTACCACCCACCACCACACCCACACCAGACCACCACCACACCACCCACCACTACACCCACACCAGACCACCACCACACCACCACCACCACCCACCACCACCACACCCACACCAGACCACCACCCACCACCACCACACCCACACCAGACCACCACCACACCACCACCACCACACCCACATCAGACCACCACCACCACCCACCTCCACACCACCACCACCACCCACCACACCACCATCACACCACCACCACACCCACACCAGATCACCACCACCACCCACCACCACACCACCACCACCCCCCACTACACTAGACCACACCACACCACCACACCACCACACCACCACACCACGCCACCACCAGCACACCACTACCTTTCCCAACCCGTGTCGACTGACAGACCTTTGTCAGATGGCACAAACAGTGACGTAACGACGTAAGGCGGTGTTTTTTGTTTAGACCAAGGCCGGCTCGTCACACCGAATGACCCAGAGCTCCTCCACAGAGGATGACGGCAACGAAGCGCCATCTTGTTCAACAAGTAAACCGCGCCTCACAATGCGTATGTATATGTGTGTGTTCTATAATCTATTATGGGAATATAAACAAGGACACAATAACGTATAAGTTCTCTTCTATATATTAGTTATTACGTACTATCCAACTGCCAGATGAGTTATTCCTGCTCCTGCCACTATGGCGCCACCTGTGAGTGGCTTCTGGCCACCCTGATACCAGTTGTATCTGGTCACTACTGCCTTCAGACCTGCTCGGATGGTCAGATTTGAAATTTTAGGTGGGCAATTAATATTTTCCCACCAGAGAATATATATACTCTTCTCGACAGTCAATATATACATATATCAGAGCTTTCGTGTAAAAACAGCATTTATTGTCCACGTAGTGCAAACATATAAAACATCGACCATCTTTTCATAGAGTCCCGACAACTATATGTGATGTACAACGTATTATGCGAGTATCAAGATATGTAAGAGAATTGTTATTATATTGCTATACTCCATAAGACTCAACCCTCTACTCGTGGCACTACCTGTGCACCCCCCCCCCCCCATCACCTTCACCGGACAAGTGTCAGTTGCATCGGAGGATATATATAACTATATACATATATATATACACATATATATTGTGGTAGGGAGGTGCTTGGGAAGGTGAGGAGACATCCTATATTAGTACTAATACTAATACTAATAGCTGCCCATTAATGTAGTATAACTCCCCCCCCCCCCCATTCCACCACCGGCACCACCACCACCATCACCACGATGCGGTGTTTGTTTGTGTATTTGTTGTTTTATGTCCTAGCAACATCTAAGGTCTATATCAGGATGGGTACCAACTTGTGACAGCGAACACTGATGGCGATTTTATAGTGCTGGCCCACTGAGAGACCAGGCTGCTCGCACCATGACCTGATATCACACTCAGTCACATTATCCTAACACTGAGCCGACCAGTCCTTGCCATATCCTAATAATGCTGAGTGCCTGGCTAGGAAGCGACAAGTATAAATTGTTAAGTCATTGGTTTGAACCCATGGGTTCGGATCCCCAAAACTCCCAAAACTCATTCGGACATCCCATCTGGTCCACGATGCTGTGTGAATGCGCTATGTTTTCCATACTTTCGAAACAATGTCTGGAATCACTGACTCTTAAAAAAAAATTGTTTTAGTTAATGATGCCTCTAGAGCACATTGATTTTAATCATCGGCTATTGGACGTCAAAGGTATGGTCATTCTGACATATTTCTTTGGAGGAAACCCGCTGCCGCCACATAGGCTACTCTTTCCAATAAGCAGCAAGGGGTCTTTTATATGGACTTTCCCACAGACAGGAGAGCACATACCACAGCCTTTGATGAACCAGTTGTGGACCACTGGTTGGGACCCTCATCCCCACCACCATGTCTAGTAAAACATCCTACTCACTACAGTTTGCTGTGAGTGAAAGCGGACACCTTTTCGCATTGTAAGTGGCATCATGCCTTTCGAGCATAGTCTGTGTGTGTGTATTCTTGATTTACTTCTTTATTTAACATTGCATCAACAGATGGTTTTACTTTTAAGTTCCCACCAAATTTGATCAATAATATAGTAGATTGGTCGTTATATTCTATTTGATATTATCTTATCTGTTATCTTATTTTATCTTAGTTCAAGTAACTTCTATTTTAAAGGGTTAACCCTAGAAATACTTGAAGTGAAAACATGTCAACTTAATTTAGGCGTCCACACTCAAATGGTGGATATAGCCGTTGTTTACCTTTATTTACGCATATAGTCCATGGGCACCAAACTGCAACAGATGCTTAATGAGTACACCAGTGTCAAAGGTGGATATGTGGAATCAAATCTAGGTAATTGCTTTGCTTTTCATAAACTTAACACTTTCATCGGGCTAAGCCGCTTTGAAGAACTGAGTAATCCAAGCAAATCTTCCTTTCACTCAGAACCTGAGCAAACGACACTGCTGGACCTGGCTGATATGCTTGTTTGTTTGTTTGAGTTTTACATCCTAGCAACATCTAAGGTCATATCAGGATGGGCTCGCTGTTATGTGAAGGAGGAGCAATTACAGAAGAGCAGACAAAATAAAGACGGACTTAGATGGCTAACAACAACAGCAATAACAACACCCATGACGAAGAGACCGGACACGGTGGCCAAATGGGTAGAGCACAGACATCCCATGTGGAAGGTCGGGAGTTTGATTCCCAGTCAATTCAAACCAATGACCTACAAAATTGATATTTGTCGCTTCCTAGCCTGGCGCTTGGCATTATTAGGTTTAGAGCAAGGACTGCACAATAAAGTGCGCACTGTCAAAAGTTACTACCCATCCTGATATGACCTTAGATGTTGCCAGAATGTAAAACTCCAACAACCAACCAACCAGCCCAGTGACAGCACTATATTGTAAGTATAAATTCGCCATGAGTGCGCACGGGCACAAGTCGGTACCCGTCCTGATATGACCTTAAGCCCTGTTTACACGGGCGATTTAAAACGCTTCATATGAACCCACTTGCCTAGATCGACTCACATTTGGCGTGTAAACGCGGCTCTGTGGCGTTTTAGGGCTGAATCGATTCATATGAAACGCTTCATCTATACCACCTCGCTAGGTAGTATAGATGAAGCGATTCAGCTGGTTCCCGGCAGTGTTAGGGCCCATAGCAGTGCTCGCCGGCTACAGGCGCACCACAGGCTGCTTGTTCCCGGTGGCCGACACACTTTCAAACTCGCTCGTGTAAACGCACCACTACATCGCTTCATATAAATTGATTTGTCTACATCGTTTCACAATTCCCCGTGTAAACACGGTTTTAGATGGTGCAGGGACGTAAAACTCAAACAAACAAACAGACAAGTCATGACGACGACCCTCGACAAAAACGCGCCGGGTGCCGAGAGTTCAGTTCCGGTTAGGACGGAGTTGGGCCGTCGTTTTGTGCTTGGGGCCACAAAAGAAGGAATCCCTGCTGAGCTAAACGGAAAGTGGGCGTGTGGCTGCTCGGGGGTGTGACGGGTTTTGTCAATATGGTGCCACCCCGAGGCCCGGGAGCCCGGGGCCGGGCAAGGCCGGGGCGGGGTCGGGCGGAAGCCGGGCGGGGCCAGGACAGGGCCGGGCGGTGCAACACACTGTTCAAACAGCCGACGGGCCTCATTAGTGCCGGCCGGCGTGTAGGCGCAAGCACAGGACGAGTCCCCGGGTCCTTCCTTCCGTCAAGCACTCCACTCCCTCCACTCCCTCCGCCCCCCCCCCCCCCACACACACACTCACCCCCGGCCCCTATGCCCCATATCTCTCGTTCTCTCTCTCTCTTCCTCTCTCGCTTCCTGTTTTCTCACTTTCGCTGTTTCTCTCATACTTTTTTCTTTATCCTCTCTCTTGTTCATCCTTTCTTCCCACACTCTGTTCCTCTTTCATTCTCTCTCCGTCTCTCTCTCTCTCTCTCTGCCGTCCTGATATGACCTAAAATGTTGTCAGGACGTAAAACTGCCACAAACAAACCAACCCTGTCCCTCTCCCATCCTCTCCCCCTCTCTCTCTTTCTCTCTCCTTTTCTCCCTCTCTCGTTCTCTCTGTCGTCCTGACATGACCTTAAATGTTGCCAGGATGTAAAACTCCAACAACCAATCCTATCTCTCTATTTCTCTCTCTGTCTCTGGTTCTTTCTCTTTGTGCCTCTCTTTCTCGTGCAATCCTCCCTCTCTCTTTTCTGTGCATCTCTGACCATGTGTGCATCTCCCACACACACCCTCTCCATCTCTTTCTTCTCTTCATTATTTCCTTATCTCCTTAGCCTTCTGGATTTGTCTGCCTTTCGTTCTCTCACTTTATATTTCTCCAACTCCGTCTCTCTCTCCCGCCTCTCTCTAGCTCTCTTTCTCTCGCTATATCTCTTTGTTTCTCTGATTATGTGCCTCTCCATGTCTCTCTTTTTCTTTATTCTCTCGCTCCCTCTCATTGTCCTTGGCCCTCTTGACGCTCTTTCTTTTTGTCCTCTCGCTTGATTTATTTCTCTCTCCTCTTTCTCTTACTTTATCGCTTTGTATTTCTGAATCCGTCGACCTCTCTCCCTTCCCCCTATCTCTCTATCTCTTCGTTATATTGTTGTATATCCTTGTCGCTCTTGCTCTATACCCCCCCCCCCCCATATTTCCTTTTCTCTTCAGTCTCTCCCTCCTTCCCTTTGTCTGTCTGCCTACGTCTCACTCTACGACTGCCTTGCATCACAGTGCCCCCTATAGACCTATTTCATAGACCTTTTTCATATGACGTCAGCATAGGTATCTATGTCAGTGCGCGTGCCTTTTGGCTGCAGGATGACACACTGTCACACTGCAAACTCAATGGCTATGAGGAATCTTCAGAGAGAAAAGGTGAAATATCTCTAAAACCACACCACCTAGACACAAACCGTCTGGTACACATATAGAAAACATATCCACCGAATATATTATATTAAATTCATAAGGTTAGGGTTCAGCATTTCTATTAATTTTGAATCAAATAGATGTTTTGCACTGCGCGTGCCGGCAAACTCAATGCATGTTCAATGGCCGTGAGCAATCTTCATACCAAAAAAGTTAAATATCTCTAAAACCACACCACCTAGACACAAACAGCTTAGAACACATATAGAAAACATATTCAACGAACAGATTATATTAAACTCAATGGTTATGAGCAATCTTCATACAGAAAAAGTGAAATATCTCTAAAACCACACAACCTAGAAGGAACCCGCTTGGAACACATATAGAAAACATATTCAAGGAATAGATTATATTAAATTTATAAGGTTAGGGTTCTGCATTTCTATTCATTTTGAATAAAATAGATGTTTTGCATTGCATGTACCGGCAAACTCAATGCATTGTCAATGGGCGTGAGCAATCTTTATCTAGAAAAAGTGAAATATCTCTAAAACCAAACCACCTAGAAACAAACTGATTGGAATACATATAGAAAACATATTCAATGAACAGATTTATAATGGTTAGGGTTCTGTATTTCTATTAATTTAAAATAAAATCTACGTTTTGCACTGCACATAACGGCAAACTCAATGGATTGTTAATGGCCGTGAGCAATCTTGAATTATCTTCATACAGAAATAGTGAAATATCTCTAAAACCACACCACCTAGAAACAAACCACCTGGCACACATATAGAAAACATATTCAACTAATAGATTATATTAAATTCATAAGGTTAGGGGTTCTGCATTTCTATTAATTTTGAATAAAATAAACGTTTTGCACTGCACATACCGGCAAACTCAATGCATTGTCAATGATCGTGAGCAATCTTCATACAGAAAAAGTTAAATATCTCTAAAACCTCACCACCTAGAAACAAACCACCTGGTACACATATATAAAACATATTCACTGAACAGATTATATTAAATCTATATGGTAAGGGTTCTGCACTTCAATTAATTTGGAATAAAATAAACGTTTTGCACTGTGCATACCGGCAAACCAAATGGCAGTGTGCCTTCGTTCTGCAGCCAAGCTGCGCACGCATACACAATGTTTATAAACATTGAAAGGGGTCTATGGGGCTACTTGTGGCGTAAATGGTCGCAAGGAGTTCCGTGACCACTGAAGACCACTTTGCAACCATTCTCTAACAATTTTTCGACCACCATTTCCTGTGGTTACAACGTGGTTGCAAAGTGGTTGCAAAGTATTTGCAAGGGGTCACAAACAGTAGTGTTGCTGGGATATTACATGCTGGCTCTAATACCCATAAAACACTAACAGGCCAGCAGCGAGTGGGGAACATAGAAATCACTTATTTTCGTCGAGATACGTAGAAATTTTCCCCGTTTCAGGACTAAGTTGGACATCAGTACAACGTAGTGGAGGTAGGCGAAACATCGATCCAGCATAGTGGTAACGCATGAGAACATAAAAAAACAAAAACGCTCACTGAACGCTCGCAGAATGCTGGTAAATGTTATATACGTTATTTGATTGCCAGAAGTACGCCTTTATATGTTAAATACGTCAAAACACGGTGGAGAAATGCCAAACATACGTTATACATAAGTTAGACGTACGTTATCTGTACATTTTCAATACTTTGTCAATACGTGGACTGTACGTTTCTGCCGGTTTGACTTACGCCTGACGTAGTTCAATGTATGTATAATGTATGTGTAACATATGTTTGGCGTACTCAACATATATCTAACGTATACATAGAGTATGCTAAGATATAAGCCACATGTTGTCTTATGCCAAGCTATGTCCAAAGTTTTGGGTATGTCCAAAACCTTGACATGTGTCACCGTATCTCGACGTAGGCTTAATGAACGCATAATGTATCTCGATGTTCCTTGACGTAATAGCCAAATTTCACCTACGTCGGCTTATGCTGCCACGTTATGTCATAGTGTGACAGCCCCATAAGGTGGTTCCATGGCAGTTCTCACGACATCATGTACACACACAACTGAGTCTTCTGAACTGCCATCACAGATTGGAGGAATGAGGGAGGGGGTGTGGGAGTGTGGGGGGAAGGGGAAGGGGAAGGGGGAGGTGGGAAGGGAGAGGGGCGGGATACAAACTGAAGCCTGCTGGGAACCTTACAATGGTTGCACACCTCTAAGGGTCGCCTAGCAACCATTAAATAAACCCCACACCCTGCACAGGTAATGCACTTCCGGTTCCGCGTTATGTAGGTCAAAGGGTTCTTTTTATCACATAATGTTCGAAATAATTTCTAGGATATTAATATATATATATATATGTATATGTGTATGATTATAATAATTAATATGCGTCTGTTTTATGTTTGGCAACATCTAATGTCATATATATAGCTAAACTAATATTACATCGATGCACATTACGATAATATAAGCTACTTTGTGGTACCATATCATACTATATAACATAATATTTAATAATACTTGCAACATATATCATATATACGCACAAGACTTGCCTGGGTGTATATGATAGATACATATTGTTTTCTGGAGGGGTTAATCTTGGCTATTCATAGACCAAGGATGTGAGTGAATAGAGGGAGTGCACGTGACGTCAACACTCAGCAGTCGGCCATCTTGGATTGCACTTAATACCACCAATGGGGACCCTTGTCTTATACCAAGAACACTACGGCCACCACTGGGCTTACCTAGTCGGTGGCCGCCAAAGTATGTGGCGCCACCTAGTACTAGCAGGTACTACCTGAACCTTTCTAATTCTTTAACAGAGCATCCAATGTGTCAACATACTCTATTGCTAAAATTTTTAGCAATGATGTGAGGCTACATGATTAATAAAACTTCTCCTCCATTGAAAAACCCTTTTATCCCAACTTTTGAGGCTAAACTGCTCAACACAGTGGCAAATAAACCAACAAATCGGTAAATAAACACAATGTAAACAGTTGCAAGCCTTTCATACGTAATCCAATATGGTCACCGGAAGTTGTCTCGTGACGTCATTACACCCTCTCTATAGTCGACAGGCTATACACCCCAAGGTAAAATTGTAATATATAGCAACAAATAACTATACATAGGATCATATAGCAATGTATAATAAAAGATAATTATTTATGTGATGTATAATGCATTATGCGAGTATAAATTAACATGTACATCCTATATTCCTCATGTGCTTTGATGGAGTGCGCCCCCCCCTCCCACCTGTCGGGTAATTGCCGGGCGGGCGCCCCCTCACATCACACTCTGGAGGAAAATGTTTTCTTTTTTCTTAGGGCTAGGGCTATTAATTCCCTGAGCCAGTTATTAAAGACAAACCAAACTTACTCTTTCTCATATGTTCTTTTGTGTACCGGGAATTTATACCGATATATAATCATACTCATTATATATATGTAGCACAAACAGGCAGTATTACTCCAAATTGTCAGTGTTCATCATGAGCCGTGTTTACACGGGGAATTGTAAAACGATCTAGACAAAGCGATTTATATGAAGCGTTTTAGTGGCACGTTTACACAGACCGAGTTTGAAAGTGTGTCGGCGCCGGGAACCAGCAGCCTTAGTGGGGAGCCTGTAGCCGGCGAGTACTGCTCTTTGTTTAGTTTACATACGTCGATTCACAATATGAATAATGACACCAATGTAGCGGCTATGTTAATATCGCTTGGAATTTAGGGTTAATTTAATTAAATTTCATTATTTGAGTATGTAATTCTGTTAAATATGATCGCATTCAATAGATTTCGGCCTAATCGGTCCCTAACACTGCCGGGCACCAGCGATAGTTACAGCTGAGCCTGTAGCCGGCGAGTACTGCTATTTGTTTAGTTTACATACGTCAATTCACAATATGAGTAACGACACCAATGTAGCGGCTACGTTAATATCGCTTGGAATTTAGGGTTAATTTAATAAAATTTCATTATTTGAGTATGTAATTCTGTTAAATATGATCGCATTCAATAGATTTCGGCCTAATCGGTCCCTAACACTGCCGGGCACCAGCGATAGTTACAGCTGAGCTTGTAGCCGGCGAGCACTGCTATTTTACACTATCGCCGCGTAAACGGGGCTATAGATATAGTAAATGCAAACACTTCCTATGTACCATCTCTGACCTCGTCAGACACCTACCACCAATACCCTCCCCCCTCCCCCGCCCCACCACATACACACACACAAACAGCCAGCCGCAAGTTCCCTCCAGAACTCACCTCACGACGCCGACAAACTTTCAGAGTTCAAAGGGGCCTGGGGCCCCCCACCCCCCTCCAAACACCCACACCCACAGACACCCACTGTACACTCGCGGGCGCCCTTCCCTATTCAGCCTTGATATCAATTGTCTCCTAAAGATCGTCTCACAATACCCCCCCCCAATCCGCCTCCCCACTATTGGGGGCTAGTGAGGAGTGTGTGTAGGGGGAGGCTAGTGGGGGTGGGGTTGGTGGGCGCCAGGGGCTAGTGGGGAATGTGTGTGGGGGGAGTGGGGGCTAGTTGGAGGCTATAGACGAGATCACGGTTCAGAGTGCACATGCGCTGAAAACGGCGTTGGGAGCAAAGCAAAGGAGTATAGCCATTGAGTTTGCCGATATGCGTAGGGCAAAACTTCCATTTTATATCAAAATTAATAGAAATACATAACAATTTGCCACAAACATGGACAGAAGGATGCAATATAATAATATAATGAATATGTTTAAGACAACTCTCCATAATTAAGCATTTTGAGCTAAGAAACATACAATTACAGTCACTTTACAGGCTGCTGTTTACATCACCATTGATTAGCCAGAAGTAATTCTTGTTTTAAATATTAAAATGTCAAATGTGTCAACAAAAACTTGGTTCAAAGAAATATATAACCATATATGATTAACCCTACTCATTTTATATTTCTGCATATGTCATTAACCATAGGATATAAATAAAAACATTAATAAAATAAGTAAAACTGACTCTGGTTATGGCTCTAACACTAGTCTGAGTGCCCAGATTTGTCTAAATCTAAATGCACATGGCATAAGATGTGCTGATTATATTGATTTAAATGCAATGCTGGATAAAAGATTAATATCTTAATTCATTATATATAAAAAAATTTAGTTAGTGTTCTATGTTTCAAACAAGAGGTGAGATGAGCTGAAACTAGCACATTTCATAACGGCAAGCAGTGTATTAGCATGTGCCATGTGCTTCTCGTGGGTTTGTTTTGCTCTGATACATCACACAATGCACCGCGTGGCTGGAACAGTGATGTAGTCTATACGGGAGGGGAGCAGTCGTGGGTTAGTTGCGGTTGGTTGGTTGTTGGAGTTTGACATCCGGGCTACATCTAAGGTCATATCAGGATGGATACCGACTTGTGACAGTCTGCACTCATGGTGACTTTATGGTGCTGCCCCACTGGGAGACTAGGCTGCCAGCACCATGACCTGATATCCTAACACTGAGCCAACCAGCCATTGCCCTATCCTAATATTGCCGAGCGCCTGGGTAGGAAGCGACAAGTATCAATTTTCTATGTCATTGGCTTGACTCGACCGAGAATTCCACCTTCCGCAATGGAGGCCTGCGCTCTACCGATTCGCTCGCGTCCGGTGGCTCACTGGGGAAGAGGGAGCTGCGACAATAAGGTGTAGGCTATTTTGAATATGAGACATCATCAATGTAGCTGGAATGTGAATCGTTACCGGAATTATAAGACGGCTCGGCAGCGAGCGCGTCCTATGAGGTCACCGGGTCAATAATTACGGTAATTTGGGCGGGTATTTCCAAATGATGACCGATTGTGTGTGAGTGTGTGTGTGAATGGGTGTGTGAGTGTGTGAGTGTGTGAGTGTGTGAGTGTGTGAGTGTGGGCGTGGCTACTACCAGTAATTAATGGTAATTTTGCACATATGGTACTACGAGGTATAATTGCAGTGCTTACGGATCAAAAAGTCTTTGTTGGGGTGTTACGTCCCAGCAACATCTAATGTGATATCAGGACAGGTGCTGCCTGGTGACAGTGCACTCTCGTGGCAATTGTATACTGCTGCCCCGCTTAATTGAGGGACCAGGACAACAATGCATAATAATTGCAATGTCTACACATCAAAATGTGTGTGTTGGGGTTTTTCGTCCCAGCAACATCTAAGGTGATATCAGGGCAAGTACTGAGTCGCGAAAGTGTGTACTCGTGGCAACCTTATAGTACTGCGCCACTGGGGAACCAGGTCGCCGACAGGGGCCAGGTGACCCGATATCCCACTCAGTCACATTATCCTGATACTGGGCAAATCAGTCTTTGGCCCTATCCTATTGATGTCACGCTAGGAGACGATAAGTATCAATTGTATAAGTCATTGGTGTCACTCAGTCGGGTTTCGAACCCACCAGCTCCCACATGGGAAACTGGACAGCGCTGTTAGCGAATCGACCACCATTTCCGGTATACATCGCAATGATCTAAGCTAAAGCCCCAGTCACACATACCCGGATCAGGGGCCGGACGAGCCCCGGACCGCCATCCGGGGTGGTTTGGGGCGATCCGGGGTGATCCGTGGCTCGTCCATGCCAACACCCCCTGATCCGGCCTGATCTGTGGCTCGTCCGGTGCTGTCCGGGCTCAGCCCCGGATGTTTTAATATGTATAAAACATCCGGGGCGGTCCAGGGGATTTTGCGATCCAGGCTCAATCCGGCCTGATCCGGGGGTGGTCCGGGTATTTCGGGGGTGGACCGGGGTGGACTGGGCCTGTCCGGGGGTGGTCCGGGATCATTTTGAGCCACGGTTTGACCCGGACCATCCCCAGATTATCCAGGACTACCCCCGCCTAGCCACGAACCACTCCTGGACTGCCTCCGTAAGACCAGGGGTGATCCGGGATAGTCCAAGGGTGATCCGGGATAGTCCGGTGGTGATCCGGGATAGTCCGGGGGTGGTCCGGGGGTGGTCTGGCCTCATCCGGGGCCAGTCCAGCCCAGTCCGGGGGCAGTCCGGGGGTGGTATGGGGTGGTCCGGGGCTCCTCCGGGAAAGTGTGACTGTGAGGCAATAATCAACAAAAACAGTGATTTTATCCATGGCGGTCCGGGACAGTCCGGGCCGTTGGTCCGTGGGTGGTCCAGCTCAAAATCCGGGGCTCGTCCGGCTATGTGTGACTGGGGCTTAAGTTATGGGTTGAATTTAAATCAATCTACTTTTATCCAACCTGAAGTATGTCTATATAACCCAGAATGCTATATAAACCATGTAAAAAAAAGTGTAAATACCTATATACCAGAAGAGTTCAGGCGGAAAACCACGTAAATGCCAATCCAAAAATTTGTTTAAATAACAGAGTTTTCCCTGAAAATAATTTGAATTCCCACCAATTCCACTTTTCATATAATCATATGGTCATTGAGCAATGGCCCCAAAAAAATAGGAATACTAAAAAAAAATTGTGTAGGTTTGATTGCAATGTTTATCTCCATTTTTGGATTGGCGTCTACGTGGTTTTGCACCTGAACTCTTGTAACATTTACGGTCGGAAGACCAGTGCTAGTACGCTACGGTACGGACAAAAGATATATATATATATATTATATATAATATATATATTATATATATTATATATATATAATATATATATAATATATATATAATATATATATGAATACATATATAGAGACCAGATGGGATGGCCGAATGAGTTAGAGCGTCCGTCTCCCGTGCTGGTAGATCGTGGGTTCGAGTCCCGGTCGAGTCAAACCAATGACTTTAAAATTGATACTTGTGCTTCCTAGCCAGGCGCTCGGCATTATTAGGATAGGGCAAGGACTGGTGTGCTCAGTGTCAGGATAATGTGACTGAGTGGGATACCAGGTCATGGTGCCGGTGGCCTGGTTTCCCAGTGGGACAGCACTATAAAGTCGCCAAGAGTGTGCACTGTCACAAGTCGGTACCCGTCCTGATATGACCTTAGATGTTGCTAGGACGTAAAACAACAATAAAACAAAAAAAGATATATTAGAATTCATTTAACCCAAAAAAAGCCGGCTTAATTTTGCTTTAAAAAAAAAAAAGAATTATACTGCCTGATTAGACTTGTTTTCACCATTAGACAGTTTGTCGATAGAAAGCCCGAGCCTACACTTTTACCGACGCAAGGGATTTTTAACCTCCCACACCACATAGACATGGTATGAGAGCAACTGGCCTTTGATGACGCTGGAAGTTGTACACAGCGGTGGAAATCCAAATTGGCAGAGATGGGGGCATGGGGAATCGAACCACCGATCTTCAGATTAGGAGTCCGACCTAGAAAAAAGTCAGACACTCTAACCACTCCGCCACAGAGTACACCACATTACTTCTGGTATGCATAGCAAGTCCCTAAATCTCCACTTCCCCTTTAACTCCATGTGCTAAAGTCACATTTGGGGGTGTGCACTGCACTTAAGGAATGTAGTAATTTGTCATCCACTTTAGGCAATCTTAAGAAGTCCCCCAATAGTGTAAGCATAGCCTCATTATGTGGTGGTGCATTCAGCATAACACAGTCAGTACAGGACAAGAGGGACCCGCCTCACCATTGACCTGCCATCGTTGGGGTGAAGGTCATCTGATCTTGGGCAGAAAGTAGAAGCTACGTCTGTAATCATCAGTTCAAAGGTCTACTCAAGATGCTGGGTTTTTGGGGTTTTTTGCAATTAATTTGAATTTGAAATTGATTTACTGATAGGACGGGATGGCAGAATGAATAGAGCGCTTGCTTCCCATGCGGGACGCCAGGAGAGTAATACTCAGTTGTGAAAGCGAATACTTATGAATAGATTTGTGTTGTTAGTGCCGGGCCTGACAAGTGACATGACTAGGGCTAGGACAAGGTTGGTTGGTGTTTGGAGGTTTATGTCCTGGCAACATCTAAGGTTGTATCAGGACGGGTACAAACTTCTGTTTGTTTGTTCATTCGTTTATTGTTGTTTTACCTCCTAGCAACATCAAAGATCATATCAGGATAGGTACCGAATTGTGACAGTGCGCACTCATGGTGACTTTATAGTGCTGCCAAACTGGAATACCAGGCCACCAGCACCATGACCTGATATCCCAGTCAGTCACATTATCCTGACACTGAGCCAACCAGTCCATGCCCTATCTTAATAATGCCGAGCGCCAGGCTAGGAAGTGACAAGTATCAATTTTGTAAGTCATTAGTTTGACTCGACCTGGAACCGAACTCCCGACCTTCTGCGCGTGATGCCCACGCTCTACCAATTAGGGCACCACGCCCGGTGGTACCCACCCTTATATTACCTTAGATGTTGCCAGGACGTAAAACTCCAACAACCAACAACCAAAAACCATCGAACCAAGCAACTTAAAGCTGCATAAACCGATGAAAAGCATAAAATTTTCAAAACCAAAACTATCATCTAGATTTGATCCTACATATCTAACTTAGATACTAATGCACTTATTAAGCATTTGTTGCCACATCAAAGAGCATCTTGAGTCAATTTACTAGAATGTGTTACTGCTGAAGGCTATGGTGTCAGAGTTTTGGCATGCTTGCCAAATCAATTTGCCATGTTTGCACTTCAAATATCACCAAAGTTAGCCACTTAAAATAAAAGTTGCTTCAAAGTAAGGTAAGGGAGGTTATAACCATCAACCTAATATATTTATCGGAGAAAATGACAAAAACTCAAAACCATCGGACTATGCAACTTTAAGCTAACGTCCAGTAGCCCTTTCCACTGTGGTACTAGTGGCGCCCCCACTCGCCTCTCCATTCCCTCACTACTCACAGCCGACTTCCTGTCAGTCTCCACAGGAAGGAGTTGTTTGTTTCTTTGTTGTTGGTTTACATCCTAGCAACATCTAAGGTCATATCAGGACAGGTACCGACTTGTGAAGTGCGCACTCATGGCAACTTTATAGTGCTGCCACACTGGAAGACCTGGCCACCAGCACCATGACCTGATATTCCACTCAGTCACATTATCCTGAAACTGAGCGAACCAGTTCTTGCCCTATCCTAATAATGCCGAGCGCCAGGCTAGGAAGTGACAAGTATCAATTTTGTAAGTCATTAGTTTGACAGGAAGGAGTTGAGAAAGTTAGCTTTTTAGTGTAAAATAACAACCCCACACTGGCCGACAGAGGGCGCCTGTACACTGTCCCACTAACCAATTCCTCGCTCATAAACCACCCCAAATGGTAGAGCCTCCACTGACAATGCCCTCCAGCTCCCTTCCACCACACCCCATTCCAGGCAATGATTACCTGCAATAAATCACAGGTAAGTAACGCCTGACATAATGCCGCATGGTGTTCCCGCGGCCCTTCCTATATGAGCAGTTAACACTAGCATTTCCATTCGTAATGGCGATTTGGGGGCTGGGTCCTGTAGGATCTATCTATCTTCAATGGCTTTGGGATCAGCCTTGAGTTATAGCCCGGAAGGAAGGGTTGGGGACAATGCTTGGTTATTTACTGTTTAGGCGAAGGACCGTTAAACTTGTGTAGTCTGATTGCTATAATATAGTGCACCGGATGCGTTGGCCGATTCGGAAGAGTGTACGCTTCCCGTCCGGAAGGTCAGGAGTTCTAATCTCAGCTGAGTCAAACCAATGACTTTTAAAATTGATACTTGTCACTACCTAGCCTGGTGCTTGGCATTAATAGGATAGGACAAGGACTGGTTGGCACAGTATCAAGGTGATGTAACTGTGCGGGATATCGGGTCATGGTGCCAGCGGCTTGGTCTTCCAGTGGGTCATATCAGGACGCAGAAAGCCATGATTTCAGCCTTGGAAAGATTTCACCTCAATCACACACTCCTATGTAGGGTATTCACGTGACGTCACGAACCGGATGCGCGGCCATTGTGGCGATATCAACTAGTAAACATCCCATAGAATTTGCCTGTATGCGCAGTGGAAAACGTCTATTTCATTCAAATTAATAGGAATCTGGAACCCTAACCTTATAAATTTAAGATAATCTATTCGTTTAATATATTTTCTATATGTTTACCAAGCGATTTGTTTCTAGGTGGTGTGGTTTTAGAGATATTTCACTTTTTCTGTATGAAGATTGCTCACGACCATTGACAATGCGGCGTGAATGCCCTGAGTTTGCCGGTACGCGCAGTACAAAACATCTATGTCATTCAAAATTAATAGAAATCCAGAAGCCTAACCTTATAAATTCAATATAATCTATTCGTTGAATATGTTTTCTATATGTCTACCAAGCGATTTGTTTTTAGGTGGTGTGGTTTTAGAGATATTTCACTTTTTCTGTGTGAAGATTGCTCACGACCATTGACAATGCCTTGACTGTCTTGAGTTTGCCGGTACGCGTAGTGCAAAACATTAGTTTCATTCAAAATTAATAGAAATCCAGAACCCTAACCGTATCAATTTAATATAATCTTATTGGTAAACATGTTTTCTATATGTGTACCAACCGATTTGTTTCTAGATGGATTGGTTTTATAGATATTTCACTTATTCTGTATGAAGATTGCTCATAGCCATTGAGTTTGCAGTGTAACAGTGTGTTATTATTGTGGTTACTATCGCCACAATGGCCGCACTTCCGCTTAGCGTGACGTCAGTGCATACCCTATATAACTCACACACAGGCACACTCACACACACACAATGACAGTCACAAACAAACACACACACACACACCTTACAGTAACATGAAAAGATGAGGGGAAAGGAGGTTGGGGGTGGTGGAGAAGTAAAAAGGATTAGACAAAAAACCTCACCTTTATTTCACCAAGCAGGACACCCCCGCAGTGCCGTGTCACCATAGCAACGGGGCGTCTAGGGGGCGCTCAGCACACCTCCACGGGGCCCCATGGACACCCCAGTGGGGCATTCAGCGCTGGGAGGCTGGGAGGCTGGGAGGCTGGGAGGCTGGGGCAGTGTGGGGGGTGAGCAGTGACAGCCGGGTGATGGTGTCATACAGGGTGTCACTGGCATAGATGGCTCATCAGGTGAAAACTCCTCAATTCTGCATCCCAGGTATGGCCAGCATTGCAGATTGTCTATTTAGGAGTCCTTATATTTATAAAGTTGTATGTGTGTAGTGTCATACATTGTGTCACTGGCATAGGTGGCTCATCAGGTGAAAACTCCTAAATTCTGCATCCCAGGTATGGTCAGTATTGCAGATGGTTTAGGAGTCCTTATAGGTTTTTTTATCAGAGCCAATTGGAAGTTCTTGAATTTATTTGGCGAAAATAGTATTTGAGGCCATGATCTGGTAAGGCTAACACTGGCACTGACACTCAGAATATCCCAACTTTCACTATTATCTCTGTTTTTAATACTTTCAGAGAAAATTGCTCTTAGGTTAAATTAAATACTTCAGATCTTCCTCTTCAATTGCGCATTCAGATATTTTTAATCGATCCAATGAAAGTTTTAAAATTTATTTGGCAAAAATAAATGCTCCGCATAGACATAGCATTGCTGCGGCACAGATCGCTGCGATGTTTTACCCTTCACAGGATAGTTTCCGGGGTTGTGACGTCACGCCGACATCGAGAATAGATTATTTATACAGCATCTATACATCTATTACTTGACTAACACAGTCCTCACAAAGTTGGTTAATACTTTTTTTCCTTGAATATTTATGCTGCCTATCATTGATAAGTCTGAATAGTCTTGTGTTCACCATTAGACAGTTAGTAGTACTAATAGTAGCGGCTTTCCAGCGCCGATATTAATATCTCCCAAAGAGGCTGAATAAAAAAAAATCCTCCCAACCCGCCCTCTGTTGGCAGTGGCAAGAACTACTATTTTGAGTGGCAGCTCCATACGCAGCATGGTCTGTTGAAAAGGTTATATACTTATAGAGGATTTTCACCACCAATCTACGTGCGGGTGGCAACGGTGCAAACCAATATTGCGAGTACCAGTTTACTGTGCAGCCTGCTCTGTGGAAAAGGTATTATAGATGATTTCCACTAGCAACCACCTGCCCTCTGATGGCAATTGTAAAAACTAATGTTGTGGGCAGCAGCTCAGCATGCATTATGCTCTGTGGAAAAGGTCTCATAAGCGATTTCCACCACCACCTAGGAACCTAACTAAGCAGTCCAGTTACTATGTTTGCCTGTGTTTACTTACGATTGATGCCTCATTGAAAGCATGTAGTCTCACTCCACCGCCCGGTCGTATCCACTCCGGTCCACAACTGGTTCATCAACGGTTGTGGTATGTTCTGTCCTGACTGTAGGAAAGTGAATATAGAAAACTCCTTGCTCCTCATCAGAAAGAGTAGCCTATGTGGCAGCAGCGGGTTTCCTCCAAAGAAATATGTCAGAACAACTGTATGTTTGACGTCCAATAGCCGATGATATGAAAGTCAATATGCTCTAGAGGCGTTGTTAAATAAAACACACTTTACTTTGGGGCGTATCCAGTCCATGCACCAGCATACTCTCCTGCTGTTCACCCCTGCGGCAGGCACAGAGGGTGGACATAGGTGTGACGAGTCAGGAATAGACCAACAAGTCCCACTTCTTGGTTCTGGCTTTGTTTCCTTTCTGAGTGCGCACAAATATCACGCTTTATTTAAATCAGAATCTCACTTCATGAGCTTGAAATATGAAAGAATGAAATACTAATCCCATTGGCATTGAAAGTAGACACTATTGCGGGTACCCAAAATAATTAGATATCCACTGCACTCGACTTGATTGTTTGACGACAGCCTTTACATGCTCAAACTAACATGATAACAGCCTTTAAATGCTCCAAATATAACAGGACAGCGGTTAGATGATCCAAATAAGATGACAATAGCCTTTATGTGCTTTAAATAAGAGTTCCACATTAAACTCAGCTTCTGGTAACAGATGTTAGCTGCTCTAGATAACAAGATGACAGCCTTTAGGTGCTCCAAATATCATGTTGACAGCCATGAGATGCTCCAAATAACATGTTGACAACCTTTAGGTGCTCCAAATAACATGTTGACAGCCATGGATGGTCCAAATAACATGTTGACAGCCTTTAGATGGTCCAAATAACATGATGACAGTCTTCAGATGGTCCACATAACACAATGACAGCCTTTAGATGCTCCAAATAACACTCAGCTCCTGTCAGATAACGGCGTTAAATATTAAAAAACAAAAGGTGGTGCTTTCAAAAAGTGTACACACCAACCAACACACACTCCAGGAAACGCTGTCAAAGTCTGCACAGTTTGAGCACAGCCCGACTGGTGCTAAGGCTGCACTCACTCTCACTGTCTCAGTCTGACTGTCTCAGCCTCACTCAGCCTCGGCCGCTGATGCTGGCTGGCACACCCAGCTGGGTGCCCGCTGAGGGCAGATTGAGGTGGAGATTGGTGGCAGATTGGAGCTGTGGCGCTAACAATGAACGGTGAATGAATGCCCCCAGCTCAGGGCAGCGGGAAACCGGGATGTAGATAACCAGCGCACTGAGGCAGCAGCAGCAGCAGCTCCACTGACACCACCACCACCAGACACTGACACCACCACCACCAGACACTGACACCACCACCTTGCCGGCGCGGCGCTGTACCAATTAGGTCCAGCCTGACAGTGACAGTGCAATGACAGTGACAGTGCTGGGTTCTGTCAGGTTCTGGTTACGATGTGGCTCCTCCTTGTCAGTATGGCGCTGTACCAATTAGGTCCTGCCTGACAGTGACAGTGCAATGACAGTAACAGTGACAGTGACAGTGACAGCGCTGACTTCTGTCAGATATGGTTACGATGTGGCTCCTCCTTGTCAGTACGGCACTGTACCAATTAGGTCCTGCCTGACAGTGACAGTGACAATGACAGTACCAGTGACAGTGACAGCGCTGACTTCTGTCAGATATGGTTACGATGTGGCTCCTCCTTGTCAGTACGGCGCTGTACCAATTAGGTCCTGGCTTACAGTATCAGTGACAATGTCTGGTTCTGTCACTTGTCAGGTTCTGGTTACGACGTGGCTCGTCCTTGTCAGCGCAGTGCTGTACCAAGTAGGTCCTGCCTGATAGTGACATTGACATTGACATTGACATTGACATTGACATTGACAGTGACAGTGACAGTGACAGTGACGGTGACGCTGACAGTGACAGTGTCAGGTTCTGTCAGGTCCTGGTTACGACGTGGCTCCTCCTGCCGGCCGTCATCAGTGTTGTGCCCGGCCCGCCCAGTATCTCGGCCGGCCGGTGTTGTCGGGCTGTTCCGGGAACCAGCGACCACTTGTTACAGGCGAATGCGACGCCCTCTCGTGGTGGTGGTGGGTGGTGGGTGGGGGTTGGAGCGGGGGTGGAGGGTCGAGGGCAGGTGTCACGTGGATAGCTGTTGGTACAGTAAGTACACATTCTGGGTGACTGTCCCTTTCAGTTGGGGGATGGGGAGGGGGGGGGGGGGCGCGGGGGGAGGGGGTGTATTTATGTGAACAGACCGTTGCTTAGCACCATTAGTTTTCGGGTTGTTGGTTGTTTGTTGTGGTTTTACGTCCTAGCAACATCTATTGTCATATCAGGACAGGTACCGACTTGTGACACTGCGCACTCATGGCGACTTTATAATTCTGCCCCAATGGGAGATCAGTCCACCAGCACCATGACCCGATATCCCACTCAGTCACATTATACTGACACTGACTAACCAGTAGGTTTTCGGATTGTAGTTTTGTTAATTATTCACATGGCAATGTGTTTGTTGTTGTTTTACGTCCTAGCAAAATCTAAGGTCATATCAGGACGGGTACGTACGACAAGTTCTTGTCAGTTCTACATAGTAATTGACAATAGGATTTTCCTTTTTATTTTGTCTAAAAAATGTTGTTCAGGTACAGTACAGTATTGCATCCCTCCCCACACCGACCCCAAGGGAAGTAGGGTATTGACACCCAATTGTAAGTATTGAGTCCGGAGAACAAATTCGCTACCTGGGACAAATGAGAGCAGTTAGTCCATCAATTGTGAAACAGCAGACATAGTTCACTCAGTCTCAAATAACAAAATACAAACTACACGAGCTGCACTTCACTACAAGTACAATTGGACCTTCTTGGTTGTCCATTGGTGGCGACGACGACAGCAACTTATCATTTGTTGTGAACTCGTTGATCACTGATGAGTCAAATGTGTGCTCGGTATGTGTGGTGGCAAGTTGCACATGTGTGTAGCTGCTGTCAGAGAGTCTAAAAGATGAAGGAGATGCTCTTTTCTCTGCTGGCACTTTTATTCACCTTGAGATATAACGATCAGTTTCAAACTGTGTTGTGCCTTCATGACTCTTGTCCTTGGCCACTATTTCCCAGGTTGTAATGTTGCCATTACATTTCTTCAGGTTGTGTTTAAGGTAGTCCTTGAACCTTCTCTTCTGACCACCATAAATTTCTGTGTCCTTTTACAAGTTCACACTAGAAAAGAGCTTTTTGTATTCTATCCTCATCCATGTGGACTACATGACTAGCCCACCTAAGCCACATCAACTGGACCAGTCGCATCCGGACACTCCAACCCACCACCCACCAGGTGGCGCTACACTCTGTCCTGGCATATAGTGTCAGCCCAGTGGCTCGGGTCGAGGGCTGGGACTTACACAATGCACACATTAAAAAAGCCCAGAAATATAAGCATTATGGAAGTCAATGAACTGATCATGTGTTCATAGCTTAGACACTGCTATGTTTAGCTCTTACTTTTTGATTATATATATATATATATATATATATATATATATATATATTATGAAATATAATTTAAACTTATAATATATTAATATATTGTATATCTATGATATTCAATATATAAATATTTGCAATATGAACAATATGTAGAATATGTGCAACATGTGCAAAATATGCACAATATGTGCGTATGCACAATATGTACAATGTGTACAATATGTGTCGAATTCCCCACGACGTAGTCAGGACGTCGAGTATTCCGGCAGTTTTCGTTAGTTGAGACGGGAACTCGCTCCGGGCTGTGCGCGCGCATGCGTGGCGCTGCCCCCAGGTGTCGGGCGGGCCGCGCCCACGTCTCGCTCCGATGCGCATGCGCAGCCGCTCTCCCCCCTCCACACACCAGCCCAAACTCCCCCTCCCCCCTCCCCTTTCTCACACACTTCTCACAGTCCAATGCCACCCACTGGGAACGGTACTCCCCCCCTGTCCCTCCACACACACACACCTCCTACTAGCCGACCCCTAAACACACAGCTCCCCCCTCCCAACAACCCCCCCTCTCCTCACACACACTCCCATTAAAGAATCATCATGCCCCCCCCCCCCCCAACATCACCCAAACAGGACGTGCCTAGAGTTTTAGGACATACTGACCCAGTAACTCACTCACTAATAAGTAATACTAATAGAAAGGCACCTTTTAATGTTGTATATGTCCACTCAAGTTTGTGTTAATCCATCGAGAGAAAGAGAGGGAGAGAGAGAGAGAGAGAGCGCGCGAGAGTGAGCAAGAGAGAGAGAGAGCGAGAGAGAGCGAGAGCGAGAGAAACAGCGATGGGGAACAAGAGAGAGCGAAAGAGTGAGAACTGATGAAGAGAGTGAGTGAGAGGAAAGACAGAAAATGTGAGTGAGAGAGCTAAAAGAGAATGCGAGAGATTGAAGGGAGTGGTGGATAGGGAGAAAGGGAAAAGCAGAGAGAGGGACAGAAGTAGAGACACGGGTGGAGGGACAGGGTGAGAGAGGGGGGGGGGGGAGAGGGAGAGGGAGACGGGAGAGAGGGGAAGCGAGTGAAAGAGGGACAGGTAATGAGAAAGAAGGAGAGCGGGAGAGGAAGATGATAGAGAGTGCGAGTTAGAGGGAGTGGCCAATAGAGTGAGAAAGGTGGAGAGAGAGTGCAAGTGCGTGTGGAAGGATTTGGTTCGAGTAAGAGTGAGCCATGATGTCATGAAGGATACCCCCCTCACACACACACATACACACACACCACCACCATAGCCGGTAGATACTCTTTTTGTGTGTTTTTTCTTCTCACAAAATAATTTTATTCATTTGGCACACACGCTCTGTGCCGGCAGCAGGACTCTAAAGTGACCACTAGGTGGCGCTAGAGCAATGAAGGCGAAGGATGGGCCATCAAAATGGGTGCTTGTTTGTTGGGGTTTTAAATCCTAGTAACATCTAAGGTAATTCGTTGGTTGTTGGAGTTTTATGTCCTGGCAACATCTAAGGGCATCAGGATGGCTACCGATTTGTGACAGTGTGCACTCATGGTGACTTTATAGTGCTGCCCCACTGGGAAATCAGGCCGCTAGCATCACGCCCCACCATATCAGACTCAGCCACATTTTCCTGTCACTGAGTGAACCAGTCCTTGCCCTATCCTATTAATGTCGAGCACCAAGTTAGTAACCGACAAGTATCAAGTTTATGAGTCATTGGTTTGACTCGACTGGGAACCGAACTCCAGACCTTCTGCACGCGAGGCCCGTGCTCTACTGATTCAGATACCGTGCCCAGTCATATTGAAGAAAACATATGGATGGGTACCGACTTGTGTCAGTGGTGCACACTCATGGTGACTTTTATAGTGCTGTCCCACTGGGAGACCATTCTACCAGCACCATGACTCGGTATCCTATTCAGTCACATTATCCTGATACCGAGTATGCCAGCCCTTTTCCATTCCTACTAATGCCGAGGGCCATGCTAGGTAGCAACAAGTTTCCAATTCTGTAAGTCATTGGTTTGACTCAGGCCGGGATTTGAAGCTCCAAACTTCTCCTGGCGCTTTTATCGATTCGGTCAAGCAATGTTCAGAAAGGGGGTGAAAACCGTGTTCCCTGCTCAGTGGACACATTAGCAATTTGGGCTATTTTCCATTCCAACCAGTGGTCCACAACTGGTTCATCACAGGCTGTTGTATGTGCTGTCCTGTCTGTGGGAAAGTGCATCTAAAAGACCCCTTGCTGCATATCGGAAAGACTAGCCTATGTGGCGGCAGTGAGTTTCCTCTAAAGAAATGTGACAGAATGACCAAATGTTTGACGTCCAATAGCCAATGATGAAAATCAATGTGCTCTAGGGGCGTTGTTAAATAAAACAACCTTTTTAACAAAAAAAAAATGTTCCTTTTGTTTGTTGGAGTTTCATGTCCTAGCAACATCTAAATTCTAAGGTCATATCAGGACGGGCCATGTTCAGAATAATGTGACTGAGTAAGATATTGGGTCACGGTGCTGACGGCCTGACATCCCAGTGGGGCAGCACTAAAAAGTAGCCATGGATGTCCACTGTCACAAATCGTCACACATCCTGATATGACGGTAGACGTTGCTAGGATGTAAAACCCCAACAAATGAACAGGCATGCCCCGCAGGTTCACCGTGGGCACTGATGTGGTAAGACATGTACTGATCATATCACTATCAGCTCAGATAATCTTATCTTCTCAGCGGCGCAGAGGGTGCAGAAGAGTATCAATACAGGTTTAATGGGGCAGTTGCATCGGGTAGGGGAGGGCTATAATAACGCTTTGGGTGATAAGCCCCAAATTCCACACGATCTGCGCGCTGACCCAGTCGACAGGTCTGCTTCATAAACAATTTTTTAACTTTTTTTTATAGCAAAAACAAACATTTATGGTTGTACTCATGACACACTGCATGACGACTGTACTGAGTACGAATCGAATCTTTGTTGTAAGGATGTTCTTTTTTAACATTTAAAATTTATTTTATTTTTAAATTTTATTTTTGTTATTTCTGAATTGTTATAAAGGGTTTCTGCTTCCTATTATCTCGCTGTATTCGCTCTCTTTTATGTGTGCTCTCTATTCTTTTTACTCTCACTGTTTCTTCTCTCCCGCCCGCTCATGTCTCTATTCACGTTCTGTCGCACTTGCCCTCTCTATTCTCTCTTCCCTCTCTCTCTTCTCTGTAGTCCATATCTGTGTATATGAACATACTCTCTGTATATGAACAGACTCTCTCTGTATATGAACAGACTCTCTGTATATGAACATACTCTCTTTATGTGAACAAACTCTCTCTGTATGTGAACAGACTCTCTCTGTATATGAACAGACTCTCTCTGTATATGAACAGACTCTCTCTGTATATGAACAGGCTCTCTCTGTATATGAACAGACTCTCTCTGTATATGAACAAACTCTCTCTGTATATGAACACTCTCTCAGTATGTGAACAGACTCTCTCTGTGTATGAACACTCTGTATATGAACAGACTCTCTGTATAAGAACAGACTCTCTCTGTATGTGAACAGACTCTCTCTGTATATGAACACTCTCTCTCTCTGTATGTGAACAGACTCTCTCTGTATATGAACAGACTCTCTCTGTATATGACCAGACTCTCTCTGTACATGAACACTCTCTTTGTATATGAACAGACTCTCTCTGTACATGAACAGACTCTCTATATGTGAACAGACTCTCTGTATGTGAACACTCTCTCTGTGTATGCACAGACTCTCTCTGTATATGAACATACTCTCTGTATATGAAAAGACTCTCTCTGTATATGAACAGACTCTCTCTGTATATGAACAGACTCTCTCTGTATATGAAAACTTATGAACATACCCTCTCTGTATATGGACATACCCTCTCTGTATATGAACAGACTCTCTGTGTATATGAACAGACTCTCTCTGTATATGAACATACTCTCTCTGTATGTGAGCAGACCGTTTGTACATGAACAGACTCTCTCTGTATGTAAACAGACTCTCTCTGTATATGAACGGACACTCTCTGTATATGAACAGACTCTCTCTGTATAAGAACAGACTCTCTCTGTATATGAACATACTCACTGTATATGAAAAGACTCTCTCTGTATATGAACAGACTCTCTCTGTATATGAACAGACTCTCTCTGTATATGAACAGACTCTCTCTGTATATGGACACAACCTCTCTGTATGTGAACAGACCCTCTCTGTATATGAACAGACTCTCTCTGTGTATGACGAGACTCTCTCTGTATATGAACCGACTCTCTCTGTATATGACAAGACTCTCTCTGTATATGACCAGACTCTCTCTGTATATGAACACTCTCTGTATATGAATAGACTCTCCTTGTATATGAACAAACTCTCTGTATGTGAACAGACTCTCTGTGTATGCACAGACTCTCTCTGTATATGAACAGACTCTCTTTCTATATGAACATACTCTCTCTGTATATGAACAGACTCTCTCTGTATATGAACATACTCTTTGTACATGAAAAGACTCTCTCTCTCTGTATGTAAACAGACTCTGTCTGTATATGAACAGACTCTCTCTGTATATGAACAGACTCTATGTATATGAACATACTCTCTCTGTATATGGACATACCCTCTCTGTATATGAACATACTCTCTCTGTATATGAACACTCTCTCTGTATATGAACAGACTCTCTCTGTATATGAGCAGACTCTTTGTACATGAACATACTCTCTCTGTATGTAAACAGACCCTCTCTGTATATGAACGGACTCTCTCTGTATATGAACAGACTCTCTCTGTATAAGAACAGACTCTCTGTATATGAACAGACTCTCTCTGTATATGAACAGACTCTCTGTATATGAACAGACTCTCTCTGTATATGAACAGACTCTCTCTGTATATGAACAAACTCTCTCTGTATATGAACAGACTCTCTGTATATGAGCAGACTCTCTCTGTATATGAACAGGCTCCTCAGCTGTTTATTAGTTAAAGCGAATTCTTGATAGTAATTTGTTTCTTTGGGTATATTTCTAGCTAAACTGCCGAGGAATATTGTTAATCATCTACAAACTATATTAAGATAACACAAGTCGTTAATGTGGGGGATATTAGGTGCATGTGATTGTTCTGTCCATTATTGTATGCCTTTAATGCTCCACTGACACAGTGACATGTTGGTTACTTCATTAGTTAAAGGGGTTTACATCAATGCATTCGCCACTGTAGCCTACATTAACAAAATATTGTATGCGCATATATATAATACAGTAAAACCTCCCTAACTGACCACCTCCACAGATCGACCACTCCCTCCCCTATATCGATCGCTTTATTTGGGTCCCAACAATACCATTGTTACCATATTCTAACTCCCTAAACCGATCACCTCCCTAAATCGACCACTTGAAGTCGAAAGTCCCAAAGTTGGTCGATTTAGCGAGGTTTTACTGTATATATAATGTATAATATGTATGCATATACACGCATAAAAAGGCATTTATATAATATATGCATGCATGGACATACAATATTATATATATATATATATATATATATATATATATATATATATATATAACCCTATGTACTAGGAGCACGTATATGATATATGTATGTTTCTCAATACATAATTATATATTCCAGTGCGCTAGTGACAGTATTCGCGACACTGGTAGAGTTGCGGGTGGTGGCGCCACCTGGCCCAACTGTGAAAAAGGGGTCACCCATAAAGTAGTACACGACATATGGGTGATCATATAGGGAACATTCCCTTTCATGCCTTTATACTCGCATAAGTCTTATATATCACATATGTGTGTGTTGATGTTTGATGTCAGGCAGCGAAGCACCAAAGAACATTAGCATATATCCGCTGAATTGTTCGAATAAATATTACTCACATAAAGAAACCCACATTAAATAGACAAACACAAAAGTGAAAGGTTGATAGAAAACATACTTTATCTCCAATTAAAGAAACACAATGTGACACATGTGACCATCACTCACAATTATGTGTATCCCGTTCTGAATCAACAAGATGCGCACACATCAACGTAATTTTGAATTTAGTTTAAATTTATTATAAATTCATTTTAACTTTATTTTAAAGGGAAAGGGAGGGTTGAGTTTGGGTAGAAGGTGCCCATCCGTGGTGAGGTGTGGGTTGGGACGAGGTTCTCACAGTGCTCCAAGTCCTGCCCCTAGGTCATACATGCCTGCCAAAGTCAGCACCACTAATGAGAGCAGGGGTTTACAATTGTGCACAGTGTCACTGTTCCGAGTTAGAGACCCGCGGTCAGTCCCTCACCCCGCCCTCCTCCACCCACCCACCCGCCCACCCACCCACCCACCCGCCCACCCGCCCACACTGGCACGGCTATAAATAAAAGCCGGTGTGCTATGTATCTATGTGTGGGTGTATATATATATATATATATATATATATATATATATATATATATATATATTTATATATAAAGTAAAACCTCTCTCAATCGACCGACCTTGGGACCGACCTTTTTAAGTGGTCCATTTAGGGAAGTGGATGGATTTGGGGAGTTAGAATATGGTTACAATGGTATTGTTGGAACCCAAATAAAGCGATTGATATAGGGGAGTGGTCGATCTGTGGAGGTAGTCGGTTAGAGAGGTTTTACTGTATATTATATATATATATATATATATTATATATATATATATATATATATATATATATATTATGGGTCTCTCTCTATTCTGACGAGCTCCCCTCTCTATTCGGCCTCTCTTTCCTCTCCACACACACACTCTCTCTCTCACTCTGCCCCCTCTCTCTCTATATATATATATTAACAAACTCTTCAGCTGTTTATTGGTGAAACAGATTCTTGACATTAATTTGTTGGGTCTTTTTTTCTCTAGCAGGATTGTTTCTCAATCTCATATACAAACTATATTAAGAATAAGATAACCCAGGTCATTAAAGTGGTAGTGTACATGCATATATATATATATATATATATATATATATATATATATATACGTACGTACTTACGTGCGTGCGTACGTACGTACAGTACGTACGCACGCACGCACGCACGCACATACATACATACATACATACATACAGTAACACCTCTCTATACCGACCCCTCCACAGATCGAGTACTCCCCTATATCGATCGCTTTAGTTGGGTCCCAACAATACCAATGTAAGGATATTCTAACCCTCTAAACTGGCCACCTGCCTAAATGGACCAATTAAAATCGGTCCCTTGGTCGGTCGATTTAGAGAGGTTTTACTGTATATACACATGTGTATACTCACTCAGTCAGTCACATTATCATGACACTGAGCTAGCCAGTCCTTGCCCTATCCTAGTATTGCTGGGCGCCAGGCTTGGAGTGACAAGACCTTACTATAAAAAGGTTCTATCTGACAAAGTGGCCGAATTAGTGTTATGGATGTAAAAGTTTTCTATCTACAAAAGGCTATGATGCAGTTACACAACTGTTTCTCAACTGGTATTTTTCAAGGAGATATATTTAAAATAATATTGTTCTGTCTGCTTTGCTATCAATTATCATGCAGTTACACAGCTTCAGTCCTCATTATCTCGAAAGCACCATTTTGTCAATAGAACCTTTTTATAGTAAGGTCGCGAAGTATCAATTATATAAGTCACTGGTTTGAGTCGGCTGGGATTCGAACTCCCGATCTTCTGCACGGGAAGCCTACACTTTACCGATTCGGCCACCGCGTCCAGTATATATATTCATATGTATGTAGATATATGTGTTATGCATGTAGATATATGATATATATATATATATATATATATATACATATAATTGCCTTTGTTTTGAAAATTTGATGTTCAGCTTTAAATCATGCTCACAAATAACAGAATTTTATATTAGCAGTGAATAGTCGATCGATGCTTTTCGTTGTTGTCGTTTTCATTTGATTAATCATTCAATGGCAGCGATCTGTGCATTTAACTTATTTTAAGTAAGAATGAATATTTATATGCATGTACTACACCAAATAAGAATGAATATCTATATGTATACACTACACCAACTAAGAATGAATGTCTATATGTATACACTACACCAAATAAGAATGAATGTCTATATGTATACACTACACCAAATATCCCAGGGCAGCTAGCTAACTGACACACACAGTTGACCAGAACCTTTGAACCTATACACTTTCCGGACCGTCTGCACCACTTCCCGTAATGCACCGCGCGCCCGACGAACGACGGACGACAATTTGTCACATTCCCCGAAGTCACCCTGACCCCACTGACCCCAAAATGGCGGGAAAACGTCGCGGGTGGCGATAAGAATGGCGAGGTTGTTCATACGTGAAAAGCCCAAATGGAGATTAATACGTGTGTGGCGAATATGTCAGTCTTCACTGAAACTCTGCCATCTGTAACTAAGATGGCTACAACGGTACTACTAGTACTACTAGTCCTAGGACTACTGCACGACTATCTAGTAATAGTAGTATCGTTGAATGTGCTAGTTTCTGTTGCATCAGACAAGTTTCATATGCTAACATCGTGTCTTGACATTAAATGCAGCCTGCTATCAGTATCAATGAACCTTGTCTGCCACAATAAATCGAGTAAACTAATACGAATTGATAGCGATGTCGATGATGATGATTATGACGAGAATTATGATGGCAATAATAGTGATGATGGTTTGATTGATTGATTGGTGGTTGCTTTACGCCGTGTCGGCAGCATAGGCCATATTCACGGCGAGAAATGTTTGTTTTTTGTTCAAACCATCGCTTTTACATGTAAAAGCAGACAATCAATTATGTGCCAATAGACCCTAATTAAATTAGAAAGCTCACAATCATATATCTGTGGTCAAGGGAAACAAATTCCCATAGAAAAAGAAAAGTTTCATTAATAATTAATAGAATCCATTTAGTAAACTATATAAGGTGGTACAGTCCAGCTGCCCTCAAAAAGGCTAAAATGTTTTCCTGTTTTACCTTAGTAAAAAGGTCATGCATACTGCCTGCAGTGATGATGGTGATGGTATGAATGGTGGTGGTGGTAGCAGTGATGATGATGATTGTGTTGGTGGTGGCGGTGATGGTGATAACATTAATATAAATTTAGTACGCCGCCTTCGCTAGTACTAATTGGTTAAATAGTTGAAGAATACATTGGTTAAGATTAAGTGGTGTTCTCTGTGGCGGAGTGGTTAGAGTGTCTGACTTTTTTCTAGGTCGGACTCCTAATCTGAAGGTCAGTGGTTCGATTCCCCGTGCCCCCCACCTCTGCCAATTTGGATTTTCACCGCTATGTATAACTTACAGCGACATCAAAGGCCAGTTGCTCTCATACCATGCCTATGTGGTGTGGGAGGTTAAAGATCCCTTGGGTCGGTAAAAGTGTAGACTCAGGCTTTCTATCGACAAACTGTCTAATGGTGAAAACAATTCTATTCAGACTTATCCATGATAGGCAGTATAAATATTCAAGAAGAAGAACAAATAGGTTAACATAATCGAAGGATATAGAAATTTCATTTATCATCAGGATTAAGATGCAATCGCATTCTGAAACATAAGTTTTGAGCACATAACAATATTTTGTCAACAAATGCTGTTTTTCTTACAATTGGTGCATCCTGTGGCAACGTATGCTATAAAGTGGGAAGCTGACACACAGAAGGCAGAGTTGCAATAATGACTTGAGTCTTGAGACAGGGACTGGTTGGTTGTTGGAGTTTTACATCCTGTCAACATCTAAGGTCATGGATGGGTAATAACTTGTGACAGTTTACACTCATGGCGGCTTTTATGAATTATAGTGATGCCCCAATGGGAAACCAGGCTGCCAGTACCATGACCCGATATCCCACTCAGTCACATTATCCTGACACTGAGCCAACCAGTCCTTGAAATATCCTAATATTATGCCGAGCGCCAGGGTAGGTAGCGACAAGTATAAATTTGATAAGTCACTGGTTTGACTCGACTGGGAACTGAACTCAGGACCTTCCGCACGCGAGGCCCAACCACGCTCTACCGATTCGGGCACCGTGCCTGGTCCATCGTGATGATGAGCATGATGATGGTGGTAGTGATAATGATGATGATGATGATGACAGTTGGGCTGATGACAATATAAGTGTCCACCATACGTTGGTTTACTTGGTGAAAAAGTCCCGTGAAAATAGGGGAGAAATATGAAAGTAGTCCACGAATCTACATGATTCAGACATCTCAAAATACCAGACAACATTTCTACTATAGTACTAATGCATTAGCAGACGACAATTTCACCCACATTCCTTTCAAGCACAAGGTCACCCCGAAACTCATCGCCACCACTCACACCAGTTGCCATGGAAATGACGCATAACCGTCATGATGGACGACGTCAATGACGTGTAAGTGACGTCAATGACGTTGGCAATCTCCATTTACTGGAGTGTGAGGTGATATCCGCTCGCGCATGCGCGGGGTCCTCCCTTAGCACGTGCTGAGCTGCGATGGTTCAACACATTATCGCTCAGGAGCTGTTGTTTGACAAAATGGCCTTAGCAGGAAAATGAAAAACCAGAACATCTTAAGCGATGTTATATTCGGGGGTCTGGGGGTGATCCCCCGAGACAAATGTTAAAATCTTAGATGCTCTGTGGTGCATTTTTGAACCAAAAATCCATAAGATTAATCAAATATTACTATATTAATGGTATTGCAGGAATGCCAACATTGGAAAATAAAAAACCAGAAGATCGGTATAAAGTGATGATGGGGACATAAATTATCGTGCACCTTACAGCAAAACCATAAGGATTGGCAGCCCTGCCATAGGTAATACATACATAGGTGATGTGTGGTATATCGGGGTGACAAGCGGAATGCTATAATAAATATTGATTAGAGCAATAACTACCATCTACCACAAAGTTCGCCTTTGAAAATTCGTCCGTTTTATTTTATAGCAATCCTCTCATCATTGTTGTGTTTATTGAGTTTGAAAATTTCCTATCGAACGCCATGGCCGAATCGGGAGAGCATACGCTTCCCGTGGGGAGATTGGGAGTTTGACTCCCGGTCGAGTCAAACCAATGACGTACCAAATTTATACTTGTCGATTTGTAGCCTGGTGCTCGGCATTAATAGGATAGGGCAAGGAGTGGTTAGCACAGTTTCAGGATAATGTGACTGTGTGGAATATCTCCCCCGAGTGGGGCAGCACTATAAAGACACCATGAGTGTGCACTGTCACAAGTCGGTACCTGTCCTTATATAAATGTTGCCAGGATGTAAAACTACTAAAACCAACCAACCAATTCGGTACCCGTCCTGATATGACCTTAGATGTTGCTCGGATGTAAAACAACAAAAAGCAAACAAACTGCTATTATTTGTCTAGCACTGTAGCAGTCAGTTGTGTGTTGTTCACTTCGTTGTGGGTATGCCTGGCATGTGTGCACGGAAAACCTTCTCCACAATCTCCATGGGAACAGACAAGGCACGGCACCAGTGACTGTAATCGGGAGATTGCATCAATGCATGGTCATGCTTCGCTGGGCACATTTAAGTGGCTACGTGTAAGCTAAATAAGAGTGAATGCAATTGCTTGCAATTGCAACATTCCTCTAAGCATAACGAGATCCTAGTTAGATTCCTACCTCCACTCCCAAACCGCTCAAAGAAACAGCATTTTCAGGAAAATTAAAAATTATATTGAAGATTACAACCTTGGTTGTCTATGGCTACATGACATGTAAATTCTAAGTAGGTCTAATATGAATGATGTAACCTAAAGTTCCACTATACGAAGAAAGCAGATACGTTTTCCTAATACCCCCATCACACCAAACTAGTTCTCACTGCGTTCTTGAAAATGTTGCTGAACGGACTCAAACTGTGTGCGAATGGAATGTAGCAACTTGTTACGGTCTTTTTACGAATGGAATGGATGGGCTTGAATGGAATGGTGCTCCAGAACTTTGAGCATGCCCTAAATTTTCTTGCAGCCACATTCTACCCCGACCACAGCCCGTATTAGAACGTGGTCGGACATTTTGAGAACTACTTTGGTGTGATGGGGGTGTAAACCAAAACACTTGCTTACATTTGATTTTTGTTTGTTGTTGTATGTCCAAGCAACATCTAAGGTCATATCACGACGGGCTTACATTTGATCCTAGACATTCAACTTAGATGCAAGTGCACTCATTAAACAAGTATTGCTGCATTATTTGTATATTATTAAATACACATATTTGAACCTGTCATGCTAGTCTATAACGTCCAACTTGTCGGTGAACATGGTAAAACATGGCACTTCGTTGCAACAGCAGTATAAAGTCACCAAGTGCTAGAACATTAGCTGTCACAAGTGCTAGAACATTAACTTGAATGATTAAGCCGCAATTACTGTTATTGTTAACATGCAGGTGTCTAATACTCCATAGCACAAAACATATATGAGAAGTCACTTCCATTAGACAAAATAATGAGAGGAAGAGAGAGAGGGGTTTGATTGATTGATTGGTGGTTGTTTTACGCCGTGTCAGCAGCATAGGCCATATTCACGGCGAGAAATGTTTGTTTTTTGTTCAAACCATCGCTTTTACATGTAAAAGCAGACAATCAATTATGTGCCAATAGACACTCATTAAATTAGAAAGCTCACAATCATATATTTGTGGTCAAGGGAAACAAATCCCCATAGAAAAAGAAAAGTTTTATTTATAATTGATAGAATCTATTTAGTAAACTATATGAGGTGGTACAGTCCAGCTGCCCTCAAAAAGGCTAAAATGTTTTCCTGTTTTACCTTAGTAAAAAGGTCATGCATACTGTCTGCAGTGTAGAACTGTTGGCGCAGGGCCAACAAATCAATGCAACTTAATAAAATGTGTTTGCGTGTCAGCGGGGACTGACACCCAATACATTCAGGGGGAGGTTCCACCTTGAGCAGAAAAGCATGTGTAAGCCACGAGTGGCCAATACGGCAGCGGCTAAGGACCACTTGGTCCCGCAGAGAGAGAGAGGGGAGGGGAGAAAAAGAGGGGATAGGAAGATAGAGGGAGTGGGAGAGATGACGAGAAAGGGGGAGGGACAGGCAGATGGACAGGTAGATGGAGAGGGGGAAAGGGAGAGAGGGGAGTGGAGGGGGAGATAGGGAGAGAGAAAGACAGAAGGAGAGAATGAGAGAGGGAGTGGGGAAGAGGAGCGAGGGAGAGAGGGAGAGAGAAAGGCAGAAGAAGAGGTGGAGAGAGGGAGTGGGGGAGAGGAGGAGAGGAAGAGATGGAGAGGGGGAAAGAGGGGGAGGTTTGGAGGAGGGAGAGACGGGGAGAAGGAGGGGCGAAGAGGGTGAAGGGAGGAGAGAGAGAGGAGAGGGAGAGGGAGAGGGGGGAGAGGGAAGACGGAGAGGGTGGGAGAGAGTGTGAGAGAGGGAGAGGGAGAGGGAGAGGAAGAGGAAGAGGGAGAGGGACATGGAGAGGGTGAGGGAGGGGGAAGAGGGAGAGGGTGGGAGAGAGTATGAGAGAGGGAGAGGGAGAGGGAGAGGAAGAGGAAGAGGGAGAGGGACAGGGAGAGGGTGAGGGAGGGTGAGGGAGGGTGAGGGAGGGTGAGGAGGAGAGGGAGCGCGAGGGACAGGGAGAGAGGCAGGGATAGGGAGAGGGAGGGAGGAAAGCTCAATTTTTGTTTAATTAACTAAATGAATCACAACTTATAAATCTCAACTTATAAATATCACTTTTGCGTAAAATGACCCCAGAATGGTACCTAGTTTAATCAGAACGCGCAGTGCCCGTCGTCATGTTCCTTCTACAGGCAGTGAACCAGGCCTGAAGGCTAACTAAATTCGTGTCTGAAAAGACTCCCATACCTTACTTATAAACAAAAGCCTGCACACTGTGGTAATGGTAAAAGCACACCCCGTTGCAGCAGATTTCTATAGAGGGGGTGTAATGACGTCATGAGGCAACTTTCGGTGGCCATATTGGATGACATACAGAAGGCTTGCAACTGCCTAAACTGTGGTTATTTTTTTTACTTTTTTTATTTTTTGTGACAAGTTTTTTATTCTGCCCATAACGTATAAGCTCCCGTGAGGGTGCTTGTTTTCAACGCTGGACAGCTGTGATACTGGATTGGTCTGGTCCCGCACTCAGGAGTCTTTACCTGGTCTTTCTTGGGCCAACCTTTGTGGTTTTGGGTGTTAGTAGTTTCTATATATTTTTTTTTTTAATTTTCAAGTTTTTTTCCTAACCTGTATATGATAACTTAGCCTACTATGTACATCTACGTAGATGACATACAGGCCTGTGGGAGAGGATCCCATCCCATTGTGGTTTGTTACAGCATGCTTTCACCCATGCCCTGTCCTTAGATAGTACACCAGTGTGCCAGACACCTGGACCCTCAGCTGCGACTAGGTGGATGGCTGTGTTGTATGGTTTGACCATTTTGTATTTCAGGGTGATTCGGATGCATGACCATGGCCTGTCTGGTTCTGCTTTGGTTTGTGCCAGTACACATACCCAGACGGACTGCGCCCTATGGTGATAGTCATTTCGAATTCCTTAGTACTTAGTAGGGCTAGTTTCCGTATTTGTAATATCTATCATCTTTTCTGGCCGGTCTTTTGCTTTTTGTGCCAGAACACAGCAAGCAGTGACTGCGCCCAAGATCAGGTGAGATATTGTTTCTTCAGTAGGTGGTTGTGTATTATGTTTTCTTTAAGGACCTTTTATAGTGGTCCATGCTTTCGATTGCCCATTGTCGTGTGGGTTGATTATTCCAGGCATGTGCTGCCATGGCCAGTACACTTCTCTCATAAATTTTGGTGTTACTTATTGCTGTCAGGAGCACTGGGGCTGCCATTTGCCTGGTGTCCCTACGGGGGGTTGCTGTGTAGCCTGGTTTTGTGGTGTAATGGTGTGCCAGTATTTTGAGGTGCGTATCCCCTCTACTCGTTAGTAGTGTTGCATTGCATTTTTTGTGTAATTCGATTGTGGGATATCTTTTGTTCACCTGAAGGCATACTTTGAGGGCTCTATTTTGTAGCACCTGTAGTTTGTTTAATAGTTTTGTATTTCCTCCCATGTATACTACATCGCCATAGTCAAAGTAGGGGAGGATCATGCCTTTATAGATTTTAATTGCCATGCTTTAAGTTTTATAGTATCTCAGTTTAGCCAGTAGCCATATTTTATGGTTTACTTTTTTGATAGTATTTGTTATGCAGAGGTCATAATTTAGGTGTCTGTCTAGATCCACTCCCAGATATCGGTAGTTGTCTACTTGTTCTAGTTCGGTGTTTCCCAGAAGACACTTTATTTTCTTGTTTCTTGTTAGCCTGGTACCAAATAGTACTTTTTTTGACTTGCTGTTGTTTATGGTTATCCTATTTAGTTGGCACCACTCGATTAGTTTTGTTAGTGTTAGATTCAGTTTCATTTCTATTTCTTCAGTTGTTTTGCCTGCAGCATATACCACAGTGTCATCTGCATATAGTTGGATGTTTTCAATTTCTAACCAGTTGTTTAGATCGTTAATATATATGAGGAAGAGAAGTGGCCCCAGGACTGACCCTTGGGGTACTCCGCAAGTTATCTTTTCCTCATTGGATATGGATCCATTTACTGTGGTGCATTGCTTTCTGTTTTCTAGATAGCTCGCTAGCCATTTTCCTGTTACTCCCGTTATACCCATTTGGGTTAGTTTGCTCCTTAGGATAGGGTGGTCCACCGTGTCAAACGCTTTGCTGAAGTCTATGAACGCTGCACCCACTAGGTTCTTTTTATTGATACTGTTTGCAATATCAGTTATTAAGTTAGCAATTGTTTTTATTGTCGAGTGGTATTTTCTGAAACCGCCCTGTCTACTGTTTAATATTTTGTGTTCGTTTAGGTGGTCCATAATATGTCTATGCAGTATTTTTTCCATTAGTTTACCAGGCAGTGGGAGTATGGAGATCGGTCTATAGTTTCCCAGTACCTGTTTATCCCCTCCTTTGTGGAGCGGTGTTACTTTGGCTAGTTTCCAGCAGTCCACATAAGTACCTTCTGTGAACGATTTGTTGTATAGCTCACATATAACATCTGGGATGCATCCAAATGCATCTTTCAATACTATACTTGAGGTATTTTCAATGCCCGAAGGCTTGTTGCAATCAATTGATTTTATGAGCTCACTTATCTCTTTTATTGTGGTTGTGCAATCTCCAATGTCCGTGTTTAATTGTTGCGCTTTCGTGGTCCAGTTTGTGTTGAACTGCTTGGATAGTCTATTGCCTATGGTAGAAAAATGTTTGTTCATTATATTAGCAGTATCGTTGTTGCTGATTTCGATCCCCTCGTTGTTGTAAAGGGTAATCCATTCTTTATTTTTATTATTTGGTATTAGTATTTTCACATTGTTCCAGAATTTGTGTGAGTTTTTTCCCCATTGCTGGTCTTGTTTGACAATGTACCATCTTTTGGCTTTTCTCACTGATTTCTGGCTACGATTTATTACTTTGTGGTAGTTTTCTATATCTAGTAGTCGCTCGCTTACTTTGGCTAATTTGCCTGTTTCATATTTGTCTATAATTAGGTTGATTAGTTCTGGGGTTACCCATGGGTCTTGGTTGTTTTTGATTTTAAGTTTTTTTATTGGGCAGGTAGTGTCCAGATGCTTTCTGACTTCCCCAATGATATTGTTCCATTGGTCATTTACACCTATCTCAGATGGAAATGGCAATTTAATTTTCTCTTTCAGATGAGTTTCTAGTGCCTCTTTTGTGTAGTTTTTGTATGATCTACCCATATGGGGAGTAGTTTTGTTTTTTGTTTTTATTTTCTTTCTAGTAACATATATCAATTCATGATCGCTAATGCCCCAGTTTCTTGTTCCTGAGGTGTGGGTATGATTTGAGTCTGTTATTATTAGGTCTATTATCGAGCTGTTTTCTCCAAGCCTTGTTAGCTCACTCATTTTTTGCTTTAACCCTCTGCCTTTGATTAAGTTCTCTAGTGAGTGTTTGTTTTTGTTGTTTGTTTTGTAGTTTATGTTGAAATCCCCTAGTAAGAATATCTCTGCCTTCGTCAGTTTCGACACACTTTCTAGGGATGTCTCCAGTTGTGCGATGAAGTCTTCGATGTTTCCATTTGGCGGTCTATATAGACTCCCTACAGCTATATTAGCTTGTTTCTCATTTTTTATGAGTGTCCATACTAGTTCAATATTTACTGATTTGTTGGTTTATTTGTCACTGTTTTGAGCAGTTTGGCCTCAGAAGTTGTTGCTAAAGTGCTGTAAGTAAACACATTGGATGTAAACTGCCCAGAACCTCCCATAACACAAGAAAACTCTATTTTACTGCATCTGCATACATTCACAACATGGCTAGGGAGGGTGCTCGTAATCCAAGATGGCAACCCGCTGACCGCTGATTGCTAAGTAATGACGTCACGTGCACTCCCTCTATAGTTGGTTGGTTGGCTGTTGGAGTGCTACGTCCTGGCAACATCTACGGTCATATCAGGAGGGGAGTTCTTTAGTCCATCCACAAAAACGTGGACATTCGCTTATGAAAGCTAGAAGACCGATGAGTTTTGAGTGACACCCGAAAGAGCCATTCTCCATCAAATAGCCCTTTCTATCAGCACTATACCTTCACAGTATTTTGTTTCTTCCTTAGTAATATTTTATTTGCTTTTTTTAATTGTATTTTTTATTATACACCCACATGTCGCGTTGCTTCGTGTCTAACCTGAATCAATCGCGCCGAAACCCTCCCTTTAATCCTACTTCCGCGCGACTGCTAATTAAAGGACTGGGTGCCGAGTCAGGAACCTATAGCCATCAATCAGCGTCCCGCCGCTCTCGGCCACCAATCCCAGCATGCACCGGGGTTTCTCCCTCATCATATCCCGTGTTGCACCGCGGGTTCCGCCATTTTGTTTTCTTATCTCTCTCCTGGAGAATAGTTCGCGAGTGAACAGAAGGCGGTGGCAGAAGGTCGGGCTGTACTCACAATTCACTAAGTGTCTTACTTTGTTTTGTTGTTACTAATGTTAGCTTTCTGGTATATATATAGGCCTATATATATATATATATATATATACATATATATATATATATATATAAATTCATTCCATAACAAAATAGTAGACAAGACAGATGTGTATGGATCAAGCCTAAAGCTAAGATTCCTTATACGCGGTATGTGGTATACGCCATGCGGTATGCGAATGGGAGGAGTCCTTCTATGCGGTAAGCGGCATGCATCTCCGCACCACCACCACTACCATATGTTTCCGCTCCGCACCCCTGTGTGACCGTTCCGTAATGATCAGTCACCTCTCCTAGTCTAAAACTAATGGACACATGCGACTGAGGTTTCTATTCACATACCGCATGGCGCACCGATCGCTACAGGGACTGATCGAGTTGCCGCATTCGCATTCGCATACCATGTGTAAGGAATGTAGCCCATTGACTTCAAGGCGTTTCGATTTTTTGCCATATTCGCATTCGCATACCGCATGCCGCGTGTAAGGAATTTTAGCTTTAGACTCTGGCTAGCCCTTAAGACCTAACTTTAATTTTATTGAGCTAAATTGGTGGTGAAATGGGCGGATAGGAGGTGGGTGAGGCGCGACCTGGAGGGAAGGAGGGGAATTAGGGAAGCTGGTTGGAAGCAAGCTACTCACTCTACGGATTGCGCTCCAGCCTCCAGTAACCCATAATAGTTAATACAAAGGAGCATATCAAGATTCAAAAGTAGGTTACAGGAGTAGTAGTTGAGTAGCAAAATAATAATAATAAGCAGGAGGATTACATACACGAATAACATTTGGAGAAGTACTTTATACCTCATATATTAATTTTTTTCTTTTCAGATTATTGCATGTACAACTTACAAGACAAACTGTCCTAATATTAATAATATGGAAAGGTGCAAAACCCAAATGAAAGCATTACAGTTGTTTAAACTGACATACTTACCTAGGTCTGATCTTGTTCTTAAACATCTAACTTACAATGCTATAAGTTACATTCTGGTCCCCTCAATAAACATTTACTTACAGTTTAGTGTTCCAACTTTAGCGGCAAAACTCGAAAACGGCCTGATTGTATTTTAAATATCTCCAACGATAACCCTTTAAAACAAAGGTTCCTTCAAACTTAGATACATCATAATAGACAACCTAATATATTGATCTAAAACACTATTATATTCCTGAGAGTGAGAGGCAAAACCATCAAAGTTATGGAACTTTAAATTTGAAGAAAATAAAGAATACAGATTACATGTATATAATAATAAATATATGTGTATATATGCATATATGTATGTATCCACAATTATATACATATATACATACACACATACATGATTTATATATATATTTATGTGTATATGTATGTATATATAATGTATATATATAGTTTTGTATATGAATATATATATATACAAATAGATATAAATATATGTAGATATATATACATATTATTTAAACATTGAGCAGGAGAGTAAACGGAATATTATTATTAAAGGGTGGTCCATACCCTTCATGCCTTTTCATTTAAAATTATTAATATAATTTTGTTGATCGATTATTTGTTGAGAACTTGCGGGTAAACCCTGGACCCCAATGACGGACGGAAACGGTGCGTGTGGGGTAGTTGTTACAGCAACCACTCACCCGTGACGGCCACGAAAAACAGGGAGACTCCCAGACCCTCTTCCCTGCCAATATGTTCAGGGCCCCATCGCCTCTTCTGATTGGACAGTTTCCCTATAAGGACGGGGGAGGGTGAAGGCGGGGAGGGAGGGGAAGGGCGGGGAGGGGAGAAGGCGACCACAGGGGGAGGGGAGGGAGAGCAGGGGAGGGGAAGCGTGAAGTGGAAGGGGAAGGGGAAGTGGAAGGGGAGGGGAGGGGAGGGGGAATGGGGGAAGCGGGAGGAGAGGCGGGGAGATGGGGGAGGAAGGAGAGGAGAGAATGATGGGAGGCCAGGGTCAAGGGGAGGCGAGGCTAGAGGGAGGGGGAGGGGAGAAGGGAGACTGGAGGAAAATAGGGGGAGAGGACAGGGGGGGGAGGTGGAGAGGGACGGGGAGGCGAAAGGGGAAAAGGGGAAGCGGAAGGGGAAATGTGTCGAGGGGAGGGGAGGGAGAGGGGCAGGCGGAGGCAGAGAGGGGGAGGGGAGGGCGAAGGGGAAGAGGAAGGGGAAGGGAAAAGGGAAAGGGAAGGGAGGAGGAAAAAAGGAGAGGGGTCGGGGAGGGGGAAGGGGAGGGAGGGGAATGGGGGGAGGGGAGGGAGGGGAAGGGGAATGGGATGGGAATAAGGTAATCAGCGGGAGGGAGAAGGAGAGGGGGAGGAGAAGAGGAGAGAATGGGAGGGGCAGGGGGAGAGGGAGGGAGGCGAGGGGGAGGGGGGCGGAGGGGGGCGGAGGAGGAGGGGACGGGGGGAGGGGGGTGGGGGAGGTGGATAGGGGGAGGTAGAGGGGGAGGGGAATGGGGAGGGGAAGGGGAAAGGGGAAGGGGGGGAGGGGGGAAGGAAGGAGAGAGGGGTTGGGGAAGGGCAGGGGAGGAGAAGGGGGAGGGGAGGGCAGGGAAGGGCAGGGGGAGGGGAAGCGATGGGAGGGGAATGGGAATGGGAGGAGGAAAAGGGAGAGGGGGAGGGGAGGGGAAGGGACAGGGGAGGGTAAGGGGGGGAAGGGGAGGGGAGAGAAGGGGAATGGGAGTAGGAAAAGGGAGAGAGGAAGGGGAGGGACAGGGAAAAGGGGAGGGGGCGGGAGGGGAGTGGAGGGGAGTGGGGGGGGGGGGGTGGAGTGGAGGGGAGGGGGGAGATACTGGGAATTAAAGCGCCGTAAAAACAAACAAAACAAACATGGCGGAGGGGTGAGAAGGAGCCGGGGGACCTGATCACGCGAGAGTTGACGGACACTTCCGGTTGGTTGACGGTTAGAGTGTGACAGTTGACAGTTTGAGTGACAGCTACCTACAGGGGGACTGAGCCGGCACTTCACAACCTTCCTGCCATAAGTCACAGGACGTAGGTGTGAAAGGGCAATGGTGGTGTAACACCCGAGGTGTGAAGGCACCATAATGGCGCCGAGCAAGTTGATGGGGCAAATTAGTCTGTCTACGTACAACATCTGCCACCTTGAAACTCCTCCCCACGCCTTCTCCGCCTTCTCCTCCTCCTTCTCCTCCGTCTCCTCCACCCATGCCTTCTCCTCCTTCTCCCCACATTATCCTCCTCCTCTTCCTCCTCCTCCTCCTCCACCTTCTCCTCCTCATCCTCCACCCCATCCTTCTCCACCGCCTTCTCCACATTCTCCTCCTCTGCTTTCTCCTCCTCTTCTGCCTTCTCCTCTTCTTCCTCCTCCTCCCCCTTCGACTCCTCGTCCTCGTCCTCCGCTCCCTCGTCCTTCTTCTCCTTCTCCTCCTTCGCCTCCTTCTCCTCCTCCCCCTCTTCCTCCTCCTCCGCCTGGTCCTCCTCCACCCCTCTTCTTCTCCTCCTCCGCCTTCTCCTCTTCCTCCTCCACCTGCTCTTCCGCCTCCTCCTTCTCTTCTTGGAACACGATGAAATCAGAAGGAGGAGAAAAAAAAAACCCAAAGTGTCTGGAATAAAAATGTATATTCACATCTTCTCCGAACAGAAATGTACCAGAAGGGATGGCCGAGTGAGTTGACTGTCCGTCTCCAGTTTTGGTAGATCGTTGGATTCCAACCCACGGGTTCGAACCCTGGTCAAGTCAATCCAATGACTTAAAAAAATGATATGTGTTGCTTCCTAGCTAGGCACTTGGCATTGTTAGAATATGGTAAGGACTGGTTGGCTCAGTGTCAGGATAATGTGGCTGAGTGGGGGGATATCAGATCATGGCCTGGTGGGGCAGCACTATAAAGTTGTCATGAGTGCACAATGTCACAAATCGGTACCTGTCCTGAGATGACCTTAGATATTTTAAATGTCTAACTTTTGAGATATTTGAAGTGCATCGATCCACAAATAATGTTGGCAAGCACACCAAAACTCTGACACCATAGGCTTCTGCAGTAACAGGTTCTATTAAATTGGCTCTGGATGCCCTTCTATATGGCGACAAGTGCTTAATATGTGCACCAGTATCTAAGTTGGATATGTAGAATCAAATCTGGATAATTGTTTTGGTTTTGAAAATTTGATGTTTTCATCGGACTATGCAGCTATAATATCCGCCACAGTGTGGTTGCTCTGGCTGGTTATGTCATGAAGGCCCAACTTCAAAGTATCAATTAGTTTGCAGCACGCAACGCTTCAACAAATTCCTGTCCAGATTACGATTAATTAAATTACGATATGAAGCTGCATAGTCCGATGAAGCATCAAACTTTCGAAACCAAAACAATTATCTAGATTTGATTCTACATATCTAACTTAGATACTGATGCAATTATTAAGCATATGTTGCCACACAGAAGGGAATACGGATTCAATTTAATCAAATATGTCACTGCAGAAGCATATGCTGTCAGAATGTTGGCAAGCTTATCAAAATTAATTTGGCATGTTTACACTTCAAATATCTCCAAAGTTAGGCATTTAAAATAAAAGTTACTTCAAACTAAAGTAAGGTAGATTATGACAATGAATTTAATATATTCATCTCAGAAAATGACAGAAACTCAAAACCATCGGACTACACCCACTCCCTCATCAAACACTCCCCCTACACACTACACCCATTCCCATCAACACACCGAACATCCTACACAACTATCAACAACATTGAACATTATATAAGACAGACAAAATGTCTTGTCAACTATAAACTTACTGTTTTCTATAAGAGAAAAAATGTAACCCTCAACGATTGTTTGAGTTTTCCTGAGTATACACTTTCTACTCGGTGCTGCTCTCCAATTTTGCATGAACTACAGTGACTGGTGGTGTACATTATACATCAGGAGCCACTCCCTTAATTCTACAGGATCGGTGCTGTAACTAATACAGCACTGATCAAACTTAGATTATTTAGACTGTCAATTCCAATAGTAAGATGGCCGGAAGACCAGTACTCTGGTGCTGACAAATGTCATATACAAATGAATAAATACTTCACCAAAAAACACACAAAAAATTCCTATCAAAATGTCTGAATGCAGTGTGTAAATAAATTACTGTTCAAATTACTGGATGCAATGCTTCAAATAAATTAATGGCCAAATTCCTGCCCCCTACGCACACACACACCCACACCCCGCCTTCCAAAGCCCGGCACCACTGAGGTATATCAACCATGCACAAGTACCTTTGTCCTTACCCTCAGTACCCAATGACAACTGGACAATGACAATGGCATCCTCACCTGGTCTGTGATGTAATCACACAGACTGGCCACTCACTCATTTCCTCATCAACCTATCAACAATTGTTATCCTCACCAGGCTGCCTTCCTGTAGCACTCTCACACCTCCCCTCGCCACCCCTCTCCTCCCTACTCCCACTGCCCCATCACCCACTGCCCCTACACCCACTGCCCCTACCCTACCTCCCCCTACACCCACTGCCCCATCACCCACTCCCCTACACCCACTTCCCCTACACCCACTGCCCCTACACCCATCCCCCTCATACACCCACCCCCCTACACCCACGCCCCCTAACCCACTCCCCATATACACCCACTCCCCCTACATCCACTCCCCCTACACCCACTCCCCCTACACCCATTCCCCTACACCCACTCCTCCTACACCCACTCCCCCTATACACCCACTCCCCCAACACCCACTCCCCTACATCCTCTGCACCCTTAAGAAATTAGACGCCATCTTTCCCTTGTTATTCATCATTATAATCTGTTACTTTAGTTTGAAGTAACTATTATTTTTAATGGCTAACTTTGTAAATATTTGAAATGAAAATAGGCCGAATTAATGTTGGTATGCACATCACCATTCTGACACCATAGGGTTAAGCAATTACAGGATCTATTCAAATGTCTGAGCATTCCCTTCTGTGTGGCACTACATGCTTAATAAGTGCACTACATGCTTAATAAGTTCGATTAGTAGGATCAAATCTAGGCAATCTTTTTTTAATTGGATGATTTGATTAGACCACTCAGCTTTAACATTCAGAATACAAACAGGGTCGCCATGAGTTGAACACCACTTCCCGCGTGGCTGGTCGTGGGACTCGATTGTCGAACCAGGACCAAGTCATACCAATCACTTTAAAAATGTATAATTGTCACTACCTAGCTTGGCGCCCTGCATTACTAGGATAGGGCAGTGGAAGGAGGAAGACCCTGTTTTAAAGCTGCATAGTCCGATGAAGCATAATATTTTCAAAACCAAAACAATTATCTAGATTTGATTCTACATATCTAACTTAGATACTGGTGCACTTATTAAGCATTTGTTGCCATATAGAAGGGAATACTGAGGCAATTTAATGTAACATATTATTACTACAGTAGCCTGTGGTGTCAGAGTTTTGGTGTGCTTGCCTAAACTAATTTGACATGTTTACACTTCAAATATCTCAAAAGGGAGCCACTTAAAATAAAAGTTACTTCAAACGAATATAACATAAATTATAACAATCAATTCAATATATTTTAATTTATCTTGGAAAATGACAGAAACTTAAACCCATCGGACTGTGCAACTTTAATGAACGAATCAAACAAAGATTGCTCTTCATAATTAGTCTTCCATAATTAGCCGGTAAGAATGGATACCGACAGTCATCCCATGGTGTAGGCCAAGAAGCAGTCTTCTGGAACCGCCATGGTGCATTTGTGCTTTGCTGTTGTTACTGGTGCGTTAATTGTGTGTTAATTCTAATGGACTAGTTTCACTAAGTGATCGTTAACAACGCGCGCTGTACACTTGAGTGAACAGAGACAAAGGCTGACTCTCTATGGGAGACATTACTTTAATTCAAAGCTGTGTAACTATGGAATCAGTTAGGTTTCCCAGTTCCATCACATTTGGACATTTCAAATTCCATGCTTTTTCATGGTAATGATTACAAAAGGCCTAGAAAAGGCAATAATAATCCCAATTCCATGATTTCCAAGTCATAAAAAATGGGTGGCTTATAACTTTATAAGAAAAGTTCTTCATTTTTAAAGAGCCAGGGGAACCCTGGGAAATAAAGATGGCGAGAAGGTAGTGACTACTCTCATGCCTTCACTACTCAGTAAACGCAGGCTCCGCACCACTACACTGGTCCCTCTTTTCAACACGCGACAAACACAGCTTTTATATAATTAGATCTTACTTTTGTATCAGCCCAACGCGGTACAAGAACCCACATTGCTGCTATTCCGGGGAGATCGTCTTACACACCACTCCAAACCACACACCCCCACACCAAACACACAAAAAACACACACCAACCACAAAACCCACACCACCAACCACACACCACCCAAACCACACACCCCCACACCAAACACACAAAAAACACACACCAACCACAAAACCCACACCACCAACCACACACCACCGCACCACTACACTGGTCCCTCTTTTCAACACGCGACAAACACAGCTTTTATATAATTAGATCTTACTTTTGTATCAGCCCAACGCGGTACAAGAACCCACATTGGTGCTATTCCGGGGAGAGCGCCTTAACCATTGGGCTACCTAGGTCCCATAATACAATCAACCAAAGTCACCCCGTACACCTGCATGTGGTTCATGTCCTTTACCTGCTAGTTCAGTGCACCAAATCTATGCTTCTTCTTTTATTATATAAAACATTGTCAGAAATGATTTCTTCAACTGTACCATGGCTGCCCCCACAAAGCGCTCCCACGACCTCTAGCGGCATTACTTGGTATTACACCCGGGAGTAACTTCTACAGAGTCCCTTTATTTGAGCAACATAACCTGCTAACAAAGAAGCGCTGTGTGGACTAAGACTAGTAAGAGTACACACCATAACTCACTCGCAGACAGCACATGTTATCCAACCAAAGGGTTTGCACCAACACTGCAAGCAGTCAGTTCCGTTTCGTTGAAGTTCCACGTGGTATGGTTAGAGATGATTGGTTAAGAGCTTTAATTTAAATAGAGCACGACAGCATATTCAGCAGTCAAAAAAAACCTCATGAGTGTTTTTAAAAAACGTTGCGTAGAAATTGTTGGGGTTTTATGTCCTGGCAACATATATGGTCATATCAGGACGGGTTTAGTTAGTTTTTACTGCAGATGTGGGTGGAACTTCGAGGGAAGGATGGAGAGGGAAGAAGCGGCGGAGAAGGTGAAGCCAAAAGATAGACACAGACAGAGAAAAGGGAAGAAGCGGGGGGGGGGGGGGAGTGAATAAAGAAATTAGAAAAGAGAAGAGAGGGGACCGAAAAGAGAAAACATGAGGGGAGGGAGGGAGAGAGGGGGGCAGACAGAGAAAGACAAAGAAAGGGAGAAAAGAAATTAGTGAGGGCGAGAGAATAGCTAGAGAAGAGATAGAGAAGAGATAGGGGAGTGAATACTTTAAATAACACGATGACGAGAGAGAGAAAATAGATAGGGAAGAGGACAGGAGGCAACAAGAGATAAGAGGGGGAAATACAAGAGCGAGACACGACGAGGGAGAGACAGACGAGCAAGAGAGAGATTGAGTCATAGAGACATATTTAGAGAGCGCGCGAGGAACAGAGATAGATAGACAGATATACAGATATACAGATAGATAGATAGATAGATAGACAATATCAGACAACCAGGCATAAGAGGAGACAGCGAATGAAGCAGGGACAGACAGGCAGAAATACAGAACAACAGAGATACACAGATACATTGACAGGCAACGACAGAGAAGGGGACTGGACAGCAACAGGGACAGAGAAAGAGACAGAAACAGAGGCAGATAACAACCTATAAGTATATATGGAGAAAACAACAAATACGGAGACAGGAACAGGCAGTGAGAGAGAACGAGACAACAACAGAGAGGAAGACAAAGATAGAGAACAAAGACAACAGAGAGAAGGGCGGGAGAGAACATAGAGAGGGATAAAGAGAGAGAGAAAGAGAGAAAGGGAGAAAGAGAGAGGAAGAGAGAGAAAGAGACCCCAAAAAAGAGAAAGAGAGAGAAAGATAGAGAGAGAGAAAGAGAAAGGAAGAAAGAGAGAGAAAGGGAGAAAGAGAGAGAAAGGGAGAAAGAGAGAACGAGAAAAAAAAGAAAGAAAGAAAGAAAGAAAGGAAGAAAGGAAGAAAGAAAGAGGCAGAGAGAGAAAGACAGAAAGAGAGAAACAGAGAGGAGAGAGGGTGCGCGAGGCGGTGGGACGCGGCGGACTGACTGACACCGGGGCATTGTGCGGTGCCGTGGCAGCTCTGTGTGCGTTTACACGGGTCAGGGCACGCCCCGGGATAAACACTGACCCCCACCCGGGGCACCGACCCGCTCACCGAGGGAGGGCCAGGGGAGACGGGGGGGGGGGGACGGGGGGACGGGGGGCGGGGGACGGGGGACGGGCATGTAGGACGGGGGAGGGATACTGGACGGGAAGGGGCGGGGGGGGGGGGAGGAAGTGAGAGGCGAAGGGAGGAGAGGGGGTGGGAGAGGAGGGACTGTGTGGAAGTGGGGAGGGGCGGGCAGGGGAGAGGGTGAGGGTGAGGGGCTGTGTGGGGGGGGGGGGGATGAGGGGGAGGGAGTCCTCATGCTGTGACATGTTACTGACATGGAATCGATCAAACATGTCGTCGGCGGAGTGTGGCCACTTAAGTTATAGCGCCATGTGTGCTGGCGGTGACAAGGCGGGGTCACGGTTACGGTGCCATTACATGTTAGCTTCCCCGTCCAACCCCCGACCCCCAACCCCCACATACACACACACCCTTCGCTCCAGGGCCATCTCCAAATCCCCTATCAGCAAGTCCCCAAACACACGCGCGCGCATACCACACGCACAACCACTCACCACGCAGACAACGCGCGCACACCACACACACCACACACATAGCACACCACACACGTCTCCTACACATGCATGTCCACATGGATACACACATCACACCCATCAACCACACACACACACACACACATATATATATATATATACATATATATATATATATATATGTATATATATGTGTGTGTTGTATAACTATAAGCATTATACGAATATATTTATATATATATCCTAGTATTACTATTAGTAATGAAACTATATTCTTGTTAAGTAATCTACTGCATCGCAGAGTATATATAATATGCTGCTTGCATTCATATATATAAAATGTAATATATGTCTATATGTTTCTATATATATTAGATTAGTTAGACGAATCATACCTGGGTACTAGATGAAGGATAACTGTCGGGTATGCAGGTATAGCGTAGGAGCCTCGGTTAGACGTGGGCGAGGGAGAAGGAAGCACATCCGGGTCCAGCAATCTTTACCTACTAATTCAGGATCAAAATGATTCTTAAAAACAAACCTAAGGTCATCTGACCCAATCCTAGTATGAGTGATTGAATAGACGTGGCAGGGCGTGGTGGGTGGGCCCTCGCCCCCCTCGTCTAACCGAGCTCCTACCTCGGTAAAACAATAGTTATCCAATCATCTATACCCAGGTAAGATTCGTCTAACTAATCTATTTTACCTCGGTATGCCGCCTCTGGCTAGCCGTAGGCTAGAGAGACCTTTACGTAATAGCATTTTTATCCTGATATTCCTGTTTGTTATTATTATGTTGTGATCAAGTCTTATTTATGTAAATGGGAAAACGATTTGTATGACCAATAAAGAGAAAAAAGTTTTGGTTTTTCTTACCTCTTTCTTTTTAGTTGGCGAGTAGCCTCTGTGCTATCGGCTGAGGCTTCTCTAGTCGCTTGTGATAATGTCTAGCAAACGATCTAGCGGTCTTCCATCCGGCGTGAGCTAGGATCCGTTTAACGGAGATGCCTAGAAATCTTGCCTTGGAAACCATTGCACCCCGTGTAGAGTGCGATGAATATCTGTCTGTATTGACTCCAGATAGTTTTAACACATTCATGGTCCATCTGGCGAGGGTATCCCTGGAAATGGCCTTGTGTGGCTTAATAAAGCTCACCAAAAGTTGTCTTGAGTTTCTTATTAACCTTGTCTTGGATATATAATTCCGTATCGCGGAGACTACACATAATTTACGATCCTGTGTTAAACTCGTGACACCGATTGTGGAAAGGGGGTCACCTAAACGATTTGATTTTAATAAAGTCGTTAAATCAAATGTTGCTTCCTTGTTATCAATTTCCAGACCATTGAGTGACAGGGCAACTATAGTTTGGCCCCTGTGTCCTGTGACGAGGAGAAGCAACACTGCTACTTTGAAACCTAATAGCTTAACGTCCAGAAATTTATTTTCTGGCCATTTCTTGAAGAGGTTGAACACAAGAGAAACATCCCAAAACCTATTATATTTGGGTTTAGGTGGATTCCTCTGATAAATTGATCGTACGATCCAACAAATAACATGGTGTTTACCCATGGTTTGTCCATTAACCCGAGGTAGGATTATTGACAGAGCACATCTGGCAGCATTGATTGCGCCATATCCTAGACCTTCGTCCTCTAAGAAACGTAGGAAGCGTCCTACCTGGGATACTGTGGGATTCATTGGCTTCACCTTCTTAAGCAAGCAATAAATACCCCATTTCTTTAAATAGGTAGTATACATTTTAACCGTTCCTTTCCTCCACGCATCATCAACCAAACGCTGTGGTGTAATTTTGTCCAAACCGAATTGTTCCAAGTACTTATTTAGAAAAGGAATGCCACCAACGGAGTTGTCGACACGTTTCCGTGGCGTTCTAGTGGTCCCTGATGCTTCAGGTTTCCTCGGAATCTTGGGAAGCGTAGGCTGCTTTTGGCTGTGGCTAGTAATCTCGGTTGCCACGGTTGAGTGTGCCATTCGGGGACGATGAGGATGGCGTGTGTTCCCTCCATTTGTATCTTTCTGGCGACTTTGCTAATGACAGTAAAGGGGGGGAAAATGTAAAAGAAATGATGTTGCCACTTTAGTGAGAAAGCATCGATGTGCCAAGCATTTGGTTCGGGGTGCCACGAAACATATTTCTCGAGTTTAAAGTTATTACGCGAAGCAAATAAATCGATATGAGGCGAGCCCCAAGTGTGACAGATGTGTTTGAATATGGATGGATTTAGTGACCACTCTAAGTGATCATGGAACTGGCGACTCATTCTGTCAGCAAGACAATTCTGCGTGCCTGGAATGTGTGTCACAGTTAACCAAACGTCAAAGTTTTGAGCCCAGTTCCAAATGAGTAGTGCCATTTCATTACACTTGATTGATTTTGTACCTCCCATATTCCTGACATAAGCCATTGCTGTGGTGTTATCCGTGAGGATACGTACATTATTTTTGGGGACTTTAACAAGGCTGGTTAAGCCTAAATAAATGGCCCTTAATTCTAAAACGTTAATATGATCGGGTAGTTCCGATTCTAGCCATCTGCCGCCCGTTGCTACATCATTTCGATGTGCCCCCACCCTTGGAGAGAAGCGTCCGTGGTAACAGTAGTATCGGGCTCCCCCATTCTAATGGGGTTGGGAGATTGATCAAAGTGCTTTAGCCACCAATGAATGTCGGCAAGGCCGTTTGCAGAAATAAACATGGTCTTTTCAAAGTTTCCCTTTGCTCGGGCCAGAGCTAGATTCTTATCAATTTCAAGTGATTTAATGTGTGCCGCTCCGTATAGAATAGCCGGGCTATATGAAAACATGATACCGATAAGGACTGCGACCTGTCTAATCTTTGGCCTAGAAATGTCTAACAGCTGAATCGCTGTGTGGTAAAGCTTATCTTTCTTTTGGCGTGTAAGCGAAACGGTCATAGCCGTGGTGTTTAAAATGAAACCTAGACACTTAAGCTCCTTTGTAGGAGAAAAGACGGATTTCTTGTCATGTATGAAGAAACCTAAATTTGCGAAAATTTTACACAAATCTTGAACGGCGAGATCACATTGTGTGAAAGACTGGCCCATAATGAAAGAATCATCAATGTATGGAAACATACAATGACCCAGTTTTGCCATGTGTGAAAAAATTGGTTTCAACAGCTTAGTAAAAAGGCGTGGTGCACAGGCCAAACCATTTGGTAGGCAGGTAAATTCAAAACTCTGGCCATTCCAGAGGAACCTTAAAAACTTGCGATCTATGTGGTGAATAGGAACCGTATAGTACGCATCTCTCAAATCCACACTCGCTAGCCAACAATCTGGGGTAATTAAATCACGAGCTGTTTCTAAGGAAAACATTTTGAAATGTTTGTATTCAATGATTTCATTTAATTGTGTTAAATCTAAAATCAATCGAATGGTGCCATCTGGTTTAGGAGTGGAGAAGATATTTGAAATAAATTCACCTTCAGTATGTTCAACTCTGTTGACAATGCCTTTAGCTTCAAAAAGTAAAACTTGTTGATCGAGCTGAAACTTTTCTAGCGAATTAAATTGATAAGGAAAAGGAGCTCTTTTCTGGACAGGCAATTGTGTGAAAGGAATGTGAATGCCTTTAACAATACTAATAACCTCTGGGTTAGTGGTTAACTGTTGCATTGATGTAAATAATTAACAATATTGCCTGCTTGAGAAAAGCTTACTTCAGTTTGTGTTTCCTCCGTGACCATTTCAGGGTCAGGAGGTTGGAAAGTTTGTGTGGCGTTCTCTACTTGTTCCCTGGTTTGGGGAACTGTGGTTTGGGAACGAAGTCTCTCTTGTAGCCGCGGTTGTCGTTCCAGCTTGAGGCTTGTCTGTCGCCTCGACCTCTTCCCCGCTGGCTGAACGGGAAGGACGGTCCGCCCCTGAACGGCCTTCCTCCTCTGCGGAAGCGAAAATCCGTCCTAGCCCGTCTGAACCCGGCTGGGTTTTGGAATTTACGGCCCTTTGCTTCGGTGTTCTTAGCACTCTTGTAGTCTACTTCCACCTGCTTGTAAAGGTAAGCCAGCTGACCCCCAAACATCTTGGATTTATCCAGAGGTTTGCTTTTGATGGGGGTAGGTCCTGAATACACAGTGTATTCTTTGCCGTCATGATCTGTCACTTTCTTTGAGCGTGCGACTTCTTTGCCCGCATCGGTGGTGACCGATTTGAAAACATTTTCAAATCTGCGATGAGTCATGTAGTTACTCGCTGCTGCGAGTAGGGCAATGCCCCGGTCCATAACCCGAGCCAAAGACGAGAACTTGTTCTCCGTTTGCATTCTGTTAGCGACAGGGATAATGGACGTCAAGGCCCCCAAAACTGCCTTATGGATAACGCAGAGGGCAGTTTCGTACCGGCGACGCTCGTCCGACAAATGGATGCCCGCATCCATCTCCTTAGACACTGTAGCGGGGATACCCTTGACTCCAGAGATCTGTTCAGTCAATTTGTTGATGACTTCCACTGGCTTAAAGGTTGTGAAATGGCCATTCACCGTTTTGCGCATCATAGTAGTGGTACGCACCTTGTTAGCTTTCTTTTTGACAATTTTCTTGCCTACTTTAGCCCCTATTTTGGCGTAAACGCCTGCGCGTTCCGTATCAGAATCCGACTCCGTGGAAGAAGAGTCGTCTGACGAGTCCGAGTACGAGTCTTTCTTTTTCTTTTTCTTTTTCTTGGACTTTTTGGAGCGCTTAGTGTTAGCCTTCTTGGTGAACTCGTCTCCCGAGCTGCTAACCGGGCGACGTTTCTTGCCGCGCGCTTTCGGTTTCGGAACCTCAGGTGCCGAAACCGTGTCTTCCTCGTCTTCCGAGAAGTCTTCCCCATCCTCATCAGGGATTTGGGAAGGGTCTACAAAGGTATGAGCCTGGAATTGGCGCATTTTCTCCTCCACCATAGCCGCCATCTTAGCCTCCCAACCTACAGGTTGAGGGGGCTGATCACTGTCCTGATCAGAGGCATGTGGCCCGGGCTGTGGGGACGGCGGAGCCGTAGCCGGTGGTGACGAATCGTAATCCGTAGGAGGGACGCCGACCGCTGCAGCGGGCGTCTTATTCCGGCGAGTGGCCATCGGTTCCTGTAACGAAATAAGCGTTACTAAACCGGAATCATCTCAACTACACAAGTGTAAGCCAGTAAACTGGGTTGAGGAACAAGGTACAGAGAACGTGTATTCCAACGTGTCAGTACAGGCGTGAAGCTAAATTTTGCCGTAGGTGTGTGGTAACGAAACCAACCAAACGGGGGTTATCGATCGTGAGATCGCCCACTCTCTCTGTTCCGTACACTTCTCCCACCCGTGGCTACAGCGCCAACAAGTTGGAGAAAATATTACGAAACTCGGAGGTTCGCCTTAAACCGGTCTGGGGTGTTTATAAAAAACACCCAGAAGCATCCCCAACATCATCCTCTATTAGGATCCGGGAGACTTTTCTTAGGAAATGAGCAACTCGGGTTGCCATTTCTCCCTGTCTGAAAAACAGGTGCCGATAGAACTGCAGTATCGGTTTCGTTAGTGCCAGCGGCACCCAAAGTTCTATCCGTAAGTTAAAAAACACGTACAAAGTCCAAAAGGGACGTGAGAAAGTTCTGAACTTTCATACGGTGATGCTATAAAGCATCATAAACAAAGTAGGCTAATAAAAGGTACTTACTTTTGAACAAAAGCAGTAGTAGTAGATAAATCCTGTTGGAGCAACTCACAAACGTCCTCCCGTTGTGAGTCACTTATGCTAATTGCTGGACCCGGATGTGCTTCTTTCTCCCTAGCCCTACGGGTAGCCAGAGGCGGCATACCGAGGTAAATATATATATATATATATATATATATATATATATATATATATATATATACATATGTGTGAGATTTATAACAATTATGCGAGCATAAAGGCACGGAAGGAAATTATTATTATTATCCATTAAAATTATCACCACTGAATATTCGCCATTTATTTGCTTCATTCCTTCCATCTTGGGGTCAGTGGCGCCACCACCGGCCCAAATCCTCACTACGGGCGCGCCCCCCTGTCATTCGCACCCGAGAATTGTTCATATATACTTATATATAGGGGTTATAAATGTTATACACGTATAGGTATGTGGAACCTATATTTTATTCGCTAAACTGTTTCTCTGGCAAATGAAGTTGGTGTTCTTGTGAAATTCACTGCTGGTGTGTGCTGTCTTGGGTTGCTGATCTGTGCTGCGGTCCTGCACTGGCCGGCTAGACAGTGCTTGCGATCACGTGACTCGCCCCACTCGTCTACCGCTGCCCCCCAAGAATTGTGGTCCCTTTATATAACATGAGCAGGGATGAAAGTGGTCTCCGCCAAAAAAACCGTGGAAAACAAGCCGAGATTATTACACCAACAGCGAATTTCCATAAAAACGCGGACCCCCCCCCCCCCCCCCCCAAGCACCCCCTATAGGATTAGCACTGTCAGGAAATCGCGGAAAATGCTGGAAGTCGGGTTTCAACTGTCCTTGTGACTATATTATCGCCCCTACCTAATGTGGCAACAAATACTTAATAACTGCATCAGTATCTAAGTTAGATATGTAGAATCAAACCTAGATAATTGTTTTCATTTTGAAAATTTGATGCTTCATCGGACTATGCAGCTTTAACGTTAATGGGTAAATATAAAAATTCGCGGAAATCCACGAAAAAGCGGAGAGCTTTCATCCCTGCACGATGTCTGCATTCACACATGCATATATAATTAATTGCTTTGGTTTTGAAAATTTGATGCTTCATCAGACTATGCAACTTAAAGAAAATTGGGAAAATAAGTATGGGCAGAGCCTGGATGAAGCGCATTGTAATAGAAGAGTTTGTAATTCGGACTGCGCATTCGCTGAAAATGGCATCGACAGCAAAAGAAATGCACCCTACCATTGAGTTTGCCGATACGTGCAGTGCAAAACTTTGATTTTATTCGAAATGAATAGAAATACAGAACAATTTGGCATAAACATGGATGCATGCATGTAGATATAATAATATAATGAATATATTTAAGACACAACTATCCATAATTAAGCATTTTGAGCTTTAAAAACCATACAATTCCCCACAAAACAATCAGTCACTTTACAGGCTGATGTTCACATCACCATATTTCTTTCTTGTTCTAAATATTGAAATGTCAAATGTGTCAACAGAAACTTGTTTCAAAGAAACATATAACCAACGACTGATTAACCCTACACATTTCCTAGCTCTCCAGATGTTATTGACAATATGATATAAATAAAATCATGAATAAAATAATTTAAACTGATTCTGGCTATAGTTCTAACACTAGTCTGAGTGACCAGATTTGTCTAGATTTAAATGCAGATGGTATAAGATGTGCTGATTAGATTGATGTGAATCCAATGCTAGATAACAGATTAACATCTTAATTTATTATATATATTTCTTAGTTGGTATTCTATGTTTCAAACATGAGCTGAAATGAACTGAAACTAGCAGATTTCATATCAGCAGTAAGGGTTTTAGCATGAGCTATGTGCTTCACGCGGCTTTGTGTTGGTGCCCAGCATCCCACAATGTACCGCGCGGCTGGAATTACGAACCCATCTATAGACCCCTTTCAATGTTTGTAAACATTGTGTATGCGCGTGCAGCTTGGCTGCAGAATGAATGCACACTGCCACTGAGTCTGCCAGTACGCATAGTGCAAAACGTTTATTTTATTCAAAGTTAATAGAAATCCCGAACCCTAACCATATAAATTTAATATAATCTATTTGTTGAATATGTTTTCTATATGTATTCCAAGCAGTTTGTTTCTAGGTGGTGTGGTTTTAGAGATATTGCACTTTTTCTGTATGAAGATTGCTCACCGCCATTGACAATGCATTGAGTTTGCAATACGTGCAGTGCAAAACATCAGTTTTATTCAAAATTAATAGAAATCCAGAACCCTAACCGTATCAGTTTAATATAATCTTTTTGGTAAACATGTTTTCTATGTGTATTCCAATCAGTTTGTTTCTAGGTGGTGTGGTTTAGAGATATTTCACTTTTTCTGTATGAAGATTGCTCACTGCCATTGACAATGCATTTAGTTTGCCGGTACGCGCAGTGCAAAACGTAAGTTCTATTCAAAATTAATAGAAATCCAGAACCCTAACCATATCAATTTAATATAATCTTTTTGGTAAACATGTTTTCTATGTGTATTCTAATCAGTTTGTTTCTAGGTGTTGTGGTATTAGAGATATTAAACTTTTTCTGTATGAAGATTGCTCACTGCCATTGACAATACATTGAGTTTGCCGGTACGCGCAAGCAAAATGTCAGTTTTATTCAAAATTAATAGAAATCCAGAACCCTAATATCATTAATTTAATATAATCATTTTGTTAAACATGTTTTCTATGTGTATTCCAATCAGTTTGTTTCTAGGTATTGTGGTTTTAGAGATATGTAACCTTTTCTGTATGAAGATTGCTCATGGCCATTGACAATGCATTGAGTTTGCCGATACGTGCAGTGCAAAACGTCGATTTTGTTCAAAATTAATAGAAATGCAGAACCCTAACCTTATAAATTTAATATAATCTCTTCTTTGAATATGTTTTCTATATGTCTTCCAATCGGTTTATGGCTAGGTGGTGCGGTTTTAGAGACATTTCACCTTTTCTCTATGAAGATTGCTCATACTCATACTAGTCATAGCCATTGAGTTTGCAGTGTGACCGGATGTTGTCCTGCAGCCAAGCAGCGTGTGCACTGACCTAAATACATGTGCTGACGTCAGATGAAATTGGTCTATATTCAGCTTTAGTATTTGCAATATGGTGCTGCATCCGGTTCATAACGTCATGTCAAGAACTCTAGTACTACTAGAATAGTAGCCCCTACTAGAAAACTGTTGCCGAGAATGTATGCGTCCAGTAGCCCACCTTTCCACACAGCTAAGATTAATTCCTGTTTACTGAATGTCACGAACTGAAGGTGTGACAGATCTGCCGTCTGCTCCGAGCGTCTGCTCCACCCATTATCGCCCACCATGACTCCGCACCTCCCTTATTATCGCTCGCCACCTTCACCCCTATTATCACCCGTCCCATCCGTTAGAGTCACGTGCGCAGTGACGAGGATCTCGGGGCTCCGTAATGGCGTCCGTCACGAAGTGTTGTCATGGTTACTTTCCCCAGATTAGCGTCCGCTGAGATGGTGATGGGTGGAGGTGAGGGTGGGGTTGGGTGGTTTGGTGAGTAAGGGGGTGCATTTCTGGAAAATCCACAGGGCACTTTGAAAATGCTTTGTCTTTACGGGAAGTTGCTTTCATTATCGCTCACCCCTTGCCACACATACACCCACACCTATATATACACAGACGTGCGCTCGACACACACGCTTTATATACACACAGATGCGTTCTGTACACACACGCACTCGTGCGTTCTACACCCAATTACAGTTACATTCACAATGTGCACAGTGTGACTGGCTTTGCAAGCATGCGGCCAGAAATGGAGTTGATTGGTTAGTTGTTGGAGCTTTACATCCTGGCAACATCTAAGGCCATATCAGAATGGGTACCGACTTGTGACAGTGCACACTCATGGTGACTTGATAGTACTGCCCCACTGGGAAATCAGGCTGCCAGCACCATGAGCTGAAATCACATTCAAAGTCACATTATCCTGACACTGAGCCAACCCGTCATTGTCCTATCATATTAATGCCGAGTGCCATGCTAGGAAACGACAAGCATCAATAGACTAGTTTGTCATTCCAGCGGTGCAGTGCATTGTGGGATGCGTGGAAGAAAAACAAACCCATGCGAAGCACATGGTGCATGCTAATACTGTAATAGACTGGGTGCAGCTATGAGATGTGCTAGTTTCAGCTCATCTCAGCTCGTTTGAAAAATAAAATACCAACTAAAAAAATATATATAATAAATTAAGATGTTAATCTTTTATCCAGCATTGCATTTACACCAATCTGATCCTAACATCTGCATTTAGATTTAGACAAATCTGGGCACTCAGACTAGTGTTAGAGCCATAGCCAGTCAGTTTTATTTATTTTATTCGTTTTTATTTATATCCTATGGTTAATAACATTTGTTGGGCTAGGAAATGGGTAGGGTTAATCAGACATTGGTTATATATTTCTTTGAAACAAGTTTATGTTGACACATTTGACATTTTAATATTTAGAACAAGAATTACTAATGGTGATGTAAACATCACCCTGTAAAGTGACTGAAATTGTATTTTCTTAGCTCAAAATGCTTAATTATGGAGAGTTGTGTCTTAAACATATTCATTACATAATTATATTGCATGCATGTATCCATGTTTGTGCCAAATTGTTCTATATTCCTATTAATTTTGAATAAAATCGACGTTTTCCACAGCGTTTATCGGCAAACTCAATGGCCGTACGTCTGTGTTTTGCTGTCAACGCCGTTGTCAGCACATGCGCAGTCGGAATGACGATCTCGCCTATAGGTTTGACTGGACTGGGAACCGAACTCCCGATCTTGCGCACGCGAGGCCCGCGCTCTACCGATTCGGCCGCCACGACCAGAAATGGAAGTACCCTAATTCCTGCCTTGATTGATGGCACATCATTAGCATACATAATCTTGTATAACCACAACGCTTTCCATGAAGCACGTTATTATCAGGAACAACTTGATTAGAGACATGTGCGTGTAGGGTGGTGGGTACGTGCGAGGCGGCGGGTGGGGGTGGGGGGGGGGGGGGGGTGTAGGGATAAAGGGAGATAATGTAGCTAACCATAGTCGTTGATAATCAGGGTGTATTATGGGTAATAGTCCCCGTGATTTCTCATTAACAAATCCCACAAAGCATCATTGTTGTCTGCATCTCCCACCGCAACACCAGTACAGGCGTTGAGAAGAGTGTGCAGTACAGTGAATACAGATGGAATTGTTTAAGTTGACAAGTCCTAGCCTGCATAAGCATTCCATTCATGAATTCGGGAAAGTGTGTCAATATGTGATAAATATTAAAGTGTATCAAAATTGACAGAATTGGGTCAATGTGGGTTAATTTGAAATTTGGTTCACAAGCTTTGCATATGGAAACACCACACCGCGGGATGATCGGGGTGGTGTGCCTGTGTATGCTGGTGCTGGTGCTGGTGGGAGGGGCAGGATGAGCGAGGTGGTGTGCCTGTGTATGCTGGTGATGGTGCTGGTGTGAGGGGCGGGATGAGCGAGGTGGTGTGCCTGTGTATGCTGGTGATGGTGCTGGTGGGAGGGGCAGGATGAGCAGGGTGGTGAGCCTGTGTATGCTGGTGCTGGTGCTGGTGTGAGGGGCAGGATGAGCGGGGTGGTGTGCCTGTGTATGCTGGTGATGGTGCTGGTGTGAGGGGCGGGATGAGCGGGGTGGTGTGCCTGTGTATGCTGGTGATGGTGCTGGTGTGAGGGGCGGGATGAGCAGGGTGGTGTGCCTGTGTATGCTGGTGATGGTGCTGGTGTGAGGGGCGGGATGAGCAGGGTGGTGTGCCTGTGTATGCTGGTGATGGTGCTGGTGTGAGGGGCGGGATGAGCAGGGTGGTGTGCCTGTGTATGCTGGTGATGGTGCTGGTGTGAGGGCGGGATGAGCAGGGTGGTGTGCCTGTGTATGCTGGTGATGGTGCTGGTGTGAGGGGCGGATGAGCAGGGTGGTGTGCTGTGTATGCTGGTGATGGTGCTGGTGTGAGGGGCGGGATGAGCGGGGTGGTGAGCCTGTGTTGCTTGTGCTGGTGTGAGGGCAGGATGAGCGGGGTGATGTGCCTGTGTATGCTGGTGCTGGTGTGTGGGAGGGAGGATGAGCGGGGTGGTGTGCTGTGTATGGCTGTGCTGATGTGGGGGGGGGATGAGCGGGGTGGTGTGCCTGTGTATGCTGGTGCTGGTGGGAGGGCGGGATGAGCGGGGTGGTGTGCCTGTGTATGCTGGTGCTGGTGGGAGGGCGGGATGAGCGGGGTGGTGTGCCTGTGTATGCTGGTGCTGGTGGGAGGGTGGGATGAGCGGGGTGGTGTGCCTGTGTATGCTGGTGCTGGTGCTGGTGCTGGTGGGAGGGGTGGGATGAGCGGGGTGGTGAGCCTGTGTATGCTGGTGCTGGTTCTGGTGGTGTACGAGGGGTGAGTGGGGTCTGAGGAGCGAGGCGGTGTGCCCGTGTGTGCTGATGGGGTGAGTGGGGTGTGAGGAGCGTGGTGGTGTGCCCGTGTGTGCTGATGGGGTGAGTGGGGTGTGAGGAGCGTGGTGGTGTGCCCGTGTGTGCTGATGGGGTGAGTGGGGTGTGAGGAGCGTGGTGGTGTGCCTGTGTGCGCGCAGCCCCATGTCCCTCCTGTGCTTTATGAGGCTACAACCTGTCGGTGAGCTGTAGTGGAAACACTCAAGCCCTTCACACACCCGAGAACACAAATTCCACCAGGCACCTCGGCGCTGAACATAAATTCTAACAACAACAAAAAAACAATAAACAAACAAGAAAACGCCCCCTCCCACGTCACAGTGGCGCCCTCTAGTGGGGGGAAGCTGACTCAGGCTGGCTTTCACCCACACACGCCCTGATGGGTTCTCACAGGTATGGCCGCCATCAAGCTCTCATAAATCCACCCACCCCCACCCTGCACCGGCGCGTCGGGCAATTGGGCGCGTTTTATCGCAGTTTACCCATTTTATTTGTGCACAATCAGGGGGGGGGGGGGGGGAAATAACCAAAAATCCACTTTTTTCCTCCGTTTTATTGTGTGGTATATTAGTTGATTAAGCAGAGGAAATTTCAATCGTGGACAATTGTTGTTTTGTTTTGCTAAACTTTTTTGTATTCATCTGGAGGTCGTAGGATTCGAACCCACGGGTTCGAACCCTGGTCGAGTCAAACCAATAGTTGTCGCTACCTAGCCTGGCATTCGGCATTACTAGGATTGGGCAAGGAGCAGTGGAATGAGGAAGAGCAATTGTCCACGATTGAAATTTCCCCTGATTAATCAACTAATACCCCCAAAGAAACAATCAGAAACAAAAAAAAAACAGTTTTTTTGGGTTTCTTGTTTGGTACATTAGTTGATTAAGCAGGGGAAATTTCAGTATTGGACAATTTGTTCTTTGGGGGTTCATCTGAATAAAGTCTTTTCATCGCCGTGGCCCTGGTTTTCCGGCCATGGTTAACACTATTTAATCACAATAACAATCTTAAGATAATCAAATATTGTTATTGCGCTCAGCTAATTAGGAGTTTGTGGTATATCTGGTCAGTGGATACATTTTAATGTAGGTGGTGTCATAGTTAAATTTCTAGGCAGGGTTATGTCGGTATAGTGTGGGCTTAGGGTGTGTTTCAAATTTAGCTAACTAAGTGGTTGCGATGTATTTAGTTTGTAGTAAGCGTTCAGGGTGTGCATATAGGACAGTCAGGATTTTAGTAAAAATGCTATCGAATGTATGGGGTAGGGGGATTTGGCTGGTTAAAATGAGTGAAATGGATGTGTAGAGTTATTAGAGTTATTAGAGTTATTAGAGTTATTAGGGTCATTAGAGTTATTAGAGTTATTAGAGTTATTAGAGTTATTAGAGTTATGAGAGTTGTTAGAGTTGTTAGAGTTATTAGAGTTATTAGAGTTGTTAGAGTTATTAGAGTTATTAGAGTTATTAGAGTTATTAGAGTTATTAGAGTTATTAGAGTTATTAGAGTTATTAGAGTTATTAGTTATTACAAATATTAGAGTTATTCGAGTTATTAGAGCTATTAGAGCTGTTAGAGTTATTAGAGTTATTAGAGTTATCAGAGTTATCAGAGTTATCAGAGTTATCAGAGTTATCAGAGTTATCAGAGTTATCAGAGTTATCAGAGTTATTAGAGTTATTAGAGTTATTATTATTAGAGTTATTAGAGTTATTAGCGGTGTTCATTGTCAGGTCCTGTGTGCAGTTGTTTGATGTATAGATTGGGTGGGGTGAAATGATGGTTAACTACAGCTGTTGTATAACTGTGATTGGTCTTCCTCATTCCACTGCTCCTTGCCCTATCCTAGTAATAATGCCAAGCACCATGCTAGGTAGCAACGCGTATACATTTTTAAGTCACTGGTCTGACTCCGCCAGGGTTCGAATCCCACGACCTACTAGAACAGGAGACGGGCGCTCGACTCATTCGACCATCGCATCTGGTTACCTTAAGCCATTATTGCTGCATATGAGACTTCTTGCACAAGGAATTCTCTGGGTGAGTATCGACAGAGAGTAGCCTCGGATGAAAGGTAGTTCAAATCATTAATCTATTAAATCACTCTAAAAATTCGAAGTAAGTCATTTTTATTTAGTATGCATTGAAACCAGCACCAGCATACACAGGCTCACCAGCCCGCTCATCCCATCCTCCCACCAGCATCAGCAAACACAGGCTCACCATCCCTCTCATCCCGCCATCCCACCAGTACCAGCATACACAGGCTCACCACCCCGTTCATCTCACCCTCCCACCAGCACCAGCATACACAGGCTCACCATCCCTCTCATCCCGCCATCCCACCAGCACCAGCATACACAGGATCACCACCCTGCTCATCCTGCCCTCCCACCAGCACCAGCATACACAGGCTCACCACACAGGCACACCACCCCGCTCATCCTGCCCTCCCACCAGCACCAGCATACACATTCACACCACCCCGCTCATCCTACCCTCCCACCAGCACCAGCACCAGCATACACAGGCTCACCACCCCGCTCATCCCACCCTCCCACCAGCACCAGCATACACAGGCTCACCACCCTGCTGATCCCGCCCTCCCACCAGCATTGATTCAAACAAAACAAACATTGCGCCTGGAGTGTAAATCAAACCGAGATTTCTGCTATTCTGGGGTGAGCGTCATAACCATTGTGCAATCTGATATTCCCTGATGCGATCACCTTACCTTTCTATATGGCTTATTACCTGTGGTGTCAGTGCAGACTACTAGTACTAGTACTAGTACTACAATATCATGGCCCCTATGTACTAACACATAGAGGACTTCACGTGATCAGTGAATTGTTGATATGACAGGGTCCACCACCCCCGCCCCCCACCCCCACCCACCCATTGAAACCCATCGATGTGATGGTGTCTCCCACTGCACCACCAGCACGACCACCCCAGCCCCATAGCCCCATAGCGCCTTTATGGGGCGCCTAGTGTCACACTGTCCGCTCCAATAACCCCAGAAGGCCTTGCCGCGATTTAGCATTAAAGAGGTGTTGGGTATGACTTGACAGTGTCATCTGTCAACCCCGTGAAGCATACCCTGTCAACTGTCAACCCGCGCACTACGGACCCACAATGCCAATTACCGGAAGCCCTTGTCAGCGGTGAAATCTTGTCAGACTAAACCCTAAACCCTACCCCCCAAGTCCCCACACACCGCCATCCCTTACCACCCCCCCTCCAAATACCCTACAAAACAAGCCAGATTTGGTTACGATATAATGATGCTACCCACGATTTGAGATACAAGATATGCCCATGTCATTTTTTTAGTCCTTGAACAGGAAGTGCGTGGATTCAAATCGATGCTTTACTAAGGACCACATAATTACCACTTTCGCAGCATTATATATATATATATATATATATATATATATATATATATATATATAAAGTGGTCATGTGGGAGGGGGTACTCCGCACCAAATAATAGAATGAATAGAAGTAAGAAATAGAATAATAATAATAACTCCATTTCGCGCCTTCATACTCGCACAATACTTATACATCACATATATATAAAAGAAGTACTATTACTACTCTTTGGCCACATCATTCGTCAGAGTTCAATATACCATACATTGTTGGAAGGGAAGGTGAATGGCAGCAGAGGGAGAGGGAGACCAAGAACATTATGGTTTACAAATATTTCACAGTGGACAGGCTTGAATTATTCACAGTCTATCAGAACAGCACACCATCGGGACAAGTGGAGAACCATTGCATCCAACCCTCGACTAGAGAACGGAACTATTGATTGATGATTGATTACTACTCTGAACTGGGCACGGTGGCCGAATCTGTAGAGCACGGGCCTCACATGCGGAAGGTCGGGAGTTTGGTTCCCGGTCGAGTCAAACCAATGATGTATAAAATTGATACTTGTCATTTTCTAGCCTAGCGCTCGGCATTAATAGGATAGGGCAAGGACTGGTTAGTTCAGTGTCAGGATAATGTAACTGAGTGGGATATCGGGCACGTTTCACTTCGAATATCTACAAAGTTAACCATTTAAAACGAAACTGACTTCGAACTAAATGACAGCAGATAATCAAACTAATATATTTAACTTTAAAAATTGGCAGAAATTCATTACCACTGAAGTGTGTGGGTGTGTGACTGTATTTATGCTGCCCATAATGGTTAGGTCTAATGACTTGTTTTCTCCACTAGACACTAAAGGCCCTGTCACATACATGTTAAGGCCCTGTCACACTACGACGTAACGACATCAACGTAGGGAGAATGTGAAGAACGTTGAACTTCTCGGCGTAGGATGCAAATTTGGGCACAAGTTGAACGTGGATGCAGCGTAGTGGACGAGAGCGTCACGTTGGTAAAGCGTAGTGATACCGTCATTCAACGAGAGAGGACAACGTCATTACACTCACGGAACGTTATGAACGTTATTCCATCGCCAGAAGAATGTTACGTGATGTTACATACGTCATGAGACGTTGAACGTACGTTGAATGTACGTTCTCCTGACGTTCTCCTGACATTCTCCTGACGTTCTCCTGAGATTCCCATTACGCCGCGTGGGCATTTCCACTCGGTTTAATGTGGGTCAACGTAGTGGAACATAGTTGAACGTAGTGAGCAGCGTTTGCTTAACGTCCGTTTAACGTCATTGACGTTCGCTGAACGTGAACAGAACATACGGCGAACATAAACCCTTACGTTCGAGCTACGTCGAAAATTTTGAACATGTCCAAAACCTCGACGTAACTCGACGTAACACGACATAATGTGACGTAGCTCGACATCAGTCTAACGTAATTCTGACGTCATCAAAACATAATCCAATGTATGTCAACGTAATGACGAAAAATCACCACGTTAGGCTCACGTTAGCTCGTTACGTCGTAGTGTGACAGGGGTATTAGTGGACGTGGTTGAACGTAGTTGAACGTAGTTGAACGTAGTTGAACGTAGTTGAACGTATCGGAGAAGTATGGATGCCGTTCAACTACGCTCAACTATGTTAGCTGCTGTGTCCACTAATGACTAATGTGTATGTGACCGGGCCTTGATTGTCTTGTGGTTCCACTTATTTTATCACCTTCAGTTTTTGTGTAGCTATCTACTTCATGCATTCCTTCTCTGCCTGTAAGCATTCAGCCACATCTCCCTATCTTCTATGAGTTTACTCGTTCTACCTATGCCTACTTTCCCTGACTGCCTTCACCTTGTTGTGTTCGTGGTCATTAGTTTTTGGTTTTGGTTTTAAGTGTAAAGTTTACCTCGTGTGTGTATCATGCTTAGTATGTATACCATCTAAGACTAAGACTACGAGTTTACTTGAATTACCCGTGTGCTTTTATTTATTTATTTATTTATTTATTATTTTTATTCATTTTAATTTTATTTTATTTGTTGTTGTTGTTATTTCTAAAACAATCAAGTAATCAACCTATGGATGACAAAAAACTCTCTCGTAGTGAACTCCCAAATAATTATAACTCAATAAATAAACCTGCTCCAGGGGCCCACCCAGGGGGGTTTCCTGGTTTCCCGGACCCCCCCCCAAAAAGAAAATTGTTTTAAAAATGATATAAATGTATATCTCAGGGACTCACATGAAGGGGGGTTTCCTGGTTGCCCAGTTAATTTCATGAGTATTTTTAAACAAAATATAATTTCATGAATCATATAGACCTAAATTCTTGCATTAAATTGATTAAGGAACACTAGATTTTAAGATTATGTGAAAAATTGCACCAAAATGTGGGTTGTTGCACCAGAAAACCATGTAAAATATTGCCCTAAAATGGGTGTTGTTCCACCAACACATGTGAAAAAAATTACCCTAAAATAGGGGTAGTTTCGATCCATATTTGGAAACTCCCCTAGCCAATTCCTGGGTGCCCCCCCCCCCCCCCCTGTGCTCGGTGTATTAAAAGTAAATGGGGGGCCCCTGGCTGATCTATTTTCATGGCCGTAGGCGGGATTTGCGTAGAACCTAATCGGCCCAACTGCTGAGGACCCTAGAGGACCTAATGATAGGGTGGGGTGATCCCAGTGCGATACACTAGGCCTGTAATAATGACTGATGGTGGTTTACTACCTCAGGTTGTTCACACAGGTCGGAACAAAGGAATGGAGAGGGGGGGGGGGAATCAGCGCATGTAGACAATGGAGTGGAATTAGATCGCTAGGTTCAGTTATGGGTATTTGCGGAATGTTTCTTTAAAATCAGTATCCCAAAGGCACATGCTTTAATATACGTTGGTCCCATTGCATTAAAACTGAACGACAATCTGTCTTTGAATGATAATGATTGTTGATTGTAGGTTTGTTGTTGTTTTACGTCCTAGCAACATCTAAGGTCATATCAGGACGGAATGATTATTGATGTATATTGCCATATATGCGTAGGCCTATATAAGGGTATATATATATATGAAGAGTTCAGGTGCAAAACCAGGTAAACACCAATCCAAAAATTCAGTTAACATAAAAGATTTTTACCTGAAAATAACTTAAATTCTCACAAATTCCATGTTTCTTGCGCTGACATGATTATGGAACATTGAACAAAAAAGTAGGAATGTAACAAAATTAACTTTTTGAGGGTTTCATTACAAAGTTTATCTCAATATTTTGATTTGCGTTTACGTGGTTTTGCACCTGAACTCTTCATATGTATAAATGTACATATATATTATATAAATGTATATATGTAATATATAAATGCATATATGTATATATAATATATATATTATAAACATATATACATGGAATTCAAATAGACGACCGGGAGCAGTGGCCGAATTGGTAGAGCGCAGGCCTCGCATGCGGGAGATCGGGAGTTCTGTTCCCGCTCAAGTCAAACCAATGACTTACAAAATGTATACTTGTCACATCCTAGCCAGGCGCTCGGCATTATTGGGATAGGGCAAGGACTGGTTAGCTCAGTATCAGGATAATGTGACCGAGTGGAATATCAGGTCATGGTGCCAGTGGCCTGATTTCCCAGTGGGGCAGCACTATAAAAAAGAACATGAGTGCAAGCTGTCACAAGTCGGCCCCCATCCTGATATGCCCTTAGCTGATTCCAGGATGCAAAACTACAAATAAGCAAACAAAACACTGTTTTGGGCGGGAAAACTAGGAACCAATGTTTGGAGTTTGTGAACCTGACGACACTTCGCCCGGACACACCTTTCCACGTCTCACCTAAACAGACGACATTGTGAAACCAGAAACCACCCTCCCCCTTCTCCACCCACCGCACATGTGACGTCACATGACACTACTGCCAACAACACTCTCCAGTCTCCGAATCCTCCTACGCTTGGCGTTCATGTGTGATTATGACTGGCACCACCGATGCGATGCTTGGAGAGCAGCTACTCCTTCTGCGCATGCCCGTCATCATCGTGCTCGTGACCTACTTAAACACGTCATATCCTCCCCCCCCCCCCCCGCCCACCTCCTCAATGGCGGCGCCCTGCGCAGCCCCCTGGCGGCGACCATTGTAACCCTGTCAGGGTATCGTCTGCGCATGCGTAATAGGACCCCGCCAACTGTCTACATCCAGAGCCCAGCCGGGCTTAGACGCAAGATGCAAATTTGCAATGTTTAGGCGCTGGGGCAATATTCAGAGAAACAATTGGGTGTCTAGTTCTTCTTTGTATACGTATTTGTGAGAAGAAAAAAAATATATAAATAAATATAAATAAAATGTTAAAGTTGCATAATCCGATGGTTTAGAGTTTCTGTCATTTTTCTCAGATAAATATACTAAATTGATTGCTATTATCTACCATACTTTAGTTTGTAGAAACTCTTTATCTTAAATTGCTAACTTTTGAGATATTTGAAATGAAAACATGCCAAATTAATGTTGACACCATAGGCTTCTGCAATCACATGTTCTATTAAAGTTGCATGGTCCGATGAAACATATTTACCTAAACTTACCTACCTATATTTGATTTTATATATCCAACTTATGTTCAGGTGCATTAACTAAGGCTTAGGAGATTCAGAATAATCAGTAAATTTATTACCCTATCCATTTAGGCACCTGCTTTGAGATAGCCATCAGGCAGGGAAGCCACTCACCAATTAGGTCAATCTCGTGACCTCATTAGTTTTGCCCCCATTCCCAGTACCATATATGGGATTAGTCAGGTTCCAGACTACCTACACATTAATAGGTCATTCCTCATCACATGACCATCGCAAGATATGAATGTGGGCCACATCAACAAGACTTTTGACAAGCTTGCCAAAATGATTTTGGGTTCTTTCAGCTCAAATTGCTCCAAAACTAGCCAGTTTTCATCCAACTGACTCCAGAATAATGAATGCCAACTGTATATAAACCGTACATTGCCATATTTCACCGGAGAGTGTCCAGTTTCTGTCCGTTTCTCCAATGCAGTAAGGAGTGACTGGGGCTTTAGGGTCGTTCTGATCACTACTCTGTTAATCGGGGCTGCCAGCACGCACCATCGTACTAAACTGATGCTTCGCCATGAATGGGTTGTTAGTAGCATGTTTGTTGTGCCTACCATACCATTATCATATTAATTTTGATGGTTTTTTACTAACTTTCATCACTTCGACCAGAATGGCATTCTTTTTGAGTCACTTAACCGTGAGTGTTGTTAACTCCACCATTAGATAACGCCACCGATATGGTTTACCACATAATGGTACAGATGGATTCGACCAGATAGTGGCACTATATTGAAATAGGATTGTGGACAAGTCCAGAATACAGCAGAGTCCGTAGATATATATATATACACGGTCCCTGAATATAGTCAGAGACTATGAATATATATACAGTAAAATCTCTCTAAATCGACCAACCATGGGACAGACTTTAAGTGGTCCATGTATGGAGGTGGTCGGTTTAGGGAGTTAGAATATGGTTACAATGGTATTGTTGGGACCCAAATAAAGCGATCGATATAGAGGAGTGGTCGATCTGTGGAGGTGGTCGGTTAGACAGGTCTTACTGCATAATGACAGTTCAACAAAATACTGGTCATGGAATTGCGATTGATGCGGAGCCTAGCTTTAACCCGTGTGCAGCACCTGTTAGAGCTAGTATAACACAATATAATATATAACATGATACAATATAATGTAAATCCGGAAGCATCAATGTGTGGGTGGCCGTCACGTGATTAAAATGTGACAGATGTAATGACGGTTTTGTCCTGAAAAACAGACAAGTTTGTTATTGACTTTTTTAGACCCCCTTTCTTTGCGATGTCAGTGTTTTCAGAGCGGCTTGTCCTTTGTTGGTGCTGCACTATTGTAAACACAACGCAATTCTATAACGGCATCGGCTCGATGTGTGTAGAAGTCTTCTTTTTATACAGCCTCATAGGTCGACGACGTAAGGGGGCGGCATAGCTATAGAAAATTAAATACCCACAAAAAACTTTTTTTCTAAAGGGAGGGGCTGATAAAAAATGGAACCAATCAAAGTTAAGGCCGTTTCCATGTGGGCAAAAAATGCGATTATTTACATTTTACGAAAGTGTTTTGTTTAGTTTTTGTCATAATTCACTAAAACATCACCAGAAACTTAGAGATTCTCTCCATAAAACACACATATTATTATTCAGGGATGAAAGATCTCCGCGTTTGCGCGGATTTCCGGGATTTTTCAATCCCGCAGCACTATCAGCGTAGATCTATACTAATACGTGGTGCAGACGCTGCAGCACTCGCAGCGTATACCACTAATAAATGCTCCAAATGCCGCAGCACTATCAGCGCATACTACTACTATACATGCTTCAAACCCCGTAGCACTATCAGCATATACCAATATATATGAAACACAACTTCCAGAAATTTTCCACGATTCCCTGACAGTTTAAACCTAGGGGAGAATATCAGCATTTCCGCTTTTTTTCCCGGAGATCACTTTCATCCCTGATTATTATTATTATTATTATTATTATTATTATTATTAAAATGCACAGAAACACAGGATATCTCGATATAATATATGCACTTTGTGTGCGTTTGTATGCTTTGTTTTCGAACACAGACATAACCCTGGTATGAAACACTACCTGCCACTTCAGTATGGATTGGCTGGGGGTCGCTGTGGACTTTACTGGCAACTGGACTCCTTTATATCATGTTATATAAAAAGGGCACTTATGCATTTGAATAGACATGCTGTTTATTTGTTTGAGTTTTACATCCTGGCAACATCTAAGGTCATACCGTCCTGATATGACCTTATATGTTGCCAGGACGTAAAACACCAACCAACCAACATTTAAGGTCATATCAGGATGGGTACCAACTTGTGACCGTGTAATTGTACACTTATGGTGACTTGTATAGTGCTGCCCTACTGGGAGACCAGGCTGCCAGCACCATGACCCAATATCCCACTCAGTCCCATTATCCTGACACTGGTTGAAAGTCTTCATCCTATCCTAGTTATCACGAACATCAGACTAGGTAGCAAAAATCATCAATTGTGTAAGTCGTTGATTGGTTTGACCCGGCCGGGGTTCAAACCCACGACTTCCTGCACTGGAAGCCAGCCAGCATTCATACCCATTCGGTTCCCGATACCGTCTAGAATGTTTTTTGGGGTTAATATCCTGGCAACATATAAGGTCATATGAGGATAGGTAGGTCTACCGACCTGTGACAGAGTGCACTCATGGTGACTTCATAGTGCTGCCCCACTGGGAAACCAGGCTTCCAGCACCATGACTCAATATCCCTCTCAGTCACAGTATCATTACACTGTGCTAACCACTCTTTGTCCTATCCTAGTAATGCCAAGCGCCAGGGTGGGAAGCAACAAGTTTCAATTTTGTAAGTCACTGGTTTGACTAGTTTGCGTTATCAAACTCCGGACCTTCCGCAGAGGAAGCCTGCGCTCTACCGATTCGGCCATTGCGTCCGCTCTCCATCTAGAATGTGCTCCACTCTTGCTTCTGTTGATACATTGGACTCGATATGGAAGATGAGGAGCGTGGGCGGGGGGGGGGGGGGGGGGGGGGGTGGTGGTGCTAAACACACACTCCCTGAATATTTGATTTTTACCATGTGTCCTTTCTCATGCATAGCAAACACAAGCAAGAAGGGCAAACAAAAGGCACAGTCAAACACGAGGCACCAGGCGCAGGGCTTAGGTCCCCCCCTAACAACATCAACGGTCTTATTAGGATGTGCACCCACCAACCGTGGATTATTTTATAGTATTGCCCCAATGGGGTACCAATATGTTTGCACCATGACCCGATATTCCACCCAGTCACATTTTCCTGACACTGAAGCAGCCAGTTCTTACCCTATCCTAGTAATATTAATTTGGTTGGTTGTTGGGGTTTTACGTCCTAGTAGCATCTAAGGTCATATTAGAATGGGGAGTAACACTAATATATAGCAAACGCCAGGCAAGGTAGCAACAGGTAAACTTGTTATGTGTCCGTCGTTTGATTCGGCCAAGGATTGATCCAGAGACTTCTCAAATCGCAGGCCGGCGCTCTAACCAGTTAAGTACCCCGTCCGGTCAAGAAGTCATTATGTTAATATGTGATGAGCCATGAACTGACCAAACAGTTATTTGTCTCTGGACAAGCTTTTTGGCCTTTTCTATCATTGCATGTGGTGGGTGACTGGTGGGTGTGGGTTGTTGTTGTTTTACGTCCTAGCAACATGTAATGCCATATCAGGAAGGATACTGACTTGTAACAGTGCGCACTCATGGCGACTTTATAGTGCTGGCCCACTGGGAAACCAGACCACCAGCACCATGACCTGGTATCCCACTCAGTCACATTATCCTGACACTAAGCACACCAGTCCTTGCCCTGTCCTAATAATGCCGAGCGCCTGGGGTGGGTGTGGCTGGTGGGTGTAACTACTGTGTGTGTCATTGGTTGTTGTGGTGGCTGTGTGTGTGTGCTGTGGGTGTGTGTATTGCGGGTGCGTGTTGTGGGTATGTGTGGAGTGTGTGGCTGGTGCGTGTGGTGGATGTGACTGGGGTGTCCTCTGGATGCATGTTGTGTGTGTGCGGTGTGTGTGGCTGGTGCGTGGTGGATGTGACTGGTGTGTTGTGGATGCATGTTGTGGGTGTGGGTGGTGTGTGTGGCTGGTGCGTGGTGGATGTGACTGGTGTGTTGTGGATGCATGTTGTGGGTGTGTGTGGTGTGTGTGGCTCGTGCGTGTGGTGGATGTGACTGGGGTGTCATGTGGATGTATGTTGTGGGTGTGTGTGGTGTGTGTGGCTGGTGTGTGGTGGATGTGACTGGTGTGTTGTGGATGCATGTTGTGGGTGTGGGTGGTGTGTGTGGCTGGTGCGTGTGGTGGATGTGACTGGGGTGTGCTGTGGATGCATGTTGTGGGTGTGTGTGGTGTGTGTGGTGTGTGTTGAGGATGCATGTTGTGGATGTGGGTGTTGGGTGTGATGGTTGTGGTGGCTGTGGTGGGTGTGCTGTAGATGCATGTTGTGGGTGGGTGTGATGGGTGTGTGTGGTAGGTGTGGTGTGGATGCATGTTGTGGATGTGGGTGTTGGGTGTGATGGTTGTGGTGGTTGTGGTGGATGTGGTGGGTGTGGTGGGTGTGCTGAGGAAGCATGTTGTGGGTGTGTGTGTGTTGGGGATGCATGTTTTGGGTGGGTGTGGTGGGTGTGGTGGGTGTGCTGTAGATGCATGTTGTGGGTGGTAGGTGTGGTGTGGATGCATGTTGTGGATGTGGGTGTTGGGTGTGATGTTGTGGTGGTTGTGGTGAGTGTGCTGTAGATGCACATGTTGTGGGTGTGTGTGGTAGGTGTGGTATGGATGCATGTTGTGAATGTGGGTGGGTGTTGGGTGTGATGGTTGTGGTGGGTGTGGTGAGTGTGCTGTAGATGCACATGTTGTGGGTGGGTGTGATGGGTGTGTGTGTGGTAGGTGTGGTGTGGATGCATGTTGTGAATGTGGGTGTTGGGTGTGATGCTTGTCATGGTTGTGGTGAGTGTGCTGTAGATGCATGTTGTGGGTGGGTGTGGTTGGTGTGTGGGTGTGGTGGGTGTGGTGGTTGTGGTGGGTGTGGTGGGTGTGCTGTAGATGCATGTTGTGGGTGGGTGTGATGGGTGTGTGTGGTAGGTGTGGTGTGGATGCATGTTGTGGGTGTTGGGTGTTGGGTGTGATGGTTGTGATGGTTGTGGTTGGTGTGGTGGGTGTGCTGTAGATGCATATTGTGGGTGGGTGTGATGGGTGTGTGTGGTAGGTGTGGTGTGGATGCATGTTGTGAATGTGGGTGGGTGTTGGGTGTGATGGTTGTGGTGGATGTGGTGAGTGTGCTGTAGATGCATGATGTGGGTGCGTGTGCTTGGTGTGTGGGTGTGGTGTAGTGGGTGGCTGTGGATGCATCTTGTGGTGCCCCTGTGAGGGTGACTGGGTGGGCGGGTAGGGTGGGTGGGAGAGGACTGTAGGTAATTGATGAGGTGACGACTAGGTACCATCTGTCTGTGTGAAGTGCCGGTGTGACAGGCCTTGGCGTAAGGTCCATACCCTGAATGCAAAACTGTGAACCTCCTGACGGGATACTTGGGCGCATGCACCATATGCGTGTGTGTTTGCGCGTGTTGGCGTGCGCGCGCATCTGTGTGTAGTGGGTTGTGGGTTGTGGGTTATAGGTTTATGGCTGCAGAAATTGGGGTGGTGGCGAGAGGGGTTCGGGGAGTTGGGTGAAGTGCGGCTGAGAGGAACAGTTGAGTTTGCATTGGTTGAGTGTGGTGGCAGAGGAGGGAGGTAGTGCAACGCGCTCAATAAGAAAGGAGTGGTTGGTTGTTGGAAGTTCACGTCCTGGGAACATCTACGGTCATATCAGGACGGAGGGAAAAGAAGAAGAAGAAGAAGAAGAAGAAGAAAATAAGAACAAAAAGAGGGAAAGATTGCTTGTTGGAGTTTTACATCTTTGCATCACCTAAGGTCATATCAGGATGGGTACCGACTCGTGACAGTGCACACTCATGCTGCCCCACTGGGATATCAGGCCGCCAGCACCATGACCAGGTATCCCACTCAATCACATTGTCCTGACACTAAGCTAACCAGTCCTTGCCCTATCCTATTAATGCCGAGCACCAAGCTAGGAAGCGACGAATATCAATTTTGTAAGTCATCGGTTTAGGGGGCACATTGTTAGTGATAAAGTGTTATAATTTGACACTGCGCATCAGAGAAACCAGCTTGTTCGAGTCCCGGTCGAGTTAAACCAATGACTTTAAAATTGATACTTGTCGCTTCCTAGCCAGGCGCTCGGCATTATTTGGATAGGGCAAGGACTGGTGTGCTCAGTGCCAGGATAATGTGACTGAGTGGGATACCAGGTCATGGTGCCGGTGGCCTGGTTTCCCAGTGGGACAGCACTATAAAGTCGCCATGAGTGCGCACTGTCACAAGTCGGTACCCATCCTGATATGACCTTAGATGTTGCTAGGATGTAAAACAACAACAAACAAACAAACAAACTTCTCCTCCTTTCTTATGATTTTATGATTACACTCGCATCGTCAGAGCATTTATGGTTGTTTTTTATGGTATTTTTCTTAATACTAATTTTAGATAGATACATTACGCTTGATTGCAAAAATCTACTTCGTTTTAATTTGAAAGAAACTTTGATTTCAAATGAAAACCTTGAAGATTAATCTCTGGTAAACACACCGAAATGATGGACATAACATTTGTTTATCCATTTTCATGCAAATCATTGCGTACAGCATAGCAACACCAAACTGCAATACCTGTTCAATGAATGCACCGTTCTCTAAGTTGGGTGCATGGGATCAAATCTAGGTCAGTGTTTTAGTTTAAAGTTTTGTTTTAGTTTTAAATGTTGTTTTAGTTCAAACAATTTGAAACTCGCCTCTGATTGTGCAGCTTCAAACACTGACATGGATACATGCTACTTCATAGTAGATATAGGAGACTGCGATGCCTTCCTCCTCTGTGGTTGGGAGGTTGTGGTGGGAGTTGAGAGGCGTTGGGAGGGTGTTCTCCACAGTAAGGGTCGAACACTTAAATAACTAATCACCCACTTAAATTATGACCGGGCGTACCATACTTATAATTACCACATCAGTTCATCGATAAATAATTTATTTTTGTTTTGTTAATAAACTTTTTTAATTTACTTCATGCAAACTAAAGTTACATGGTATTTTGACGAATACATAATAATTTTATTATTATGCTTATCATAAATATCATTATTATTTAAAAATCCAAGCAACCAAGTCATATATCATACAAACAATGGCTGATCTTGGAGCGTACCCATCGAACCAACCATGACAGGATTTCACACCTCTACTCAGCCGTTACCATGACACCACTAGACCGCGTGACACCCCTGGTGGCACTTCCTAGAACTACCGGTGACGTAATAGATGGGCGACAGAAGGCTGCCTTTATCACAAACAAGCGTTAAAACTGATGCTAACCAACATTCGCCGTGGCGTGAATAACAGCAACGTGGCTCCGTGAAATGTGTTTACAACTGACCGGGCGCGGTGGCCTAATCGGCAGAGTGTGGCCTCGCGTGCGGAAGGTCGGGAGTTCGCTCCCGTGTCGAGTAAACCAATGACTTACAAACATTATACTTGTTGCTTCCTAGCCTGACCCTCGACATTAATAGGATAGGGCAAGTACTGGCTAGCCCAGCATCAGGATAATGTCACTGAGTGGGATATCGGATCATGTTTCCGGTGGGTTGATTTCCCAGTGGGGATCGAAGCACTATAATTTATACAAAGTTGCCATGAGTGCGCGCTTTCACAAGTCAGTACCCGTCCACCAACCAACCAACCAACTACCAATGGGTGCTTAGGCCCCTAAATAAATATATATGTGCAACCGGATCAGGTGAGATGGTCCCTTGTATGTGATACGGGGGGTTGAGATGTTTTTTTTACAACCCAGGACTACCTGTAGGTTGGTTGGTTAGTTGTTGGAGTTTTACGTCCTGGCAACATCTAACGTCATATCAGGATGCGTACCGACTTGTGACAGTACGCACTCATGGTGACTTGATAGTGCTGCCCCACTGGGAAATCACGCCGCTGGCACCATGACCTGATATCCCACTCAGTCACATTATTCTGACACTGAGCTAACCAGTCATTGCCCTATCCTATTAATGCCGAGCGCCTAGCTATGAAGTGAGGAGTATCAATTATTAAGTCATTGGTTTGACTCCACCAGAGTTCGAACCCGTGGGTTCGAATCCAAAGATCTACCAAAAGGGGAGACGGACACTCAACTCATTCGGCCATCCCGCCTGGTTTACATGTAGGTAGCGGTAAGGCACTGGTTAAAACCAGGCGGTTATTGACACACATGTGGTCGCAATCAGCCGAGACAGCTTCATTTAATGAAGTGCTGAGCGTGCTTGTTTGTTTGCTGCACCCATTTGCAACATACACCTATGGGCACTTTACAGTGCTGCCCTACTGGGGTACTGGGTTGTCGGTACCATGACCCAATATCCCACTGTCACATTATCCTGTTACTGAGAAAACCAGTCCTTGCCATATCTTATTTATGCCAATCCTTGCGACTATATTCCCTGTTGCTCTTCTTATAGCGAATACCCCGTTCTAATTGATTGATTGATTGATTGATTGATTGTTTCTTTACGCCATGTCGACAGCACCGTCCTAATATAACCTTCGATGTTGCTAGAACGCAAAACAACAACAAACAAACAATATAGCTAATGCAATTTTGTTGAGTGTTAAATGCTATCAAATCACACCTATGACAAAGGCAATTTTATTATATACACAAGACCTAGATTTTCTATATTCCATTATATTAATTATCATTTTGTACAGAATTACACCCCCAGCACCCACCACAGCACTTTTACTCCCGTAGATGTTTCTAGGACGTAAAGCAACAACAAACAAACAACATAGCTAATACAATTTGTGGGTGCTAAATGCTATCAAAATCACACCTATGACAATGGTTATTGTTATTATATACACAATACCGTGATTTTCTATATTCCATTCTTTATCATTGTGTACAGAATTAACACCTCTCCCCACAGCACCCGCCCGCCCCACACCCTGTTCTTTGTTATCTACACACGGCGCAGTTAGACTTCACTGGTGCTTAGACTCATTATGGCCTGACTTTTAACTGTTTAAGCCTAATGCGTCTCGATGGTTGCGTGATGCTGGTGGGGCAAGAGGCTGCACACTATTACGCAACGCCCTTTAGGCCTATCGAGCATTTTTTTTATAACTGCTGAAACTACCATTGTGATGCCGGTACGCATCAATCAGCCCGATGTGTAGTCGAGCCGTGAAGCGCCCTGCAGCGTGAGTGAACAGCGCATGCGCCAAGTGTGGAGTTTTAGGTCCTAGCAACACCTATAGGAAGCAACACAACTAAGGATATGAGCAACTCAGTAGTATATCTTCACAAACTCCATGGCTGCAACTTCCGCAAGAAAATTAGAACATTGACAAATTAGAAATAGCCCTAGTCCATAGACAACATGGAAGCGGAAAGAAAGGGGTATTCATGTGGTGGATGGGGGTGAGTGGGGGGGGGGGGGCGGATTGGGCATGCGTAGGGAAGGGAGATGTGTACAAACATTGGATGTCACAAACACGCTGAATCTGCACAAACACTCCGTGCCACAGGAGTCAGGTGTAACTAACGAGGCGCGGTGGCCGAATCGGTAGAGCGCAGCCCTCGCGTGTGGAAGGTTGGGAGTTCGGTTCCCAGTCGAGTCAAACCAATGACTTATATTTCTCAAATTGATACTTATCACTTCCTAGCCTAGCACTCAGCATTAATAGGATAGGACAAGGACTGGTTAGGTCAGTGTCAGGATAATGTGACTGAGTGGGATATCAGCTCATGGTGCCAATGGCATGATTTCCCAATGGGGCAGCACTATGAGTGCGCAGTCATAAGTCGGTATCCATCCAGATATGACCTTAGATGTTGCCAGGACGTAAAACTCCAACAGTCAACCGTAAGTAACGGGGAAGGCTTCATGCTTGACTGTAATTAACTGAATGACCCCTCCCCCTCCCACCCCCTAATAAACCGATAACCACAAAGGCCACATAGCGGTGCCTTGCCTGAAGAGGGAGTCTTAGTAAAGGTTACTCGATGAAGGACATCAAATGTAATTAGCACTAGCAGTTTTGAGGTGCTTGTAGCCTTTAACTCCAAGTTGGGAGTCCCCTCCCCCTTCCAAGCATAAGAGCCATATTAAAGTTGCATAGTCCGATGGTTTTGAGTTTCAGAAATTTTCTGAGATAAATACATTAGGTTGATCGTTATAATGTACCCCACTATAGCTTGAAGTAACTTTTATTTGAAGTGGCTAACTTTTGAGATATTTGAAGTGCAACCATGCAATATTAATTTTGGCAAGCTTGCCAAAACTCTGACACCATAGCATTCTGAAGTAACATCTATTCAATTGCCTCACTATTCCCTTCTGTGGGGCGACAAATGTTTAATAAGTGCATCAGTATCTAAGTTAGATATGTAGAATCAAATTTAGGTGATTGTTTTGGTTTTGAAAATTTGATGATTTCATCGGACTATGCAGCTTTAAGTATTAAAGTATTATTAAAGCTGCACAACCAACTGAAAGCATCACATTTTCTAAATCCAAATACTGACCTAGATTTGATTCTACAGTATCTAACTTAGATACTAGTGCCTTATTAAACTTTAGTTGTTATTATTGCAAAGAAGGAAAACCAAGTCAATAGAATAGAACCTATCACTTTCGATACTTATAGTTATAATATCTAGTTAGCATTTTGACATGCATACCACAATTATGTTGGCATACTTTCCCTTGAAATATCTCCAAAGTTATTAAATAACTTTTAAAAATCACTTCAAATTAGAGACAACTACACACATTCCACAAATCAGCATAGAGGAGTAAACCCCCTCCAATATAAATAATGATAAGCTAGCAATGAAAGCATGAAAAGCCTATTATTTAAGCATTATACTTTATAGTATTATTAAAAATATATATTCAGTTTAGGAAAATTGAACGGTGAACCCCTTGTGCGACAATTCTTTGCCCGGGGCATTGTTGTAAAAATGTCAGCAGCGGAATAAGTAAATCCCAAGTAAATTAGCTTAATATATAACCACTGTTCAAATCATTTTTTTCCTGTTGTCTTCCGCCTGATCTTCTAATAATAGTATGATCGAAATTTCTAAACTCCCTTTGGATCGCACAGACGAAGTTTGAAAGAATGCCTTTGCAAAGTGCGATGCTGATGTGTGTGTTGGAATGATAAGATTGCCCCCGAAAATTAATTTAGTTAAAGTTGCATAGTCAGATGGTTTTCAGTTTCTGTGATTTTTCTGCGATAAATATATTAAATTAACTTTTATAATCTACCTTACTTCAGTTTGAAATGACTTTGATCTTAAATGGCGAAGTTTTGTTGGCAAGCATGCCAAAGCTCTGACACTATAGGCTTCGGCAGTAACAGGTTCTATTAAATTGACTTAGGATTCCCTTCTGTGTGGCAACAAATGCTTAATAAATGCATCATTATCTAAGTTAGATATGTAGAATCAATTCTAGATAATTGTTTTGGTTTTGAAAATTTGATGCTTCATCGGGTTATGCAGGTTTAACCTAGATGTCCACTCTTCTTCTTTACAAACAAAACTAACTTTTTATTAGTTATTAAGGCGCAGTTTCATTGGACAAGGTGTCATAATAGCCCCGCTGGTAGAATAAGTACTCTGCCTCCATCTGACCTGCCTCCATGTGACCTGCCTCCATGTGACCTTTCAAGAGTCTACGCCACAATTAGAGCAGTTACCGTAACTTTAACTTGCAGTGGCATGACTTGGCACATTTTGCAGGGAGATAATTAGTGCATGTTATGACTTGCCGAAAGTTGGCACTATAATAGGGCCACTGGATTCAATGGGCGATAATAGAAACTGGTAGGATGATAATACATCAGTGAGTTATAATAGTGTCCAGTGAGTGATAATAGGATAAGTGGGCACAGTGGGTGATAATAGAAACCGGGGACGATAACACACCAATGAGTTATAATAGGCCTAGTGGGTGCACTGACCGATAACAGTGCCCAGTGGGTGATGATAGGATAAGTGAGTGCAATGGGCGATAATAGAACCCTGTGGGCGATGATACCCCAGTGAGTGCAATAGGGGATTTTTTTTAATATTTTTTTTTTTATTGAGGCTGTATTTATACTGTCCATAGCATGTAAGCCCGGGTATCCAGGCTTGTTTTCAATGCTGGCCAGCTGTAGTGTTGGTGTTGTCTTACCAAGCAGTAGCTGCTGATAAGTTATTTGATTGTCTGCATTTCAGTAGCAGATAGATCTGTTGGTACGTTTAGTAGCCTATGTTAGTTTTTTTGGGCCCTCTTGGCATTGAATTTTTGTTCTATTCTTATTACTATGTTAGTTGTTTTCTTAGGGTTCTATGTTAGTGTTTTGGGGTTTTCTTGGGAAGAGTTTTCCGCTTTTTTCTACTTAATTCTATACTAGCCTATTTTATTTACATGTCCATAGGCCTGTACGTAATAGGTGGTTGAGTTATGTTTGTTTGAATTTGATTTGATTTATATTGTTGTTGGATATGTTATCTGGCTTTTATATTTCCGGTTATCCTGCCCTGGGCTGACCAGTTGGTGGGCTGTGACATATCACCTGCCCCCTTGTGGTGCAGTTCAATTGGGGTTCCCAGTTTTTATTTTGCACAGATATTTTTTGTACGTTTTTAGGTCAGGGATTTGTCTTTCTTTCAGCGTTTGCGCATTCCATGCCTTGGCGGCCATTTCCAGTGTGCTCCTTTCATGGGCTTTGATCTGGCTTCTGGTCTGCCTTAGTAGTGGTGCCTTGCTTGCTCTGGTGTCCCTTATGGTTGGGTTAGACGCTTAATGTCTTGGCTATATCCATATGCTAATGTTTTTAGTTGGATTATCCTTCTGTTTTCTAGTAGCTTTACTTTAGTTCTTTTGTGTAGGTCATAAGTGGGGTGTAGTTTGTCTACTTTCAGGCAGATTTTCAGGGCCCTGTTTTGTAGTATCTGCAATTTTTAGAAGTAGAACTGAGTGGGCGATAATATTAATATGCCGGTAGGTACAGTGAGTGATACTAAAACCAGTATGAAATAATACACAAGTAAGTGCAGTTGGCGATTATGTGTTGATATCTATAGCAAGCGAGAATAGAACCGAGTGTGTGCAGTAAGACAATAGATGCAGTGAGCGAAAAATAGAACCCTGTGGGTGTAGTGAGTCATTAGGTGCCGTGAGCAAATAGCCGCAGAGAACAATAATAGAACCCAGTGGGTGCAGCGAGCCAATAGGCACAGTGAGCGATAATAGAACCAATCGGCAATATTATCCCAGTAGGTGGTGAGCGATCATAGAACCAGGTGGACGATAATAAGATCAGTAATTGCAGTGAGCACTAATAGATCCCAGTGGGCGATAATACGTGAATGCGTGTGGAGAGGTGGGCGATAATAGGAGTAGCTCCTGCAGACGTCCGTGCTGAAACGGCAGTTATGTCAAAGAGTGCTGAGTCATGACACGCGAGCCGTGCGCGACATCTGACAGTTGCAGAAACTGAGGGTGCTTCCGGTGCCAAGTCGCCAACTGTCAGGCGCGCGCTATCTCTACCTGACGTCATTGTCTTCCATCCTTGTCCCCATGCCTACCGTCAATGTAGACATGCATGCATATTAACCACACGCTCTCCGTGAAACAAAAGAGTTCTCTGTCCCTCCAGAACATCTGAAATTTAACACTGGAAAGCTGGGGGGGGGGGGGGGGGGGGAGCTGTAGTTGGGGGGTTAGGGGTTCGTGGGGTGGGTGAGTTCTGGGTGCTGGGTGTGGAGGGCTTGGGAGGTTGGTTGGGGGGGGGGGGTGTAGGGGGGCGTGAGTTGGGGGGTGTAGAGTTGGGGATTTGGGGGTTGGGGGTGAGTTAGGGGGCGTGAGTTGGGGGGAGGGTGTAGAGTTTGGGGTTTGGGGGGGTTGGGGGTTGGGGAGTTAAGGGATTGTGAGGGTGCAGAGAGGGTTGGGGGTTGGGGGATGGGGGTTGGGGGATGGGGGTTGAGGGTAGGGGTGGGGTTTTTGGGCGATGGGGGTTGGGCGATGGGGAGTTGGCGGATTGGGGGAGACCTGTAGTTATTTTTTAAATAAGAGTAAAAAAATGTGGGCGATTCTCTGGCAGTGCTAACTATAATAAAGCTAAGTGTGAAGGCCTGTATACAATAAGCGCGGAGATATTTCACCCCCGTTATATAATTCCTTTATTTATACCAGCGCCAAGCTAGTCTTTAACAAAATAAAATTTAAATAGTCGATGAAGCAGGGGAAATTTCAATTGCGGACAATTGATCTTCCTCATTCCACTACTCCTTCCTTGCCCTATCCCAGTAATGCTGAGACTAGGTTACTAGCGAGAAATGTAGATTTTTAAGTCATTGGTTTTACTTAACCAGGGTTCGCACCATCAGATATAAATGAGTTCCTGTCAACGGAGTCTGACTCATGAACTGCAGCAACAAAAGTAAACATTGTATGTTTACATTGTCAGCCTTCCAGGAGAGTGTTCAAGATTGTAAATTGTAACCAGATCAAGCCACTCGTCCAAGCCAGAGTGTTGTCATTACTATCAAATGTCATTAGGGTTGTAAATAGCAATATAAAACTAGAAATGTACAAATTATAGCTCGTCAGGGTATCGTATTTCAGTGTTACCCCCATGTGTGATGGTGTGGTGTGTGTGTTGAGGGGTGTGGGTGTATGTGTGTGCGGTGGGGTTTGGGTGTGTGGCGTGTTATGGTTGATGAAAAGACACGAATATTGAATTAGTTAACACCTCCACCACACTGGTGTGTCCCACCACACAGACCAGCCTTACAGCCCCGGGGATGGGGTTTAGCGCCAACCATGCGTATCGACGCACACGGAGCGTGACGCCCCTTTCCTAGTTCCCGGATATGGTCGCTACTGCCCCGCCCCGCCCCGCCCCGCCCCGCCCCAAGTATGAATTCTATCTAATGCAATACAGTTTTGTAATGCAATCGCAAAACAATGCCATCTTTATAATGCAATGGTACAATGATGCAATGCACAGTTTCATAATGCAATAGGACAACAATACATCATTAATACGTGTGTTCCGAGTTCCGCTGGTCCCTCAGGAAGGACTGCAACTGCAACCCAGTACTTTGGGTCGCACCTTCAGCATACAGATGAGAAGGTGGTCTCCACGTCCCTCCCATTGAATAAACTTCACCAAAAGCTCAAAGTATCTTTGCGCCAATAACCACTGACTTCCTGACGACCAAACTTGGTAGGATTCTTGCTATGCATTTGTTTTTTAGTATAGATTGTTCGAGCAAATATTTTGCATTATTATGTATGTTCTATACGAATGCGAAACTGTGCAAAAGACATGGAATATTGTACTACAAAACTGTGCGTAGAAAGAAACCCATTTTCACTCGCTTCTCATCACTGCCTTCTCTTTCCTCCCTTCACCTGCCCTCAGGCTGCCAGAGCTGGCCATGACCCTCCCACCTCTCCCCACCCACACCGCTCACACCTGCCCCCTGGCTATGCATGACCAGCTCTAATTTGCGGGAAGGCAGCCGCACTCCCCTTATCCCACCACAAACAGGTGAGGCTGCCACTCAACCCCAAACCTTTTTTTTTATCTTCTTTTATTAATTTTTTTTCCGCCTGACCCTGCGGCCCCCCCTCCCCCCACCCCACCCCACCCCACCACACACACACCGCCCTGAGGCGAGCGCGTCGCGGGACACGCAAACCGGGCATGTGCCTGCAACAGTTGTTGCTTCCTGTGGCGCGTGCGCAAGTCCCAGTTCCGTTTGAATAACTTTGAAAATCCGCTCTCGACACCCTCTCCCCTCCCTCCCGCCCCACATTCTCCTGTAATCCATATTCGATTATAGCCCGAGTGGCTGCTGATACAACGCAGAAGGGTGCTTAATTGGAAATGTGTCCTGCAAATGTTACATCAGCGCGTGTACTTTGGTGGTAATGACACGCTGTATTAACGACGTAGCAGCAGGACAGCGGCCTTTGTAAGGGCTTGGTGGGATGGTGGAATGGTGGGAGGGTAGAGGGTGGGAGAGTGGGAGAGTGGGAGAGTGGGAGAGCGGGAGAGTGGGAGGGCGGGAGAGTGGGTGTCGTGTGGAATGGATGGATGGCTGGATGGTTGCTTTACGCCTTGTCGGCAACATAGGCCATATTCACGGCCAGTGTGAGGGTGGTGTGGGTGTGGGTGTGGGTGTGGGTGTGGGCGTGGGCGTGGGCGTGGGCGTGGGCGTGGGCGTGGGCGTGGCTGTGGGTTTCATTCAACTGGTGTATTTAGGCAGATAAATTGTCCTTTGTTCACCTTCAAAGTACATTCACGAAGTGTGCCCAATGTGATTGATGTAAAGCTGAATAATCCGATAGAAAATTAGAAGCATCAATATTTCAAAACCAAAGCATTTAGAATTGATCCTGCGTATTCCAATTTAGATACCATTGCACATCGTAAACATGTGTTGCTTATGGCGTCTGGCATTGCAACATGAATGATGCATGGGCAAATTTATTTTGAATTCAAATATGTCCAAAGTTGATCATTTACAATAAAAGTTACTTCAAACTGAAGTAAGGTGGACTTGTTTGATTAACCAAATTTATTTGTCTATAAAACATTATAGGACTTCATAACAATCGGATTATGAAACCGTAAGACTTTGCAGACTGGGATTACGTTGGTTTCTTCTTTTTCTTTCTTTTTTTTATTAAGAAATGTGGTGTTATTTTTAATTTACAAAAAACAGGCTTGCAGGGTGACATTATTAGACTGAGTTCGTTTCTCTATTTCGATTTTAAGATAAGAACAAAATAGCGAGAGTAAACTCTCGCCTCTTGTTCTGTGGTATTTATGAACAAGCCTTCATAATTAAATAAACCGGATGCCCGAATGAGTTGAACATTTGCTTTCCGCGAGGCAGCTCATGGGACTCGAACCCATCGGGTTCAAATCCTGCAACAGCTTTAGTTATTAGTTTGTGGCTTATTGCCTTCAATGGTTTCTTAGTACTTTAAGTGCCTGTCACCCCTTACCGGATTGAGCACCGGACACAACCGGACAACGAATTTTCTAGTCCGGTAGAGTTCAGTATCAAAATGTACCGAAATGTGTTGAAATGTTGCGCTATTGGGTCAAAGGGCGCCAGTCGAAATGAACGCTAAACCGACAAGGAACGTACATTAACGAATAGCCACCAGACGATAACTGGACGATAACCGTACGACACCGGATAAGAACCGAATGTCAAACGGACACGTACCGGACTGTTCATGGATGGGCCGAAAACATAAAAAACCAACGGACCGAATTCCCGCAACACCGTCAACGGACTCTTCAGAAAGCAAACCGGAGACGCAACGGATGGGTACCGGACATGAACCACACAAAATGTACTAAACGGACTTAAACCGGACACCAACCATACACGTCAGTCCGGCGGTATCCGGTACAAGTTTTGTGCATGTTCAAAACTTGCCACTGTACAAGCCGGACACCACCAGACAGAGAACGGAAATACTGGATGCCTACCATATATAAACTGGACATTGAAGTATTTCACCGGACAGTGTCCAGTTTCTATCCGGTTCCCCAATCCGGTAAGGTGTGACTGAGCCTTTACAATTGTATTGATCTCAGATCTACCTAGGAGGAGCTTGCTGGTCCACAATTACCATTGTTGTTCAGTTGATGGGTAATATGTTGACATACCGAAACCCTCTGATGGCTATGTTCTCCATTGGTTCCACCATGCGTGGTGGCCTAATTGGTAGAGCGTGGGCCTAGTGTGCGGAAGGTTGGGAGTTTGGTTCCCGGTCGAGTCAAACCAATGACTTTAAGATTGATACTTGTCACTTCCTAGTCTGTCGCTCAGCATCAATACGATAGGGCAAGGACTGGTTAGCTTAGTGTCAGGATAATGTGACTGAGTGGGATATTGGGTCATGGTGCCGGCAGCCTGATTTCATAGTGGGGCAGCACTATACCCGTCCTGATGACCTTAGATGTTGCCAGGACGTAAACCTCCAACAACCAACCAATGCATTGGTTGCCAGGGTTGGCGTAAACAGTCCCTGGATTGTTGGTGACACCCCCCCCCCCCCTGCCACCATGCATAACTTCAGGCACGTCACTGAGCCCCATGTGTTTATAATGAATCGCACTTTGACCCCCTATAACAATGCTGACCGCAAAGTAGCCCCCTTTTGTCTGCGTCTGGTGCGGCCCTCGCAATGACCTTCACCTTGTCCAGAAAATGGGGCAAAAGCCAAGTGAGGGTTTCTCACGAGTTGCTGGAGGTTGGGGGGTAGGTCTCAGTATCACGGGCATGTTTTAATGGAATTTAATCAATTTGACATTCCACATGCCTACGGTAATTCCTGGGGTTTCATCAACGATTTCACTCCAGCTCTTCTTCCAATGACTAGTTCCATGTTGGTCATACATGGAAATGCTCTTAACGCCAGTGGCACAATTAAATATATATATATATATATATATATATAAATAATATATTCATATATATTCATATACAGTAAAACCTCTCTAATGGGGCTGTCACACTACGACGCTTCTCGCCGGCGACCCGTCAACGTGTGGTGTATTTGGGCGAAAATGGGTGAAATATCGAGAAACGCTGGGGGCGCGTTATGCGCGCGTCGGTACACTATCTTTGACGTTGACGGTCGGCGGAGAAAGTCGGCGCGCGTTATTGGTCGCTGAGTGTTTTCAACATGTCAAAAACAACCCAACGACCGCCAGCGCGCGCAAATATATGGGTAAGGACGTTAGGCGCGCGTCGCGCTGCGTTGGACGCGCCGGAATAACGTTATGGGAACGCTAGGAAGACGGCGCGCGCGCGGGAGGGTCGTTGCTCACACGTTGCGGCAAACTGGGCCGTTTTTGTTTTACGCCCTAGCAACATTTAAGGTTAAATGAAGACGTCGCGCCAAACTTTTTTTTTTTTTTCCCCAGCGCGTCGACACACGTTGGCCGCGCGCGCATAATGGCTGGCACATACCTCCCGTCTGTGCGCACCCACCTACCGTTTACGATGTAAAACTGCCCGTTTCGCGCACAAAAATCGCTAGGTGTGCGCCCCCCGCGCACACCTAGCGATTGCGATTCGCGCATAAAACTCAGTTTTTAGTGCTAAAAGTGGCCGTTTACGATTGCGATTCGCGATTCGAAAAATGAATCGGCCCGTTTTCAGTTTTAAGCGGGTCGGGTCGGGTCGCGAGTTTTAATGCGCGAATCGTAAACGTGAGGTGTGCGCCACCCATAACTCGCCGCGCTGATGCCGATCTTTTCCCCCAAACCGCCGAAAAGTTTGACGTTTCTCGACGCGCAAGATTTTATTTTCAACGCTGACGGGTCGCCGGGAGAAACGTCGTAGTGTGACAGCCCCATAACCGACCACCTCCACAGATCGACCACTCCCCTATATCGATCGCTTTATTTGGGTTCCAACAACACCATTGTAACCATATTCTAATTCGCTAAACCGACCACCTCCCTAAATGGGCCACATAAAGTCGATCACTGGATCGGTCGATTTTGTTGTTGTTGAAGATTTATACTGCCTATCATGGATAAGCCTGAATAGGCTTGTTTTAACCATTAGACAGTTTTGTCGATAGAAAGCCCGAGCCTACACTTTTACCAACCCAAGGGATTTTTAACCTCCCACACCACATAGACATGGTATGAGAGCAACTGGCCTTTGATGACGCTGTAAGTTATACACAGCGGTGGAAATCCAAATTGGCAGAGATGGGGGCACGGGGAATCGAACCACCAACCTTCAGATTAGGAGTTCGACCTAGAAAAAAGTCAGACACTCTAACCACTCCACCACAGAGAACACCACTTTACAGAGGTTTTACTGTATATATATATATATATATATATATATATATATATATAAATATAAATACACATACATACACATACACCTAAACACGCATACATATACATAAATATACATGAATGACCACATACATATAAATACATATAAATATTCTACTCTGTCTATAAAGCCCCAGTCAGACCTCACCGGATTGGGGTACCAGATAGAAAATGGACAGTGTCCGGTGAAATATGGCAATGTACGGTTGGCATCCGGCATGTCCATTCTGTGTCCGGTGATGTCCGGTGTGTATGGTAGCAAGTTTTGAACATGCACAAAACTTGTACCGGACACCGCCGGACGGGGCTGTATGGTTGGTGTCCATTTTTTAAGACCGTTTTAAGTCCGTTTAGTCCGGTACATGTCCGGTACTCATCCGTTACCTCACCGGTTTGCTTCCTGCAGAGTTCGTTGACGGTGTTGGGGGAATTTGGTCTGGGGGGGGGGGCACACACCACTCACCACACACCACACACCACTCACCACACACCCCACACAACACACACCACTCACCACACACCACACATCACACACCACTCACAACACACCACTCACCACCCCCACAACCCCACACCACACCACACTAACCACACACACACCACACACCACACACCACACACCACACACCACTCACCACACACCACACAGTGATAGTCTGGTGGCTATTCTTAATATGTTCGGTCCATCCGTTTGACATTCGGTTGTCGTCCAGTTATCGTCTGGTGGCTATTCGTTAATGTATGTTCCTTGTTCGTTTAGTGTTCGTTCCATCCAGTACATTTCGGTACATTTCGGTACATTTCGGTACATGTTGACACCAGTACATTTTGACACCGGTGGTGTCCGGTAGTCAGTCCGGTAAGGTCTGACTGGGCCTTAACGGACACCCATGGGACTGGAGTAAGATGCCGTTGTAGAGAGAGATCAGTTATAGGCAGAGACTGACTGACGGAATGGGTTGAAACCAATATTTTTCTTTTATACTTGACTGATTAGGACGGTCCTTACAAAGTTATTTCTACAATTTGTCATTTGTACAATTAGTCATTTCTACTATTCATCACTTCTACAATTTGTCATTTGTACAATTGCTCATTTGTACAATTAGTCATTTCAGATAATATTGATCAAATCAGTGAAAAAACGGCTCGTTGTCCGAATAAGACAGTTGTCCCTTAGACACAGAGGCAAAGCTATTAAATTAAAGGGGTGCCGTAACGGGACCAGCACTTTTTGCCATTATTGACAGAGATTCGTTATTGACAGAGGATGTTATTGACAGAGTAGACTCTATATATATATATATATATATATATATATAATATATATATATAATATATATATATATATATATACAGGGATGGTGCATATATATGCATATATAAATGTATATACAGTAAAACCTCTCGAAATCGACCGACCTTGGGACCGAATTTAAGTGGTCTATTTAGAGAGGTGGCCGGTTTAGGGAGTTGGAATATGCTTACAGTTACAGTGATATTGTTGGGACCCAAATAAAGCGATCGATATAGGGGAGTGGTCGATCTGTGGAGGTGGTCGGTTAGAGAGGATTTACTGTATTTAGGGAAAGCATATACAGGCATATATATGTGGGTGTGGTGGGCATAAACCCTGCTATAGTATCAGCATAAGCATCTACAATGGCAGCGAAGCGACTCCAAATTCGCCTCATTATGGTAAGTAGGGATGTGGGGTGACTGTGTGGTGGGAGTGAATTATTGATGGTAAATCCCAAAATGGCCTCAATCTCTGCAATTGTTGGTAACCTTTAGGGGTCATGGCTGCCTGGCTGACTGGCGATGTCACATGCCGACTGTGAAGGCAGGGTGGGGTGGAACTGTCAGAGTGTCAGTGCCTCAGCTGTCACTGTCACTGTCATATTGCCGAGTCTATTAAATCCATTAAATCCATTGAAGTCAGTACCCGCATTAATGCAACCCTGCTGAGGGTGTGGTGTGCAAGTTATATGCAGACACTACGCTCTCTGAGCAATTTTAAATGATATATCTCTATATTAAACAACATAAAGTACAATAAGGTTTAACTCCTTTAATTCAAAGACTGGGTGATATTTGTGTATACTTTGAAAGGTGGCACATTGCATCTCTGAATAATCTGTCTGCAGACGGCAACACTTAAGGGTAGTACTACTACTAGCAGCAGCATACTGATTTTCGTGTGCTTTTCGTGTGTTTTTTCGTGTGCTTTTCGTATGATTTTCGTGTGATTTTCGTGTGATCTTCGTGTGATCTTCGTGTTTAATGTCACTTTTATGTGATTTTATATTTGTGATTTTATATTATGTGATTTTATATTATGTGATTTTATATCATGTGATTTTATATTATGTGATATTATATATTTGTGATTTTTGTGTGATTTTGTGTGTGATTTTGGTGTGATTTTGATGCGATTTTGGGTGTGATTATTTTTGTGATGAATTTATTTATCCTGCCCATAATGGATAAATGGGTTAACACTTGTTTTCACCAGAGAGTAATACTTTCAGTTTTCTTATTTATGGGTTGTAACTCTTTGTAGAATGCAAACAGTCCAATGTCGGGTTTTCACCATACTTTGTGTCAGTCGATTTACCCACAAAAAGCTTTTTTGAGCATTTCTATTGTAACTTGTTGATTTCATTAGTTGCTAGTAAGAAGGTATTGAGGTCTAACCATGTTTTTAAGCGTTTTGATTTCGATATGTTCATGTAGTTACTTGTTTGTGTTGTACTAAGGAAATATATTGTCAGGTGACTTGTAAGGTGATATAGTGTTGATGGAAGTGGTTAGTGAGTGATAGGTAGTGTCCGATCCCAGAGAAGCGGGACGTAGCTCAGGCGGTAGAGTGCCCAGCTGTGTAGGTGTGCGTCTTCCGATCGATCCTGCTCAGTGGACACCTTTGCAGCGTGGTCTATTTTCTGTTCCAACCAGTGGTCCGCAACTGGCTCATCAAAGGCTGTCCTGTCTGTGGGAAAGTGCATATAAAAGACCCCTTGCTGCTTATCGCAAAGAGTAGCCGATGTGGCGGCAGCAAGATTCCTCTAAAGAAATATGTCAGAATGACCAAATGTTTGACGTCCAATAGCCAATGATAAAAATATATGTGTTCTAGAGACATTGTTCAATAAAACTTGGTGTCCCATCGCAGAGTGCGTCTGTCTATAAGTGGGGCACCCTCCTCACTGAATTAAGAGACAGTTGAATTGGCTTTATTTATATTTTCCTCAAATGAGCTTAACCTTCAAAATGTCCTTCCATTTCCCCCGTCCTGGTATGACCTTAGATGTTGCTAGGACGTCAAACTCCAACAAGCATCGTACCTTCTATGTTGTGGATGATTCGAAACACTGGTCTTTCAGTCGTATATATGCAGTTGAGACAGATAATATGAGACAAAAGAATATATAACTTAATATTAATTTAGTAGATAGGCTAGGACTTCGTCGCTTATAGCTTTCTTAAATGTTAATTTGTTTGGGGTTGACATCGTAGCAACATCTAGCCTTATATCAAGATTGGTTTTCTGCACCTGCCGCATAGAGTATAGTCGAAGTTGTGTATTACTATTATTGGGCAACTCTAGCAATACAGACGTTTCTCACAGACTTTACGTTCTGGCAACATGTAAAGTCATATCAGGATGGGCACCGACTTGTGATAGTGCTCACTCACAGGGCCTTTATAGTGGTTCCCCACTAGGAGACCAGGCCACCAGCATCATGACCCAATATCCCACACAGTCACATTATCCTGATACTGTGCTAACCAGTCCTTGTTATATCCTTTTATTGCCGAGCACCAGGCTAGGTAATGACACATATCAATTTTAGAAGTCATTAGTTTGACTCGACCGGGAATCGAATTCCCGATCTCCCGTACGGGAAGCCTGCGCTCTACCGATTCGGCCACCGCATCCGTGGTGTGTTTTTTGCAGGTAGACATGATAATCCTGTTACCCTTCATCAAAAAAGTAATTTGATTTTGAAATTATAATTATATCAACACTTGTTTGTTTGTTAAAATAAGTACACACAAAACAATGATTATTGATCCAATGCTTGAAGTGTGAGGCTGAAATTGCTTCCATACGGTTACTGGGAATATTTATAAACGTCCACGCTAGAGCAGCATAGCCGGCACAGTGGTGAAAGGGGCCAGGGATCCCAGGGTGGCGGGTTCAGGTCTCATTGACCACAGGTCACCACCGCCGGCCAATTTACGAGTCACCGGACAATGGCTCCTCAAAAAGACCACGGCAGTAAACCAGGGAGGTAATTACGTACAGTTGGTTCTCAGTGCCTGGTCACTCAGTGCGCAGATAAACAGAAGTGTGTGTGTGTGGGGGGGGGGGGGGGGGGTTCACTTGTACAAGTTGTAGTGGTTGGGCATCAAGCAACCCCGTTTTGTTTGCTTGCTATGGCTCTACATTCTAGCAACAACCCTGATAGGCACTGATTTGTGACAGTGTGCACTCATGACAACTTCATAGTGCTGCCCCACTAGGAGACGGAGCTGTTGGCACCAGGAACCTGATATCCCATTCAGTCACATTATCTTGATACATGAGAAGACCAGTACTTGCCCTATCCCATTAATGCTGAGCACTAGGCTAGGTAGTGACAAATATATATTGTGTAAATCATTCGTTTGACTCGGTCGGGGTTCGGACCAACGACCTTCCACACAGGAAGCCAGCCAGTTGCTCTCATTAGTCTTAGTGATTTGGTCATCTTGGTTTATATATATAAATATATATATATATAAAGCTATGAAGAGTTCAGGCACAACACCACCAATCCAAAATTGGAGATAAACATTGGAATCAAATCTTCGAAAAGTTTTAAAATTTATATATTCCTTCTTTTTTGTTCATTGCTCCATAAGGATGTGATTATATGAAAAGTGGAATTGGACAGCATTAACATTATTTTCAGGTAAAAATCTGTTATTTAAACCACATGTTTGGATTGGAGTTTACGTGGTTTTGCGCCTGAATTCTTCATATATAGCGATGGCGTATACATATATACCAAATAGGTCTTGGTGTGCACACCAAAATTCTGCAGCAGCGACTTACTCCTGTAAGTTGATTCCTTCTATGCAGGAATAGATTTTAATTAGTGCACAAATATAAGCGAGATATGTAGGATCCAATCTAGGTAAGTCCTAAATTCGCAGACATAACAGTGAAAGATTACCTATTGCGCATAGACACCAGGAACCAGCTCCCTAGTTAACCTGGTTCAGCGAATCTTACATAGAAAGAGCCCGTTGCATAGTCTGATGAGAGCACCCAAGTTTCAAGTGTTTAGGAAGTGACAAGTATCAATATTTTAGTTTGTTTGTTGATGTTTTATGTCCTACCAACATCTAAGGTCATATCAGGATGGGTACCGACTTGTGATAGTGCACTCATGGCAACTTTATAGTGCTGACCCACTGGGAGACCAGGCTGCCAGCACCATGACCTGATATCCCACTCAGTCACATTATCCCAACACTGAGCAAAGCAGTCCCTGCCCTATTCTAATAATGCCGAGCGCCTGGCTAGGAAGCGACAAGTATACATTTTTAAGTCATTGGTTTGACTCGACCAGGGTTCGAACACGTGGGTACGAATCCCACGATCTACCAACACGGGAGTCAGAGTCTCGACTCATTCGGCCATCCCGTCTTGTGTGTGGAGTGGAGGGGAAGAAGAGGCTGGTATGTGGAACAGTACTTTATCCCCACCGCCCCGCCCCCCCCCCCCCCACACACCACCCCTCCTTGTCTCCCAGCTCCGGATTTCTCTGACCACTACCCACCGGAAGGCAAGTCCCAACAAGTTTGTTTTATTTAACGACGCCTCCAGAGCACATTGATTTTTATCATCGGCTATTAGACATCAAACATATGGTCATTCTGACATATTTCTTTAGAGGAAACCTGCTGCCACCACATAGGCTGCTCTTTCCGATAAGCAGCAAGGTGTTTTTAATATGCACTTTCCCACAGACAGGACATCATATACCACAGTCTTTGATGAACCAGTGGACCACTGGTTGGAACGGAAAATAACCCAAACTGCAAATGGGTCCACTGAGCAGGATCGATCGGATGACCCACACCTTCACAGGTGGACATTCTGCCGCCTGAGCTAGATCCCGCCCCCCGTAAGCCAACTCCCGGTGGCATGGGACCACCTTTGTCAGTGCCCACACAGTGCTGCAGATCTGCAGCCTTCAGTACTCCAACACGACTGAAAACTCCCCAAATACAAAAACAAAACAATAGCAGTCAGTACTTTTTTGTGACCCTGAGAGGAGAGATTTTGAATTGTGGTGGTGAAAGTTCAGGTCCTGTATTCCCTCAGGACATCTGGGCTGGACTCGGAAGGAAGGGCGCATTAAAAGTCACTCCATAGTGCAACATGGAAGGCGAGTATCAAACCGCACCCGATCTGTCACTCTGACCTCGTTATGTGGGCACTGAAGCATTGTCACCAGATGACCAGTGAACCGTGCTGACCATGCCTGTCCACCAAACTGTGACCAGCAGTCTAAATAATATTTGACACATTTAAATAGTCTCAACGATAACAGGCAAACGCATGGCGCCTTTGTTCAAGCCAATGTGGCAATAAGTTGGGCAATATCACTCATTGTATTGCATAACTTGTACTTATTCATAGAGTATTGAAGTCATGCACAATTAGTGACGCGCATTTGTTGTCGGTGAATTGTGGGTAGACCATTGACTCAAAACTCAACTATAGACCAACTTAGGAATCTGGTTAAAACTCACCAATGACTCCATGTTTTGCTTCCCCGTTCTTCAAAAGTAATCTCTGTTCTCCAATATGCTGTATTAATTAGTTTTCATGGAAGTTATAAATTATACCTCCGCTAAAAAGCTATTTATCAAGCTCTTTATATGCATCAGCTATTTATAAAGCTATTTATTAAGCTATTTATGAAGCTATTTATAAAGCCATTTATAAAGTTATTTACGAAGCTATTTATAAGCTATTTATGAAGCTATTTATAAACCCATTTATAAAGCTAGTTACGAAGCTATTTATAAAGCAATTCATGAAGCTATATACGAAGCTATTTATGAACAATTTATACAGCTATTTATGGAATTCGGCCTCGCATCTCAAATGAAACATTTTGGCACAACAACAACGCCAATTATAATTTGACAAAATATATTGGCGGATGCAAAACTAAATTAATGTGGTCGACCCAATCGCCATAAAGCCTAGCTCATCATATATGCTGTCATTCACTGCTAACACGTGTCTCCTGAGCCCCCAGCTCCAGTCGCCCTCCTTGACCTTGCGACCTTGAGCTATGACCTTGGCGTCCGGAGGGCTGACCATGCGCCAGATGCAGCGTTGCAAGGTCAAGGTGATAAATCAGTGAAACTGACCATGGCGACCATGTGAGAGCTAAGGGTTACAGCATTCTGCGGTCATTTGTCTCTTTATATGGCCATCTAGGGAGTCTGCAGCCGCCATCGTTTGGCCATTTGGGGGCGGGGCGGGGCGGGGTGCCGGCCGTGTGAATGCGGGGGGTTAGGGGTGGCTGGGGCGGTTTGACACGGGAACATAAAGCATGGACTTGTTAAGGCACGTGTCACTAGCTGGTACTTCCAATAGCCCCCCCCCCCATTCCCCCATCCCCAATTCCCTATCCCCATTACTAGTGTGTCATTCCTGAGGCCAACTCCCTGCCCCCCAACCCCCACTCCCATTCCCACCCCCATCACTAGTGGGCCATTCCAATGACCAGCGACCCCCCCCCCATCCCGCATCCCCATCACTAGTTGGCCATTCCAATGACCAGCGACCTCCCCCCGCCACCCATCCGCCATCCCCATCACGAGTGGGTCATTCCTGAGGCCTACTCCCTCCCCCTCCATTCCAACCCCCCATCACTAGTGGGGCCATTCAATGACCAGCAAACCTCCCCCCCCCCCATCCCCCATCCTCCCATCACTAGTGGGCCATTCCTGTGGCCAACTCCCTCCCCCTTCCCATTCCCATCCTCATCACGAGTTCCCATTGTCAGCTACCTCCCCGCATCCCGCATCCCCATCACAAGTGGGCAGTTCCCATGGCCAGCGACCTCCCTCCATCCCCCATCCTGGGCATCACTAGTGAGCTGTTCCCATGGCCAGCTCCCCTCCCCATCCTCGATCTCTCATCCCCCACCCCCATCCCCAGCACTAGTGGGCCGTTCCATAGTCAGTCCCCCCCCCCCCCCATCTCCATTGATAGTGTGTTGTTGCCATAGCTAGATCCCTCCTCCATCCCCATAACTAGTCGGTCGTTTCGATATTTCAACCCACTTCCCCACACCCCCATGACCTCTGGGCTGCTACAAGAACTTGTCGATGCTATTAATTAAGATGAAGCAGTTGACATTCTGTGGCTAAGATTAAGCTTGCCATGCGTTCAATTGCTATATATATATACAGTATATATAATGTACATAATATATATAATGTACATAATATACACAATATATACAATATATACAGTATATACAATATATACAATATACACAATATATAATATATATAATATACACAATATATAATATATATAATATATACAATATAATATATATAATATATATATTATATATTATGTATATATTATGTATATATTATATATATTATATATATTATATATATTATATATATATTATATATATATGCTATATATCAATCGAACACAAGGCAAGATTCAAATTAATCTCACCATGCGTTCGATTGTTATAGATATGATATATATTTATATATATGTACGAATGCATGGCGAGATTATTCTTACCCACAGAATATACATGTGTATATCAACCATTATACCACCATACCTGCCTATTCTCAATACCCAATCAGTCCTGCTTACAGAACTCCATTTCCGCGTGGGTTACTTCAGCGAACACTATTCATTTATAGTTATACCCAAATCGACAGCTGAAATTACGGAGTGGAAATCGATGATTTACTGACAAGTTGCTCACCTGTACTCGGACGGCGAATTCATGGAAATCACTCTCACCTGAAAAGATAAAATTACAATGTCATTTAAAACAAACTTAATTGCCGGAAGTACCCTGAGTTTTTGTAGTTGGAGGGAAGCAAAAAACATAACATCCATAATCTGGATTAGGACCACCTCCCTAAGTACCCTAATGCCGGGTACACACCTACCAGTTATCCACACCCACTACCGTATATGATCTAAAAATGCCCGTTTCGCGCACAAAAATCGCTAGGTGTGCGCGGGGATCGCACACCTAGTGATTGCGATTCACGACTAAAAACTCAGTTTTAGGGCTAAAACGGGCTGATTACGATTGTGATTCATGATTCGAAAAATGAGTCGGCCCGTTTTCAGTTTTAAGCAGGTCGGGTCGAGGCTATCGAATCGTATACGGTAGGTGTGTACTTGGCATTAGTTTTTACCCTCATATATATTTTTTTTATACTCGAGTGATTTTTATACTCGAGTCTATTTCACCCTGATATGACCTTAGATGTTGCTAGGACGTAAAACAACAACAAACAAACAAATCTATTTCACCAGGGCTTCGCCAACTAGGTGTTGACACTTCGAATTATGGTGAGGATATTATAAGAGAAATTGTCCACGGAGCATGCGCAGTGAGCTGTTAGTGCTCCGCATATTAGTTCTTCCGACTGCTACCAGAGGCTCTTCCCCCGTCCTGATATGACCTTAGATGTTGCTAGGACGAAAACAACAACAAACAAACAAACATCATTACCTTCATATTCGTACATTCATATGAATCTCATTAATACGTCAACTTAGAAGTAAGTCTAGTATAACTATCATTTTGTTACTCCATCTTCCGAACACCGGAAGTGAAGTATCCGGGGAGAGTCTTCGAAGCATGGTTTTTTGTGACCCGACTTATTTCTCCTCCCTTCAACTTCCTGTAGAACTGCAGCACAGTGTCACTATTCACGGTAGATATAATACGACACTAAATAGACAAGCAGAGAACCCATGCAACATTGTGCTGGAAAGCATCTGTGTAGTATAATCCTACCTCCATCATATACAGTAAGACCTCTCTAAATCAACCAACCGACCATGGGGCCGACTTTAAATGGTCCACTTAGGGCGATGGGCGATTTAGGGAGTTTTTTTTAAATCATTACAATGGATATTGTATGGGTGATCATGTGGGGCCCAAATAAAGTGATCGATATAGGGAAGTGGTCGATCTGTTGAGGTGGTCGGTTAGAGAGGTGTTACTGTATATCCCTTCACAGCTGCAGAATCCCAGGAAAACATTACTTTTTCCGAAAAGAAAACACCTTTAATTATATAGATACAACTGAAATACCTGTGTGCTCATTAAACACTCACTGTACATTATATTGAGCATCCTAAGTTTTGTTCGTTTAAAAATATTAATATAGGAGAAACTCAAAAACACCACACTATGGAACTCTAAAGACAGGTGTGTGCTGAGGTTATTGGGAGGTTGGATGGGAAACTGTGCATCGGTGGGAGCGATAACCAGAAGAGCTATGCCATAGGACCAGATGGGATGGCCAAATGAGTTGAGCGTCCGTCTCCTGTTTTGGGGAGATTGGGGTATTCCAACCCATGGGTTTGTGGGTTTGGACCCTAGTCGAGTCAAACCAATGACTTAAAAATTGATACTTGTCGCTTCCTAGCCAGGCGCTCAGCATTATAAGGATAGGGCAAGGACTGGTTGGCTCAGTGCCTGGATAATGTGACTGAGGGGGATATCAGGTCATGGTGCTGGTGGCCTGGTCTCCCAGTGGGGCAGCACGATAAAGTTGTTGTGAGTGTGCACTGTCACAAGTCGGTACCTGTGTTGATATGACCATAGATATTGCTAGGACATAAAACAACAACAAAATATTCCGTAGGTGGTTTGGGGTTCTCCATTAAGGAGAATTAGAATGTGCTTAGATTCATGGGTCACTACTACATTAGTTATTCTGATGACTTTGAGATTCTGCATACTTTGTAGATACATATATCAGGTTGATTGTTAATAATGTTATAATGGACCTTGCTTTTACCTTGAAGTAAATTGCATTAAATGGTTAACTTTGGAGACATTTGAAATAAAGTGTCAAATTAATTTGTGCCTGCACATCTAAAAATTCTGACCCTTGTCAATATGTAAGTTGTAAATCTCAATTGCTTCTGACGCCCCATGTGATTTGTTTGATATATGTGCTTTTGTCTGTCACTGAGTGTCAGTGGTAACATTTAAAGTCTCAGGCGCCTACTTCCATCACACATCGCTTAGCAGGTCGCGGGTATCGGCAGATGTGATAGTGGCTAACCCTATCAGATGTCGCCTCACTCAGTCTTCCTGCAAACACAGTTTCCACTGACCATCACCACATCCCGCAGGACACCCCCCGGCCCCCCACACACACACCTCACAGAGTCACACGTAGCCTTCCCTCCAGATGGCGCCCGTAGTGGCTTACTTACAAATTGTCATCAAACATCAGCCATTATAATATATTACATATAGTATGCATAATCCATTATTCGGATATAAATAGGTGCAGTTGGAGCTTGTGATTATTTAGTAAGTAATGGTGTATTTATTCATCACCAATACTCACAATGTATTTATGTCCGATCGCTGGCCAGCATGTGATTGCTCCGTACTGGCTCCACTAGCGCCACCAATGGGGGTTTCCGGCAGATTGCGCGGCAAACCCGTCACTTCCTAGTCAATTTTCAAACTGTTCTTACCATCAATGAGCCTATATTTGTGCTTTGCAAAGACGCAAATAAATAGTGTCCAACCCATCACCTGTTTGTCTCTCTTTTCTATTTAACGTGGCCAGATTTATATATATATATATATATATATATATATATATAATATAAATAATTATATATATATATATATAATAATGGCTGATGTATATATTACCAGAGAGCGTGTATATAAACAGATGAGAGGGACAACTCCCACGAAAATATGTAACACAGGCTGCAGTGGCGATCATGGGGCCAAATGTATGAGGGCGGGTTAGGGCTCGTAACCGACGCGTCGTGCGGATTTCCCGGGTTAGCGGCCAAAGTGTCAATGTATGAGGGCGGGTTAGGCAAACACCTCGAGAGTTAAGGTCGAGTTCACTAACCCCAATTTGAGCCCGGGTTAACGTCCGGGTTAGGTACCAACTCGGGCCAAATCTATTCAATGCGACCATATTTAACAGAATTACATACTCAAATCGTGAAATTTCATTAAATTAACCCTAAATTCGAAGCGTTATTAAGGCTACTGCCGCATTGGCGACGATATTAATATTAATATTTTCGAATCGACGAACGTAAAGTACACAAATCGCCGCCGCCGCATCGACGTCGCTTTCCATACTAGCAGTGGTGACGGTTTGTTTACTGTACGTTCGTCGATTCGAAAATATAACTCTTAATATCGCCGCCAATGCAGCAGTAGCCTTAATAACGCTTCGAATTTAGGGTTAATTTAATGAAATTTCACGATTTGAGTATGTAATTCTGTTAAATATGGTCGCATTTAATATATTTGAGCCTAATATATGGCTACAAACGCAGAGGGATTTCCCAAATCTATAAATAACTGAAACGTTAGCTAACCCGCACACGCTTTGGTCACATACATCCCCCGTGACACATATATTAACGCCGACAATAGATACCCCGCCGGCCGCCCTTAACTCCGCAGCCGATAAATTGTGCTTCATACATTTAGCCCCTGGCGGTTATTGTTGAACAAGCCTTGAGTTTGCCGGTACCCTCAGTGCAAGACATTAATTTTCTTAAAAGATTAATAGAAATCCAGAACCCTAACCTTATAAATTCAATATAATCTTGTTGGTAAACATGTTTTCTATATGTGTACTAAGCGGATTGTTTCTATTTGGTGTAGTTTTAGAGATATTTCACTTTTTCTGTAGGAAGATTGCACACGACCATTGACAATTCCTTGAGTTTGCCGTACGCGTAGTGAAAAACGTCAGTTTTATTCCAAATTAATAGAAATCCAGAACCCTAACCATATCAATTTAATATAATCTTGTTGGTAAACATGTTTTCTATATGTGTACTAAGCGGCTTGTTTCTATTTGGTGTAGTTTCAGAGATATTTCACTTTTTCTGTGGGAAGATTGCACACGACCATTGACAATGCCTTGAGTTTGCCGTACGCGTAGTGAAAAACATCAGTTTTATTCCAAATTAATAGAAATCCAGAACCCTAACCATATCAATTTAATATAATCTTGTTGGAAAACATCTTTTCTATGTGTATTCCAATCAGTTTGTTTCTAGGTGTTGTAGTTTTAGAGATATTTAACGTTTTCTGTATGAAGATTGCTCACTGCCATTGACAATGCCTTGAGTTTGCCCATTTGTTCAACAACCACCACTTGGAGCGCCACAGTCGGCAGCTGTTACAGGATCTAGTATGACAGTTGTCCCTCTCATCTGTTTATATACACGCTCTCTGATATTACCTATATTAATACACATATCATGCACCACATACATCACAAACATCCCATGCATGACATCCATCATAAGCACCGCATACATCACATACATACATTACATAGATCGCATACATTACATAGATCGCAAACTGTGCATACTGTGCATGCGCATACTATGAATACTATGCACACTATGCACACAAATGTAATTGTACATCTAGAGTAGGCATCGAACACAAACTCTTACCATTCCAGGGATAGCATGCACTACACTACCTAGGTTCCCTGATGCAATCGCCCTGTCCACGCCCAGCTATGTGGTTTGTTGCCTGAGAGGTAACTGTAGATTACTACCCTCGTCCAACAGCAATTGTGAGTCTTTTAAATGGTTTACATCTATAACTATAAGACATTCAATACTTTCAATTTCATACATACAGGCAATACACTTACATATACTCATACACAGGGTAGGTTAAACAACCATACATAATGCAGCTTGTACAGGATCTAGGTCATGTGAGTGGTGTCGGGCGCGTAATGAAAATGGGAAATATTGCACCAAGAGCAGTTCTCGAACCCATACATAGAGGCAATGCACTTACATATATACATACACAGGGAAGGCTAAACAACCATACATAATGCAGCTTGTACAGGATCCAGGTCATGCCAGTGGTGTCGGGCGTGTAATGAAAATGGGAAATATTGCACCAAGAGCAGTTCTCGAACCCATGCCTTCTGCCATACGAGGGCTAGTGTGCTAACCATTACAATACCTAGGCTCCATGGTCCAGCCACTGTATCCACGCCTATCTGTCTAGGTCCTTGCCTGAGATTGAGAATTCAGTGCAGGCTACTATTACTACTAATAGTACTATACGATGCATGCTTTCCATATTATAATTATATATAAAGAGTGTAATATATTATACGTATGTAAATGGGCGCAATTTGATAAGTATTGGTAGGAACTTAGGTGTTGGTTATTGTTGTTATATTTATATTGTCCAATCGCTTGCGAGCCCGGGACTGCATGATCGTGGCACCAACCGCGTGTTCCACGGCCTTGTCGCGCTACTTGGTCAGTATTCACCCGAGTTTCAAACTTTTGAAACCGGTAAGCATGATTGCAAGTAATAGATGTATGTCGAACCCATCTCACGTACGCTTTCCACCGGCTTTGATATGTAGACAGATTTATATATATATGTATATATATATATATTTTATGTATTATATATATAGACCCATTTGCAGTTTGGACTATTTTTCATTCCAACCAGTGGTCCACCACTGGTTCATCAAAGGCTGTGGTATGTGATGTCCTGTCTGTGGGAAAGTGCATATAAAAGACCCCTTCCTGCTTATCAGAAAGAGTAGCCTATGTGGCAGCAGAATGACCATATGTTTGATGTCCAATAGCCGATGATAAAAATCAATGTGCTCTACTCAGCCTAGAGGCATCGTTAAAAAAAAAAAACTTTCCTTTTTCCTTTTTATATTATGTATTGTACGTATTATATATTACATATTACAATTACGTATTACATATCACACATTATATATATACAGTAAAACCTCCCTAACTGACCACCTCCACAGATCGACCACTCCCCTATATCGATCGCTTTATTTGGGTCCCAACAATAATATTGTAACCATATTCTAAATCCATAAACCGACCACCTCCTTAAATCGACCACTTAAAGTCGGTCCCAAGGTGGGTGGATTTGGAGAGGGTTTACTGTATATGTCATGTGAAATTCGCTCACGTCAGTACCCTCCGCGACCACCGATCTATTATTTAGTACACCGGGGCCCACATGAAGATCGGCGAGCTGTTAGTGCAGTGGACACACCCGGCGGAGATAAGAAGTAGATATCAACACCTGACCGCTGGCTAATGTCAAGGGCGGATCGCGGGCCATTCAAGGTCACGGGAAGATCAGCGCTGGGTCGGCAAGGTCAGACTGACCAGTCGCAGTGTGGCGACATGACGGCTGTCACGTGATGACGTGACGGCTGTCACGTGATTCGTGACGCTAATGGCGTCTGACGTTGTCCAGTGCGGTTCCCATGGACCTTGACCAGAATGGTCGCCACGCTTCCTGGACCCAGTAACGGTTTTATATTGGCACTGCATGCTGCAGTAGCAGATGAGTGTACTTTCGTTTGTTTGTTTGATTGTTTAACTACCCGCGAGCACACAAAAAGTAAACATCGGCTATTGGGGGTTGGGGGGTTGGGGGGGTTATATAGTGGTTAAATATAAGTGACTAAAATGTTACATTTCAAACAGGTAAAATAGAGCATACAACTGTCGTCAAATCATTTCACATTTCAAACAGTGACCACACCAAACGTCTGGGAGCAACGGTGGCATTGGTAGCCGTTCGGCTTGTTATGCCGTTAATAATTGCGGAAGTTGTGTTTCCGCGGTTGTTCCAGAACAGTGTGCTGCCGACGTGTGTTACACCGGGGCTGGAAGTGTTGGCGTTGACACATAAGACGCCACTGACTAAATAGAAAATAATCTTTTGGTAAAAACTAGTTATCCTCAAAAATGTAATAATAAGTTGCGGATGGAATCGGAACGATTCCACCGCACCCTAATTTCCAAGCATCTCTAACTGGTTGTAGGTGAGGACATCTCACTAAAATTTGACGTGCTGTCAGTATACACTGGCAGTGCTCACACTGAGGTGTCTTGTGTATATTCATAAATCCTCACCCATCTCACACTTGTTTGTTCTGTTGTGTCATATTTGTGAAGTGGGTAGGAGAAATTACAGACAATTGGTCTTCCTCATTCTACTGCTCCTTGCCCTATCCCAGTTATGCCAAGCACCAGGTTGCGACAAGTAGCAGTCATCAAGTCATTTGTTTCACTCAGCCAGGGTTCGAACGCATTTATCAAACCCCATGAGCTTCCACATGAGAAACAGGAGCTCCACTAATTCTGCCATCCAATTTGAATATTCAAATAATAAAAAAATTAAAAAAGTTAATTAATTCGATAGCCTTCAGTTTCTTCCATATTATTTTTAGATAAATATATTACGTTTGGTAAATATTCTTCTTCTTCTTCGCCCGTTGAGGCGTCAGCACCCACCCACACAAACACCTCCTCAGCCGTGTCATAGATGAACGTGTCGGCTACCGCCCAACTTTGGGCATAGGCCACGAACAAGGGCTCTCCAGTTTTCCCGGTCCTGGGCCTTGAGTTTCTTGTTCGTGATTCTGTAACGTTGTTCTTTTTCAGGGGTGGGGTTGTTGGCCCCACGCCCAACCCCCAACCTGGAGGACCAGTTGCTGCTCTTAGTCTGTCATCTACCATGAGTCCTGCCCGGCTTGGTTAAACCTGCCAGGTGACGGAGCCACACAAGCCTCCCCACCACGACAAGGTAGCAACACATTGGGGGGGGGGGGGGGGGGGGGGGGGAGTCCTCTGGCAATTATGCCAGGGTACTAAATATAGTCCACTTCAATTCAGTATGAATTACTTTGTATTTTAAAGTATTAACTTAGAAGATATTTGAGGTATAATATATATTATTAATATATCATATTAAATTTAGTACGGCCGCCGAAATGCCGAAAATCATAGGCTTCAGCAGTAACGTGTTTTATGGAATTGTTCTAATTTTCAAAACCAAAACACTCATCTAGATTTGATTCTACATATCCAACTTAGATACTTGTGCACACATTAGATATTTGCTACCGCATAGAATGGAATAGTGAGTCAATTTAATAGAAGCTGTCACTGCTGAAGCCTATTGTGTCAGAATGTCAAAATGCATGTCAAAAATAATTGTGCATCTTTTCATTTTCGATATCCCCAAAAGTCAACCAGAAATAAAAATTACTTCAAGCTACCATAAAGTACATTATAACAGTCACACTAATCTATTCATCCTAAAACCTGGCAGAAACGATCCACCTGGGCACCTTTATTTCCAATAGCTGGGGCTGATGGGGGGGGGGGGCGTAGTGTAAGGGGGGAGGGGATTTCAGTATTAAAACCAAACATAAGAAATAGTCACTGTACTTTTCGGTAGCTAGTCAATACCTTGACCGACACCAATCCTTTGTTGTGTTTAACTTAAATTAACAGCATAGTAAACACTGACACTCTGTCGTGTCCACACTCCAGATCAAAAGAGCGCCTCAAATATGGTTGCTTATCTCTTAGCCCACGCCTAATATAACCTTCAAGTTAATCATCGGGAAATTACCCAAATTCAATGGAACGCTAGAGTTCCTTCACGAAGCAACCTATCTGTTCATCTCTTGATTTGAACCCCCTAAGGCACTGCAAAACAAACAAAGAGGGGGGGGGGGGGCGTGTATGGGTTGGTGGTTTGGACGGGAGGGGGGCAGGAGGGACTGATTGTGCTCGCAAACTCCCACTGTCCACACGCGATTTATACAGACAGGCCTAATTAAGCCTAGCGGGACTAATTGCACATGTCGGTTAGTTGGTTGTTGGAGTTTTACGTCCTGGAAACATCTAAGGTTATATCAAGATGGGTACCAACTTGTGACAGTGCACACTCATGGTAACTTTATAGTGCTACCCCACTGTGAGACCAGACCACCCGATATCCCACTCAGTCACAATATCCTGACACTGAGCAAATCAGCCCTTACCCTATCCGAATAATGCAGAGCGCCAGGCTAGGACTTAGTAGGAGGCGACAAGTATAAATTTTTAAGTCATTGGTTTGACTCGACCATGGTTTGACGACCCACGATCTATCAAGACGGGAGACGGACGCTCAACTCATTCGGCCATATCGTCTGGTGGGAGGGGAAGGAGGGATTAGAGGGTGCTCTCAAACTCTCAATGTCCACACATGCTTTATACAGGCAGGCCTAATTAGGCCTAGCGGGGATAATTGCACACATGTAGGCAACGCTGTTGTGAATTCATGTAGATGGAATCATAATCGATTGGTTATTATTTACTTTGCGCTTCGTTGATCCCATTATTTCGCTGGTCACGGGGCTATAAAAGTAACTTTATGACTAGACACAACGGCCAGCACTGGTACTGTCGTCGAACACTAAGTCGTACTAACAAAACTCTTATGCCATTGGTTCCCAGAAATTTATGTTAGAATTAGTTTGTAACAACGGGATGGCCAAATGAGTTGAGCATCCATTTCCCATTTGGCCGTGGGCAGGTCATAGTGTTCGAACCCTGGCAGAAACAAATGAATGACTTAACAATGTATACTTGTCGTTACCTAGCCTGGTGCTCGCCGTTACTAGGAAAGGCCACGGAACAGTGGAATGAGGAAGATCATCTGTCTGTGGCTGAAATTTTCCCTGCTTAATCAACGATTGTAACAATAAAGCCAAATAAAATCATATGCAAGGAAAACATACATGGACACCAATTCACACAGTGCACGTAAATGTAATATATTATTCTGTATCTGAAATAATATATTATTCTATCTCTGAAAATTCAAATGACTCTAATTTATTCTACCCACTAAGCTCGATAAATCATTATTTAATTAAAGTTGCATAGTCCGATGCTTATGAATTTCTGACATTTTCTGATATAAATACTGTCGTGGGGGTGATGAAAATGGGAAATATTGCGCCTAGAGCGGGACTCGAACCCACATCTCTTTGCATTCCGGGCCAGTGTGCTAACAATTACACCACCTAGGCTCCCTGATATCAACACACTACCCACACCTACTTGTCTATGCGGCTCCTTGCCTGAGAGGTCAGTGCAGACCACTACACTCATCCCCCTGGAATTGTAAGTCTTTTAATGCTTACAATTACATACATACAGGCAATGCAATGCACTTACATACACAGGGTAGATTCAACAACCATACAGCGCGTAGCTTGTACAGGATAATGGTCACGGCAACCAGTGTCGTGGGGGTGATGAAAATGGGAAATATTGCACCTCGAGTGGGACTCGAACCCACATCTCTTTGCATTCTGGGCCAGTGTGCTAAGCATTACACCACCGAGGCCCCCTGATATCACCATACTGCCCATGCCTACCTGTCTATGTGGCTCCTTGCCCGAGAGGCCAACGCAGACCACTACAATACATTATGCTAATCATTATAGTTCACATTTGAAGTAACTTCGATTTTAAATGGCTAACATTGGAGAGATTTGCTGTCAAATCATGCCAAATAAATTTCAGTAAGCGCGCCAAAACTCTGGCACCACAGACTTCAATAGTAACAGGTTCTATCAAATTGGCTTATGACCTTCAGTAGACGACCTTCTATGCAACAAAGAAAAGTTCAATAGGTACACCAGTATCCAAGTTGAATATGTAGAATTAAGTCTAGATAATTGTTTTGCTATTGAAAATTTGATGTTTTTATCGGACTATGCAATTTTAATCTTGTAATTAAGACAAAAGAACTGGGCGTTTATTGCGAATCGCGCGCCTTTACCCCTCTCCGTCGCGCATGGTCACGGACGCGTGCCTCGTCGACGTGGACCAATCAGAGCGCAGTAAACCCGACGACCGTGACCGAGTAGTGGCGCGATTCAACAATACAACCGAATAATCCCCTTCAAATTAAACTGACGCGAAACGAGGCTGCGTGAATTGATTTTTGATTCGGTGCCAACATTTAGAAATTTTGTGAATGGTGCATATACGGGTGGTGCATTGTGAAAGTAAAGGTGGGATTTAAAAAAAAGTTATATATTTAAAAAATATTTTTTTTATTGTTTTTATTGGTTCAGATTTTATTTCAGACATTTGCGCTTTGTTGTGAAGCGGTTGCTGGGGCCAGGAAATGTTGCGACTCCATAGGATTCGTGACACACACAGACACACACAGACACGCATCACAGACACATACAGATACACAGACACACACAGACATACATACACATACACACATACATACAGAGACACGCTAACACACATATATATACTGGACCGAATGGCCGAATTGGTAGAGCACAGGGTTCCCGTGTAGGAGATCGGGAGTTTAATTCCCAGTTGAGTCAAACCAATGACTTACAAAATTGATACTATAGTCGCATCCCAGCTTGGCACTCAGCATTAATAGGATAGGGCAAGGGCTAGTTAGCTCAGTGGCAGGAAAATGGGACTGAGTGGAATATTGGGTCACGGTGCTGGCTGCCTGATTTCCATGTGGAGCAGCACTATCAAGTCGCCATAAATCGGTACCTGTCCCGATATGACTTTAGATCTTGCCAGGACGTACAATTCTAACCAACTGTAATTATACATTGTGGGCCTATATATATACAGACTCTATCCATGTATATAGACTCTATCCACACACAGTGACACACAGACACATGCATATGTATATATATATATCTATATCTATATATATATATATATATATACATATTAATAGCTGCATCCATGAAACCAGGCACATGGCATCAGGTTGTTGATTTCCTATGGATGATGATGATGATGATAATAATAGTCAACAACTATAAAAGGAAAATCTTCTCTCCACTTGTCAGCCACTGAATAGTGCATAGATAACGAAAGGCATGGACCATGACCGGCAACATTGCAATTTGGGTTGAGGATGCCCATTTTATAGGTTGGCGCCAAAACCCGTCTGCACAATGGCGCTCGGTCCAGGTCTGACCTTTGATTGACATTGAACTTGACCTTGACTGCTAAACTCCCGCACATACGATCATGCAACAGGTTTAAGCTAATTTCGAATATCTGGTGTACAACCCCACCCCCACCCCCACCCCCACCATCACACACACGTACACGCAAACACATGCAAACACAACCACATGCACGCACACGCACACACGATACCCTCCTTCATCGTCTGCCTTTCAGCGTTCCTTCCGCTCCCGCCCTTTTAAGTCTGGCTCTCTCTCGCCGAGTCTCGCCGAGTCTCGCCGGCGGTCTGGCCGACGTTGAAAGGTCGTCTGCTTATTCGATTAACGCGTCTCTCGTTGCATCCTGGTCCGCGATCTCTATCACAAAGTCTCGCAAAGTCTCGCGCTAACTGGGCGTGACTTGCAAAAAAATTAAGGCGCGCCGCCATGTTGGCGGGAACACAGGGCTGGTTTGTCACTTGTCCCCGACAGTCGCGTCGCGCCCCTTGAAGTGGGCCGAATAAAATCATCACTTCCACCTGACTGGGTCGATGCGGTGGACATCGGCTTGGAGGTTGGGGTGGGGATGGGGAAGGGGGTGAAGCGGTGGGGAGGGGGTGGTGTGCGGTGGTGAAGGGGTTGGTTGGTTGGTTGGTTGTTGGAGTTTTACGGCTTGGCAACATCTATGATCATAACAGGACTGGTACCGACTTGTGACAGTGCGCACTCATGACGACTTTATAGCGATGCCCCACAGGGAAATCAGGCTGACGGCACTATGAACCACACTATCCTGACACTGAGCTAACCAGCCATTGCCCTATTCTATTAAAGTTGCATGGTCCGATGATTAGTAGCTTGTAACAATCAATTTGATATATTTATCTAAAAAATAAGACAACAATTCAAATGCCATCGGACCATGCAAGTTTAATGCCTAGTGCCAGGCTAGGATGCGACAAGTATCAATTTTTAAAGCATTGGTTTGACTCGACCCGGAACCGATTCGGCCACCCCGGCCGGTGTAGTGAGGAGGTGGTGAGAGGGTGAGGGGTGCTGAGGGGGTGGGGATGGGGTATAAAGTCACCATGAGTGTGCACTGTCACAAGTCGGTACCCATCCTGACATGACCTTAGATGTTGCCAGAATGTAAAACTCCAACAATAAACCAACAAACTAGAATACAGCAGCACACACAGTTTTTGTTTTCACCCACCCCCCTGCCCCCCTTCCCGAGTAAAGGATTGGTGGGGGGAGGGGGGGGGGTACTCGCCTACACAACACGCGCGCACACGCATATCCAATCAGGACGTGCCTCACTAAATAAAATCACTCATGCATGACTCCAGCCAATCATTCATTTCGGCATCACTCTCCCACAGAGAGGGGGAGGCATGGTTCCCTAATCAGGGTTTCAAATTTCGAGTCAAAACACATAAAAAACGACATATTGTTGAAGGGAAATAACATTAGACAATGTGGTATGACGCGCTTCTTGTACTCTTTATTATATATTTATACATATATATGTATATATATATGTACAAATATATTTTTGATAGAACCAAAGGCTAAGGGAGCAAACCCTAACAGAAAACTATGTTACCATGGCAGCATTAAGGGCAGTGAGCCACTGCAGGGACAAATAGTTTGTGCCTGTCTTGACGTTTCTTGTCAGTGTGAGACCTCTATGTGCTCCCCGAGAGAGTGCCGTTAGTAACTTGTCAAAGCCAGCAGCACTTCAACACTTTGCAAGCAGCTTTTATGAAATGGTTAAGTAATGAAGGCAGTCTTTGTCGTATTGCAATTGACAGCATGATGATCATATATATATACACACATATACATACATTATTACATATATATATTAATTGCACACTACACATTATATTTTTTTGTGCAGTTGTTTGTTGTTTTACATCCTAGAAACATCGACGGTCATATCAGGATGGGTACCGACTTGTGACAGTGTGCACTCATGGCGACTTTATAGTGCTGCCCCACTGGGAAATCAGGCCGCCAGCACCATGACCTGATATCCCACTCAGTCACATTATCCTGGCACTGCACAAACCAATCCTTGCCCTATCCTATTCCTAGTAATGCCGAGCGCCAGGCTAGGAAGCGACAAGTACCAATTTTTAAGTCATTGGTTTGACTCAACCAGGGTTTGAACCCACAAACTCATGGGTTCGGATCTCCCAATCTCCCAAAACAGGGAACGGATGCTCAACTCATTTGGCCACCTCGTCTGGTCTTATATATTCTACATATATGTGAAGGACATCATATGACATATGATATATAACACGTGCTAGAAGATAAGTGGCATGTGGAATATGATTTCTTTTCCCATTTGTTATATTCATTTATTGGGCAGGGACAATTTCAATCGCAGACAATTGGTCTTCGTCATTCTATCGCTCCTTGTCTTACCATGTTAATATTAAGCACCAGGCTAAGGTAACGACAAGTATTCATTTTCTAGCCCCCCACTCATTCAGCCAACCATCTGGTCGGACATCATATGCCACATGTCACATGACATTATATGGGATCTGACATTGAAGATGGGCCGGACGGGATGAACAAATCGGCTAGAGTACTGGCTGGCTTCCTATGCGGAAGGCCGTGTGTTTCAACCCCACCTGAGTCATACCCATAACTTACGAAATTTATATTTGTCTCTACCTAACCGGACGCTCGACATTACTAGGATAGGGCTAGGACTAATTTGCTCAGTATCAGGATAATATGACTGAGTGCGATATTGGGTCCTGGTCCTGTGGTCTTCCATTGAGGCAGCACTATAAAGTCACCATGACTATGCGCCGTTACAAGTCGGTACCGGTCCTGATGTGACATTAGATTTATTAGAAAATATAGCTCCAACAAACAAACATCTATTAGAATTGTACAAATGTTATAGTGCACAAATCCTCTGGTGCTACTGACACTGGTCAACATCCGGTGGAGGAGAGGTGGACCGAGATGGTGTCCCTGGTACTACTAGTACTAGCAGTGGTACTGTGTTGCGGCTAATGGAGTATAACAATAATCATAATAATAAGTAATATTCCCCTCCGTATTTTTATACTCGCATCATATGTTATACATCACACACACAGATCTATACAGTAAAACCTCTCTAACCGACCACCACCACCGATCGATTTCTTTGAAAAACTCCCTAAGCAGACCATAGTGGTGGTGTTCTCTGTGGCAGAGTGGTTACAGTGTCTGACTTTTTTCTAGGTAGGACTCCTAATCTGAAGGTTGGTGGTTCGATTCCCCGTGCTCCCACCTCTGCCCCTTTGGATTTCCACCGCTGTGTATAATTTACAATGTCATCAAAGGCCGGTTGCTCTCATACCATGTCTATGTGGTGTGGGAGGTTAACAATCCCTTGGGTCGGTAAAAGGGTAGCCTCGGGCCTTCTATCGACAAACTGTCTAATGGTGAAAACAAGTCTATTCAGACTCATCCATGATATGCAGTATAAATCTTCTTTAAAAAAAACCTCCCTAAATGTACCATTTGAAGTCGGTCCCATAGTCGGTCGATTTAGAGAGGTTTTACTGTATGCATATACACCAATGTGTGTATATCCAGTGTGTGTGGCGCGAGGGGTGAGCACCTGTATACAACTCCCCGACAGCGGGGGGGGGGGGGGGGGGGGGTGCACCCCCCAATGCGCCTATGGAGGAAGTAGCAAAGTATATATGTTCCCCTAGCATTTATACTTGTATAATGCGCAATGCCTCATATATATATATATATTTTTTTTTTATAAATATGTTTTATACATACAAAAAATTGTATCTGGGTGTGGTCGCCTATACCTGCTTACTGTACACAAAACACTTGGAATTGCAAAGGATAGATACAGATCTCTCACACTCACAGGGAGAAATAAAAGCCATGTAAACATCAGCAGTGAGCTCTGAGGGCAGGCGTACCGGTTGACTGGTTCCAGAGTTGGCCTACAAAGGAGGAACTAAGTGGTTTGAATCTACATGGGACAATTTGCTGGGAGCTGCTAATGGTCCACACGCATGCTACCAGTCCCACCTACCAACAACCCACCGAGCAGCCCCGCCAAATGGTCTATACACCCATGCTACCAGCCCCACTTACCAACAACCCACTGAGCAGCCCCGCCAAATGGTCTATACACCCATGCTACCAGCCCCACTTACCAACAACCCACCGAGCAGCCTCGCCAAATGGTCTATACACGCATGCTCCCAGCCCCACTTACCAACAACTCACCGAGCAGCCCCGCCAAATGGTCTATACACGCATACTACCAGCCCTGTTTACCAACAACTCACCGAGCAGCCCCACCAAATGGTCCACACGCATGCTACCAGCCCCACTTACCAACATCTCACCGAGCAGCCCGACCAAATGGTCTATACACGCATGCTACCAGCCCCACTTACCAACAACCGCTAAAATACCTCAAGTAAGTTAGTTGGTTGTTGGAGCTTTACGTTCTGGCAACATCTAAGGTCATATCAGGATGGGTACCAACTGGTGACATTGCGAACTCATGGTGACTTTATAGTGCTGCTCCACTGGGAGACCAGGCCACCAGCAGCATGACCTGATATCCCACTCAGTCACATTATCCTGACACTGAGTCGACCAGTCCTTGCCCTATCCTAATAATACTAAAGGAAGCAACAATTGTCAATATTTAAGTCGGTGGTTCAAACCCGTGGGTTCGAATCCCTTGATCTACCAAAACTGGAGAAGGAGGCTCACCTCATTCGGCCATCCTGTCTGGTCCCTCAAGTAAGAGGCTGAAATTTACATGCCTTTGCATGTAGGTCTAGGTAATTCAAACCTATGTCTAGATAGAGTTACTATTTTGGCTGCTATTCGCTACCTACATGTATATTTCTTATCAAGAAGCCAGTGCAACACTGGTAGTCACTTTCTTTTTCTGTACTTTTTTTAAAAGAAAAGAATTATGTTTAACAGTTTTCAATAACCATTGCATTAAATGGTGCTCCATGTAAACTTGATACCACCCCCGCCCCCAAGAGGGAGGCTAATGACTAACATGTGTATATACAGTAAAACCTCTCTAAATTGACCGACCATGGGACCGATTTTAAGTGGTCCATTTAGGGAGATGGTCGGTTGAGAGAGTTAGAATATCCTTACAATGGTATGGTTGGGACCCAAATAAAGCGATCGATATAGGGGAGTGGTCGATCTGTGGAGGGGTCGGTATAGAGAGGGTTTACTGTATACATAAACAATACCCATAGTCATAGAGAGGGTGAATACATTCACCAGTATCCACAAACCGGAAACAACTGTTTCTGCGGAACTGCTGAAACTGGTTCTAGGCAAATCTGTGCTTAGAGATTGTGTCTGCTGGTGACCAGCATGACACATCAAGCTGGTTCCCTGTTCCATTGTGAGTCCTGTAACACCATGTAAAACATGGGAGAAGGCACTGAGACCAGTTTATATGTCACATATATTGTTAAAAAACTAATTTGTAAATTAAGTACAATAACATGCTTGAACACCAAAATATGTGTGTGTGTGTGGGGGGGGGGGGTCAGTCCTAAGCATTGCTTATTCTTATTATTTGCTTCCATAGTTCACCCACAACCCACGTTTCAGTTGAGTGCGCATGCCCCATGGAAAAGGTCTGCAGGCACTGGGTCAGGCCAGATGTAATGTAGCAGTCACACTACGACGACAAGGCCGACGACAGCCCAACGACTTGTCGTTTTGCTCTGTCGTCGGCTGTCGCTACGGTGTCGTTATGTTGTCGTTCGGCTGTCGCCGCGACACCTCCAGTTTCTGCACTGTCGCCCGGTTGTCGTCGGGTTTTTGTGCATGTTGAAAAACCTCGGCGACAGACGCTGTCGTTCGGCTGTCGCTACGCTATCGCTACGCTGTGGCTACGCTGTCGCTACGCTGTCGCTACGCTGTCGCTACGCTGTCGTCTTGTCGCTAAGCTGTCGTTAAGCTGTCGCCGGGGCCGTTTGGCCGCATAGTCAACAGTAACACACATGTTTGTACCGTCCCATTTCTTCATATACACACACAGATACACACACAGAGACACACACAGAGACACAACACAGAGTCACACACAGACACACACACATACACACACAGACACACACAGACACAGAGACACACACAGAGACACAGATACACACACACAGACACACACACAGAGACACACACACAGAGAATGGGACGGTCCAAACATGGCTCAGTTTAGCTTGCTTCGAGGGATGTTAGGACCGTCCCAAATATGAAGACTGCTTCCTAACAGGTCCGCCGCATAAACCTACATGTTTGCACCGTCCCATTCTTCATATTTCTCATGAAGACTGCTTCCTAACAGGTCTGCCGCATAGTCTAACACACATGTTTGTACCGTCCCATTTCTTCATATATCATATGGAGACTGCTTCCTCACAGGTCCGCCGCATAGTCTAATGCTAGGTACACACCTACCGTATACGATCGTTTTTCCGCACCCACCTACCGTATACGATCTAAAACTGCCCAAAAATCGTGAGGTGTGCACTCCCCTAGCACACCTACCGATTGCGATTCACGACGAAAAACTAATTTTTAGGGCTAAAACGGTAGGTGTGTACTATCATTACGATTGCGATTCGCGATTCGAAAAATGAATCGGCCCGTTATCAGTTTTAAGCGGGTCGGGAGTTTTAGTGCGCGAATCCTATACGGTAGATGTGTACTTGGCATAACACGCATGTTTGTACCGTCCCATTTCTTCATATATCATATGGAGACTGCTTCCTCACAGGTCCGCCGCATAGTCTAACACGCATGTTTGTACCGTCCCATTTCTTCATATATCATATGGAGACTGCTGTTGTGTCTCTGTGTGTGTGTCTGTGTGTCTGTGTGTGTGTCTCTGTGTGTGTGTCTCTGTGTGTGTGTCTCTGTGTGTGTGTCGTTCGGCTGTCGCTACGCTGTCGCTACGCTGTCGCCGCGCTGTCGCCGCGCTGTCGTCCGCTTGTCATCCAACTTGGCCCGAATTTGCATATGTCGTCGGGTTTTCACAAAATCCAAGTCGCTGGGCTGTCGTCGCCGCTTGTCGTCGTAGTGTGACAGCCACATTACACAGCTCTCTGGACCACAGTCCTTCAGCCACAGACTGGGCGCGGTGGTCCAATCGGTAGAGCGCTAGCCTCGCGTGCGGGAGATCGGAAGTTCGGTTCCTGGTCGAGAAATACCTTATAAGTGATAGTTATCAGGTATAATGGCTTGCAGCGCCGGATGGAGGCGCGAACCCGCACCCGTCATTGGTTAGCCCGGATACACCGGGCGGCAGCACAGTGCGCCGCCTTACACCAGGATATAGCTCTGCTATATCCACCATACATATATGCACTTACATATTTACTAATATATATATAATATATTATATATATATCTATATATATATATATATATATATATATATATAAATGTTAGTAAATAGGGCCCATGGAGCATGAGAACCCACCAGAACCCCCATTGGCTATGCATGGCAGCTTTAGGGCGCGTGTATATGCAGATTGTTGTGACAGTACACTGTCACTAGTGTCAGGAAGACACAGGCGGTGACAGATGGCCACGGGCTGCAATCTGAATAGATTCTGCATGGCACACCGACCAGACGGGATGCAGTATGGGTAAGGCGCGGCCTCCCGAATGTTCGAGCCCTGGCCGAGTCAGAACTATATAGTCTGCGAAATTGATACTTGTCCCTATTTTTGCTTGCTGTTCGGCATTGCTGTGATTGCAAGTGTCAGTATGATGCGACCGAGTGGGATATCAGGTCATGGTGCACGGCAGCGTGGTATCCATATTAAACCACGTTTTCTTGACATAGCACAGACCCTTTATGAAGTGGCTAACGATATGACAAGACATGAATGCGTGAACGACTATGACATATGAGGCAATTGAAGAAGCTGGGACTAGCTTACTTTTTTTTCTTTTTTTTGTGACAAGTTTTTTTATTCTGCCCATAACATATAAGCTCCCGTGAGGGTGCTTATTTTCAATGCTGGACAGCTGTGATACTGGATTGGTCTGGTCCCACACTCAGGAGTCTTTATCTGATCTTTCTCGGGCCAACCTTTGCAGTTTTGGGTGTTAGTAGTTTCTATATTAGTTTTTTTTTTTTGAATTTTCAAGTTTTTTTCCTAACCTGTATATGATAACTTAGCCTACTATGTACATCTACGCAGATGACATACAGGCCTGTGGGAGAGGATCCCATCCCATTGTGGTTTGTTACAGCATCCTTTCACCCATGCCCTGTCCTTAGATAGTACACCAGTGTGCCAGAACACCCCTGGACCCTTCAGGACTGCGACTAGGTGGGATGGCTGTGTTGTATGGTTAGCCATTTTGTATTTCAGGGTGATTCGGATGCATGACCGTGGCCTGCCTGGTTCTGCTTTGGTTTGTGCCAGTACACATACCCAGACGGACTGCGCCCTATGGTGATAGTCATTTTGAATTCCTTAGTACTTAGTAGGGCTAGTTTCCGTATTTGTAATATCTACCATCTTTTCTGGCCGGTCTTTTGCTTTTTGTGCCAGAACACAGCAAGCAGTGACTGCGCCCAAGATCAGGTGAGATATTGTCTATATATTCAATCCAACAACATCAGATAGAACAAATGTTAATCTTCTAGGTTATGCAATTTAATCCAAATAAAATACGTACAGAAAGAGTTATGAGCATGTGAATATTGATGAAAAAAAGTACCATTCGTGGATTTGTTCAGGCCGCTGCCGGTAACTAGTAGGAGATAAGATGAGATAATACGATCCACGACGAAGCACGACGAAGCAAGACAAGAACATATACAAATCAACGATGTGTTCTGTTTGTTGACGATTTACATCCTTGGCACATCTAAGTTCATGTCAGGACAGCTCTATGAGATGATATGAGACACTACAACTTAGTACAAGACAGGATGATTCAGAATGCATCGTAATGTCTCGCAATATGCCATACATAGTATGCGACATCGCGAGACATTCCGAGACATCAGGAAATATTACAAGCCGTTTAGACACAAGGCAGAATGACACTATGGCAGTATGAGCCATTACGAAACATTGCGAGACACAAGACACTAAGAGATATTATGAAACATGAGACACGAGGAGACACTGTCAGAAACCACGAGAAACTATGAGAAACAATAATATGCTATGAAACACTATGATACATTATGAATATGATACACTAGTATAAGACATTACGAAACATCACGAGGCCCGACGAGACATTATAAGAAATTATGAGAAATGTTCAGACGATATGAAAAACTACAAAAAAATTATGAGACACTACAAAACTATTATGAAACTTCACGAGACACGACCAGACACAACGAGAATCGACGATACGACGTGAGAAACAATAAGGCAAGGCACAGACTGTCTTGACCGAGGGCATGAAGTGATTGAGAATTTGGAGAAAGGGGTTGTTTGAGTGCATGTGCCCCCCCCCCCGGATTTTTTTTATTGAATACCTTAAAAGTTGATTTCCTTGTAATCTTAATTCTCGGTGGAGAAATATCGTTAGTAGAGTGGTGGATGGGGTGCGTGGGGGGGGGGGGGGGGGGGGGGGGGCTGGCAGTTGACACATTGCTGGGAGTGTGTGGCCCTGATATGGTATATAATCATCCATAGATAATGCGTGAATTATTATAGTACTAATACATGGTACCAGTTATACCGATCCAACCATCATCCCACTCACAAACTCCCGAGAAGATTACTTAAAACGTGTACAGGGAGTTGGAAGGCGTGTGGAGGTGGAGGGAGGGGGGGAGGGGAAGGAGGTAGGGAGGGGGAGGAAGTGGAGGGAGGGGAGGCGGGGGAGGCGGGTAGGGAGGAGAGGGAGGGGGGGGCAGGGCAGGCGGGGTAGGGAGGAGAGGGAGGGGGAGGCAGGGCAGGCGGGGTAGGGAGGAGAGGGAGGGGGAGGAAGGGGGAGGGGGGCGGAGGGGGGAGGGGGAGGTCCCATACCGGAAGTAGTACTAGTAGTAAACTGGCCTAAGGTCTCACAATGCAACAGACACTGACAGGTGACAGTGACGGGCGCCAGGTAATTACGAGACCAGAAAGCAGTGGAATTATAGTAATTCATACATCAATTTGCACCATAAAACGTGCCTTGGCTTGCATTGCCAGACTGCAGCCTTCACTGAAACATCTGTGTGCAAGCTGCCCACCCAGGATACAGGTCCACCCACTCCTCTGCAGGCTCATCTCCCACCCGTCTTTTTTTTTTACCAGACAGGATGGCCGAATGAGTTGAGCGTCCCTCTCGCGTTTTGGTAGATCGTGGTATTCGAACCCATGGGTTTGAAGCCTGGTCGAGTCTAACCAATGACTTACAAATGTATACTTTTTGCTTGCTAGCCAGGCACTCGGCATTATTAGGATAGGGCAAGGACTGGTCGGCTCAGTGTCAGGATAATGTGACTGAGTGGGATATCGGGTCATGGTGCCGGCAGACTGATTTCCCAGTGGGGCAGCGCTATTAAGTCGCCATGAGTGCATACTGTCACAAGTCGGTACCCATCCTCATATGACCTTATATGCTGCCAGGACATAAACCGCCAACAACCAACCAACCTATACACAAAGGGTATAGTTCCTAAGTCTGCCATGTTGGCGCCACCTGTACATATGCCCATCACTGTGTGAACTTTTGTGAATAACACACGCCCTCTCACAAACATGTATAGTATATACATATATACATGTATATTACATACATATAGGTATGCGGTTAATGCAGTACCTCGGATACCTTAGGTGCTAAAATACCTCAGGGAGTTTGACGCCCCTGCCTTGCAAAGTTGTAAACCACTGCCTTGTGGTACAAGTTCTGGTTCTTGATAGAATCAAAGGCTAAGGGAGCAAACCCTAACAGAAAACCATGTTATCATGGCAGCATTAAGGGCAGTGATGAATGGAACTCCCAACATCTCCCGACCAGCCACTGCAGGGACAAATAGTTTGCGCCTGTCTTGACATGTTCTTGCCGGTGTGATACCTCTATTTGCTCACCAAGAGAGTGCCGCTAGTAACTTGCAAAAGCCAGCAGCACTTCAACACTTTGCAAGCAGCTTTTATGAAATCTACAACCGCACAAAGCAGTGGTTAAGTAATGAGAGCAGTCTTTGTCGCATTGCGACTGACAGCATGATGATGATGATGACATACATATATGCGTATATACATATATATATATATATATATATATATTTGTGATGGCTTCTTTAGCTTGTCCATAATGAGTAAGCCGAATAGCAGTTTGTTTTCATTGCTGAACAACAATAGTTTTGATTTGTTTGTTCCCTTGTCATCTTATCTCAATTAATAACTGCACCACTCACAACCAGAAGACAAGTACTACAGCGCAGAGAAGTTACATATTTATATGAATCCATACTCTATTATCCAAAATCATATTATGCAGAGTGACAGTTGGCTCACAGTGTCCAGGAGGCGGGGAGAGAATGCCCGCTCCGCAGTGAATAACATGGAAGTTAAGCTGGTTAGACTTAGAGAGAAACAATAAGGGGCTGCCGTTGTTTCTATTCACATAATAAATTATATAGTACATATATAATATATATATATATATCGATATATATATAGATATATATCCTCCAGTGTGTGTGGCGTGTGGGGCGCACCCGTATACAACTCCCAACAGCTGGGGGGGGGGCCCAATGCGCCAATGGAGGAAGTAGCAAAGTATATATATATTTTTTCCCGTAGCATTTATACTTATACTAAGTTATAGTGCGTTATACATCACATATATATATATATATATATGTATATATATATATATGTATATATATGTATGGGTGGGTGGCGTTTCACCAATGGCAAACTGATTCCCTCACACCAACTCCAGCACATCTCCCCCTCCACCCACACACCTCCACCCCCATCCCACCCCACCCCCTCACCCTTCAGCGCGCCGTGAACCATAGAGCTTTAGTCCGGGCGCTGTAATGAGATGCAGCTGCTAGTCACCGTGTCGCCCGTTGAGAATTCTAATGGGAACTACTCGCATTATCGCCCACTGACCTCACACCTACCCAACATGCACCGCGGGCCTCTCCCTGGGCGCCGGAGCATGCGTGTCTCATAAGGGTCTCCTCCCCTCATAATGCCACTCTTCCCTGGCGCCCGCCATGCCCTGTGTGCGCGCGCATATGACTGACGTCATCAGTTCATCAACGTGGCTCAGGTGGCGCTCTTGCTCTCAAGCTGGTGACCTTGACCTTGTACACTTCAAATTGGGAATGGCAGGAGCCTCCTCGCTGGTCATAATATTCAATTCGATTCTTCATTTTAGACTATACTCTTAGCCATTTTACTCAGACATGCAAAAGTCCATACGAAAATTAAATATGAATATATATATTATATAATGGATAGAAAAAAATAATATGACCAAGGACCTGAGTTCCTTTATTTTTTAAAGCTCCAATTTGACAAACCATGTAGGGAATGCTTTGCAGGAGAATGTATACATCATTATATATATGCATAGAGTCTGGGAATGATCGATATTGTTATTTCGGCTGACTTGACAATCAGACAATATCAGACTACATATACATATTGTAAATAACTTGTATTGTCACATGGCTTAGAAGACCAGTGCCACTGCACTGACAAAAGACTGTATTCAATGAATGAACTATATTTACAATATATATAACCATTTCATTTCAGAAGCCGTTGCTGTGGAACATGGAATTAATTCATTATTGTCACTGTTATATTATATATATATATATATATATATATATATATATATATATATATATATATTTCAAGCTTCATTAACAAAATAATTATATTTCTCATCGCACGCATAATTTACATTATGATTTAAAGATATCTATGTATGTGTATATATGTATAGGTATATGTATATATATATATAGATATATATATTATATACACGGTGAACAATTTTCCCAACATGCTGCATCTTGTCTTCGCTTGACCTTGAACTTTTGCAGCGCTTCTGAAACTCACCACCAGGTGGCAGCACAACGTGTCTATTGTGCGTCCAAGCCCTCTCGTCTGCTCTCCTTTTTCCTTTCACCACGCATGCGCCCAGCTGGTGACGTCCATTCTCCCCGACCGTCTCTAATCTCCCCGGTCCGCAGACCGCGCCAACATGGACTCAAATGATGTCAATATAATAATATTTATAATAATAGCCAGGGGTTTCTGTTCTTTAAAGTTTAACCAGACGGGATGGCAGAATTAGTTAGAGCGTCCGTCTCCCATGTTGGTAGATCATGGGTTCAAATCCTGGTCGAGTCCAACCAATGACTTAAAAATTGATACTTGTTGCTTCCTGGCCAGGGGGTTGGCATTATTAGGATATGGCAAGGAGCACTGGAATGAGGAAGACCAATCGTCCACGATTGAAATTTTCCCTGCTTAAACAACTAATGTACCAACCAACGAACAAAAGTTGTTTAGACTGATTGTTTTGAGCTTCTGTCATTTTCTGAGATAAATATATTAGGTTGATGGTTATAATCGACCTTACTTTAGCTGTTTAGTTTGAAAGTTATTATATTTTAAATGGGTAAATTTGGAGATATTTTAAGTGCAAAGGTGTAAAATTAATTTTGGCAAGCACGCCCAAACTCTTAACACCATAGACTTCAGCAGTAACAAATTCTATTAAATTGACTCAGCATTCCCTTCTATGTGGCAACACTTTATTAATGAGTGCATCAATATCTAAATTAGATATGTAGGATAAAATCTAGATAATTTTCTTAGTTTTGACAATTGTATGCTTATATCGGATTATACAGTCTTTTTTAAAAAAAGGGGAAAAAACGCTGTCCTTTCATCGCTGTCACTAATACGTCACGTCATGATGACTGATTAAACCCAACCCGTACCATCTTCTAAAAGTTCTGGTTCTCGGGTGTTGGGTGGGAGGGGGGTGTGTTTTTATTTTTATTTGATTCAGTTGTTGTTGCTGTTGTGACTCGGTCGGACGGGAGAACATGGAGAGACCCGCCCCCGCCCTTCTCTATTCACTGTGGGGCGTTAGGGTGTGTGTGGAGGGTGGGGTGGGGACTGGGGCGGGGTGGGGGGATTTGGGCCTTTATCTATTAGAATGCCCCTTGTATGAAATGATATGGCTGACAAAGTGATGCTTAATACTAATATCAAAAGGCTCGTGTCAATCGGTTCAAACTGAGTTAAAAGAATATGGCCTATAGTGGTATGAGATGTGAGTTGTGAGATGTGACTTTGTGAGTTGTGAGATGTGACTTTGTGAGTTGTGAGATGTGAGTTGTGAGATGTGTGTTGTGAGATGTGAGATGTGACTTTGTAAGTTGTGAGATGTGAGTTGTGAGATGTGAGTTGTGAGATGTGAGTTGTGAGATGTGGGTTGTGAGATGTGAGTTCTGAGTTGTGAGATGTGAGTTGTGAGATGTGACTTGGTGAGTTGTGAGATGTGAGTTGTGAGATGTGAGTTGTGAGATGTGAGCTGTTAGATGTGAGATGTGACTTTGTGAGTTGTGATATGTGAGTTGTGAGATGTGGCTGTTAGATGTGAGATGTGACTTTGTGAGTTGTGAGATGTGAGTTGTGAGATGTGAGTTGTGAGATGTGAGATGTGAGTTGTGAGTTGTGAGATGTGACTGTGAGTTGTGAGATGTGAGGTGTGACTTTGTGAGTTGTGAGATGTGAGTTGTGAGATGTGAGTTGTGAGTCGTGAGATGTGACTTTGTAAGTTGTGAGATGTGAGTTGTGAGATGTGAGTTGTGAGATGTGAGCTGTGAGATGTGGGTTGTGAGATGTGAGTTGTGAGATGTGACTTTGTGAGATGTGAGATGTGACTTTGTGAGTTGTGAGATGTGAGTTGTGAGCTGTGAGTTGTGAGTTGTGAGATGTGAGTTGTGAGATGTGAGTTGTGAGATGTGAGTTGTGAGATATATTTGTTTGTTTAACGGCCCCCCAGCACAAAGGGTAAATATTGGCTATGGGGAGGATGTGAGATAGAAGTCAGATAGATGTGAGGTATGAGATGTGAGATATGAGATGTGAGATAGATGTGACAAATGAGATGTGAGATAGATGTGAGATAGGACATGTGAGATAGGAGATGTGAGATAGGAGATATACGTGACATATGAGATGTGAGATAGATGTGAGATATGAGATAGATGTGAGATAGATGTGAGACAGGAGATGTGAGATGTGAGATATTAGATACAGTCAGCTCTGGTTAATCTGACACTGTGACAAGCCAAATAATGTCAGATAACAAATTGTCAGATTAACCAATTTAAATTTAGACTATTTTGTGGTCGTTTGTGTTATTTTTATGAGCCTATATAGGCTGAATGTGACTGAATCATGTATGTAATTGTTCATTAAAATAATATTAATGCCTAAGTAGCATATCTACATGGATTACAGATAAACATACATATCAATCATTCCCTAACATAATTTGATATTTAAAAACTTCAACAAACTGGACTGCACAGCCATTGAAATAAAGTCTAAATCTGGGATATTAGTGCTAATTCATGTTTGATGGATTTCAAGTGTCGGATTAACCAGAGCTATAGGCATGCTATAGGCATGTTTGTTAATGTTACAAAAAAGCAGTGTCAGTGTCGGATTAACCAGAGTAATTAGCATTGATTAACATTGGGAAAATCCGTTACACCTGAAATCGTGGCGGTAAGCAAAATTGTCAGATTAACCAATGTCAGATTAACCAGAGCTGAACGTATTAGATATTAGATATTAGATATTAGATATTAGATAGGAGATATTAGATAGGAGATAGGGCTGGGACTGGAAGAGACCTGAGACCTTCCACCTCATCCTACTTCCAGTTGGTTGGTTGTTTGAGTTGTACGTCCTGGCAACATCTAAGGTCATATCAGGATGGTTACCGACTTGTGACAGTGCACACTCATGGCCCACTCAGTCCCATTATCCTGACACTTAGCTAACCAGTCCTTGCCGTATCCTATCAATGCTAAGCGCCTGACTAGGAAGCGACAAGTATCAATTTTGTAAGTCACTGGTTTGACTCGACTGAAAATTGAAGTCCCGATCACCCGCACGGGAGTCCTGTGCTTTACCAATTCGGCTACCGCGACCGGTTCCTACTTCCGGTGTGTAAGAACAAGAATATGGGAGAACCTCAACCCCACCCCATTTCCATCCTGGGCCCGTATGCACCAATCGGTGATAGGCTTAGCCAGGGCTAAGGCGCTAGCCGCGGATAGCTACCTCGGGGTAGCGGCGGTGTGGAGAGATGTGTGAATCGGTATGCACCAATGTTCTAGCCGCGATGGATAGCTAACCGTGAGTTTATTTATAGATTTGGGAATTACCTCGATTCAACAATATGAATAACGCCGTCAATTAGGCGGCAGCATTAATATCGGTTTGCATTTAGGGTTAATTTGACCAAATTTCACTTATTCCGTATGTAAATCTGTCAAATATGACTGCATTTAATAGATTTGGGCGTAAGAAATTCCTGCCGATTCGGTGGTGGCCATTTTTATTTGACGTTGGACAGTATGGATATCGACGTCGCTGCGGCGGCGGCGGTTTGTTTACTTTACATTCGTCGATTCAAACATTGTAATATCGCCACTGATGCAGCGGCAGCGTTAATATCGCTTCGCATTTAGGGTTAATTTGATTAAATTTCACTTATTGCATATGTAAATCTGTCAAATATGATCGCATTGAATAGATTGACGCCATACACACACACTAACCGCACCGGATAGGCCCTAAACCCAACTCAGAAGGTGGTTTAGCTTAGCCGCGGTTAAATCATGCGGTTAGCGCTAACCCCGATTGGTGCATACCGATTTCTCACATTTAGCCGTGGGCGGCTACCTTAACCGCGGTTAAGGCCCTAACACCGATTGGTGCATACGGGCCCTGGGGTGTAAACAACATAAGGACAGGAACGAACCCTCACCCCGACTTCCGGTATGTAAATAGAAGGAGAGGGTGGAAGCCCCCCCCCATCCTACTTCCTGTGTGGTGACTGAACGTGGTGATCATATCGGTAGAGCTGGTGTGGAAGGTTGGGAGTCAAAATCCTGGTCGAGTCAAACTGATGACTTACAAAATTGATACTTGTCATGACCTAGCAAGTTTCGTCATTACTAGGATAGGGAAAGGAGTGGTTAGCTCAGTATCAGGATAGTGTGACTGAGTGGGAAATTGGCTTCAGCAGCCTCGTTTCCCAGTGCAGTATAAAACACTATAAAATAGTCATGAGTGTGCACTGTCAGAAGTCCTGATATGACCTCAGATGTTGCTAGGACGTAAAACTCCAACAAACCAACTTCGTTTTTTTTGTAAAAATCGTTTTAACAACCCATGGCTAAGGCTTTTAGTTTGACCGATTATGCCACGCTAAAACCGGACCTGTGTTAAAATGATATTTCTATATGCTACTTGGATCCAGACTCGACCTGACTTAGATCTCCCAGTAGCATAGAGAAATGTCCCTGGTGGGATGGAGGGCGAGCAGAGCGAGCCACCAGGCGAGGTAACGATCATATCATGTTAGGTTTCTAAATGCACAACCATGGAATCGCAGGGAATCCAGGGAGCTAACCAGTCCCTGCCCTATCCTATTGATGCGCGAAAAGGAAGAGAGGAGGCGGGGGTGGAAATAAAAGGTTTTTATTTTCGCCTCAGAAAAGCATACAGGGCATACAGGGTAAAGGAGGAGTAGATGTAAATAATGAACAAGGGATAAAATAACATGAGGAGCGGAGTAAAAATAGAGAAACAGAGATCAAATGTCAGTGGAGTGAGGGGGTGCCGAGGAGCCCTCCACCGGTGGAAGAGAAGGTAGGAGGAGTGTAGGGTGGGTGGGTGGTGAAGAAGGGTAGAGCTGGGAGACGGCAGGAGGGCGAGTGCCTGAGGGAGGCCGGGGGGCGGCCTTATAAGGGGAGAGGGAGGGGCGACAGCAGGTGAGTGTGAAAGCTGCCGGCCCGGGGGAGGGCGAGAGGTGGCGAGCAGTGGCGTCGGGTGAGGCGTGAGCGCCGCGCGACGCGGAGGGCGGGGGAGGGGGCGGCGCGCCACGCCGTCTGCCGAGGTGAGAAAGCAGCGCGACAGCGCGGGGCGGGGGGAGGGTCTCTTCCTCTCCTCGCATCAAACGTAATGCTTCGCATTACGACCGATGCGCGAAAAGGAAGAGAGGAGGCGGGGGTGGAAATAAAAGGTTGTTATTTTCGCCTCAGACAAGCATACAGGGCATACAGGGTAAACGAGGAGTAGAGGTAAATAATGAACAAAGGGATAAAAGTAAGGAAACTCATGAGGAGCGGAGTAAAAATAGAGAAACAGAGATCAAGTGTCAGTGGAGTGAGGGGGTGCCGAGGAGCCCTCCACCAAAAGTAGGAGAGGGCTCGAGGCGCGCCCGAGGCGGGGGGCCGGGGCGCCCGAGGCAGGGGTCCGGAGATGGAGGTCTGGGCGGAGAGGGCTGGCGGCGCGCCCGAGGCGGAGCAGGTGGGGCGGGCCGGCCGAGAGGTGGGCCGTGTCGGGGGTCAGGCTCCCTCTCGGGGCGGGGAGTGTCCGGGGCCTGCGTCGACAGGGAGCGGGCGGCCAAAAAGGGGAAGGCCCGCTCCTTGGCGGGATCCGGTGAGGAGGTCCGACGAGGGTCGAGCAGGGGGGCAGCGAAGTCCTCGGGGCTGGATGGGGTGGTGGTCGGGGTCTGGGCGGCGGTGTTGTTGAAGGCGGTGTCATGAGGATCGGCGGCAGAGGGTTCCTCCTGAGGCTGGGCTGGGATGCGGTCCGAGGTGTGATGCCCGAGGTGATGATCCTCGGCTGGGACTTGGCGGCGCTGCGATCGATGGTCGCTGGGAGGTTGTCGGCGGGGCTTGCGGGGCTGTCGGCAGTGGTGAGGGTGAGGCGCCGGAGGGTCCCCCCGGGCCGGCCGGGGGGAGGCCGGCGGATCAAAAATCCGCCGAGGTGGCGGGGGGGGTCTGGCGCTCACGGGTTTGTTTCGTGATGCAGTCGGCCTCGCTGTGCATGGTGAGGAGGCGCCTCACATTGGCGCAGTATGCGCAGACGTGACGGCGCCTGTCCCCCGCCTCACCGTGGGCCTCCCCGAGGCGGGCCCGATCGCACGAGGCGGGGGCGCGGTTCCAGGCCGGGCAGGGGGCCCCGTGGGTGTCCCTGTCGTAGGTGGCGCGGGCGTCAGCTTGGGGTCGGGGGAGGTGGGCGCCTCGGTGGAGAGGGTCGGGTAGGCGGGCAGGGGCGGCGGTGGCTTGGTCCTCGGGCATGGCCAGGCAGTCTAGTCTCATGAGGTTGAGCGCTACCGGGTCATGCCAGCCCTGGGGGAGGGTTCCGTCCGCGATGGCGGTAAACAGGGTCTCTGAGTACCGGCGGACGGTCGCCCAGGGGTAGACGAGGTTATCCCGGCAGACTGCTAGGTGGTGGTGGTGGAGTCCCTGGGCGGAGTGGGCGGAGTGGGCTGGGTGGTCAATGAGGGTGAGGAGGGCGAGGGTATACTCGTCCTTTGTCGCCTCTCCCCTCTTCACCGGCTTTCTGTCGGCCCCTCGTTTCACCAGGTCCGAGGGGAAGATGTAGTTGGCCGGGATCCCTTGGCGCCTCACGGAGTGGCGCGCCTCGGCGGATGCCAGTATCTCCCGGACGGCGTCGGCCGCGGAGGCGGGGCTGTGGCGGATGGCCTCCTCGCGGTAGGCCGGCGAGGTGGCGGGTGCTGGTTGACTGGAGAGGTGACGGTACCTCTCGTACTCCGGGTGCGCGGCCCCGGGGAGGGACGCCTGAGGCGGCGGCGGGGGCCGGGCTGTGGTGGCGGTAGGTGCCCGAGGCGTCGGGGCGGCCTGGCGCCTCGGGGGAGATGAGGGGATCCCCGGGCGGGTCCCCCCGGTCTCCGGGGAGTCGATCCGGGCGTGGAGGTCGGCCGTCGCCTGGCGCGCCTCGGCGGCGGAGTGCTGTTGGTCGAGCTGCATACGCTGGAGCGCCTCCAGCAGTGTCGACATCTCGGGGCCCGAGGTGCGGCCCGAGGGCGCCGCGGGGGGACGCCGGGGCGTAGGCCGGGGAGTCGCCCCGGCCGGGTGCTGGAGAGGGCCCCGGGGTGCCGGGGGCGGCCCGGGATCCCTTCCGTCCACGTCCTTTTCCTCGAGGCATCCTGAGGCTGAGCTGGGGCAGAGGTCCGAGGTGGAGTAGCCAAGTTGAAGAAAGGGTAGAGGGCGAGTGCCTGAGGGAGGCCAGGGGGCGGCCTTATAAGGGGAGAGGGAGGGGCGACAGCAGGTGAGTGTGAAAGCTGCCGGCCCGGGGGAGGGCGACAGGTGGCGAGCAGCGGCGTCGGGTGAGGCGTGAGCGCCGCGCGACGCGGAGGGCGGGGGAGGGGGCGGCGGCGCGCGCGCCCTCGGCCACCGGTCAGCCGGAGCGCGACAGCGCGGGGCGGGGGGGGGGAGGGTCTCTTCCTCTCCTCGCATCAAACGTAATGCTTCGCATTACGACCAATGCTGAGTACCAAGCTAGGAAGCGACAAGTATCAATTTTGTAAGTCATTGGTTTGACTCAACCACGAATTGAACTCCCGATCTCCCGCACGGGAGGCTTGCACTCTACCAATTCGGCCACCATGTCCAGTATATATATATATATATATATTAATATATATATATATGTGTGTGTGTGTGTGAGTGTCCGTGGATATATGTGCTCTATAATCCATTATGGGAATATAATTGTATATATCAACATAGATACAACACATATATATATATATAGTTTTATATAGTTATGATTCAAACAGTTCATAACACTATATGTAGAGTAATAATCACATTATCACCTATTAATCAGACAGGTGACGCTCTTGTGGCCCCTCCCTCCACACTTTGAACACTTGTGTTCATACCTGCACTCATCCTCCTTCCTGCTGCCGCCCTGCTCACTCTTCCAGGCATAGCAAGCCGTGTTCGGCTTGCTGCCTCGACTGCCTCGCTTCCCTCACTGTATTTCCGTTACGATGACTGTTTCTTTTTTATATTGTCTGAGCCATAATGAAGAGCACTCTTTCCTGTATGAGTACTAGAGAATGCTTCAAACCCGCGTTTGAACACCAATTTACGGCTACACAAATCATACTCTGCGTGAGCACTATCTTGATATTCACTACAGAGGGCACGGTGCGAGAGGAAATATATGTGTTCCCACATCTCCCTGTGGTCCTGCTTATAGATCTCTGGAATTTCTAACACCCAGGCAGCGGTAGCACAGACAATTTCATGGCAATTAAGTTTTTTCACTTTTTTTTTTACTCCGCATGTCTCTTCAGGGACCACTTACTTCTCAGTTTACGCTCCACAGTGTCCGCCGACAAACTGCTGGACGAACATCATCGCCGCAGTCACTCCCTCGATCTATTCCTTGAGCGTCCGTAGGTTGAATAGCCCGACTCAGTCGTACCGGTGGCCAATGGTTGGTCGTCGGCCGCCATCTTGCATGTTGCACTGGCAGGGCTATTTTCCCTACATTGAGGCGAAATCATATCCGCCTTTCGACTGCGCCTCACTTTTTTCTCCCGTACCGCTAGTAGACGGTCCTGTGTCTTTTAGCTCCATTATCTCATCCTCTAATTTCAGTTTGTCCAACTCTCGCCATGCCGCCTCCCGTTGATCATGCAGAGACAGCTCATCGAATGCAGGTTCTGGTCACCTGCAGTCGAGTTAGGCATATTAGCGGCACTACTGTGTGTAGTGCTGCCCTTAGATTCAACTGTTTTCTTCTTTTTACTGCAGTAATCTAATTCGACTCCCTCGTGACTTGATCCACACACTCCACAGAAGTCTATAGTCATAATCGTATTCACTCCCAGTGACTTGACTGTCTCTGTGGCTCCTTGCCTGAGATGACAGCGCAGACTACTATGCTCGTCCGCGCTCTCAGTGTAGTATGAACTGCAGAGCCGTACAAAGTTCCAATAATTTGGACTATTCACAGAATAATGTAATGCTATGAATTAGTAGTAATGTGACAACTTATCTGTCTTGTGACTCAGCCAAAACTTCAAGTTTGTCTGTCGTCGTGTAGTTGAGCTGGTCGGTTTAATTTTAGTTTATTGTCGGCCAAATCCCCGCCGTCCGGTATTGCGCCAAGCAGCAAGCGCATGACCTCGACAGCAACACACCAACTTACTAATAACCAACTGGACATGTAATCCACATAATGCAAGTCTGCTCTACTCCACATATCATTGGTAAACATCCATGGCATTGACAGTAAAACAGACGGGTAGACTCCAGTAGGTGACAGTTGCTTCTCCACTGCTGCCATCCTCACCGGCATATCAAGTTAAAAATCGGCGCTCATGTGATCCTTACTCGCTCTGGGTGGCATCTCCTCAAAAGTTGACTCAACAACCATGACACACACCCCGGTAGGTCAACAGTCCGTTGCGAACCGGTACACACCCGACTTGCCGAGAACACTACACAGACACACCACCAAAAATAATGTCATACAGGAACATAATTTACGCACGCGGACAAAGAGCGAAAAAGTAAGTGATTTAAATATTTTTAATTTTGGAGTACATAACCTGCAGGCAGATCGAGCAAGTGGAGTACATGATCGTGATCGGTTATCGTATCGTGAGGCAGGTCACAGTGTAAGTATAACAAGTATCATGAACAGTGGAATAACTGTTGATATGAACAAGTACAAGGGGAATCAGGATAAGTAACAAATAACAGGATAATTAGTGGAGTAGATGATCATGATCGGTTATCGTATCGTGAGGCAGGTCACAGTGTAGGTATAAAAAGTATCATGAACAGTGGAATAACTGTTGATATGAGCAAGTATAAGTGGAATCAGGATAAGTAACAAATAACAGGATAATTAGTGGAGTAGATGATCATGATCAGTTATCGTATCGTGAGGCAGGTCACAGTGTAGGTATAAAAAGTATCATGAACAGTGGAATAACTGTTGATATGAGCAAGTGTATGTGGAATCAGGATAAGTAACAAATAACAGGATAATTAGTGGAGTAGATGATTGTGATCGGTTATCGTATCGTGAGGCAGGTCACAGTGTAAGTATAACAAGTAACATGAACAGTGGAATCACTGTCGATATGAGCAAGTATATGTGGTATCAGGATAAGTAACAAATAACAGGATAATTAGTGCTAGGAGAAGTTAAATGTTATAGTGGAGGAATATGTGCTAGCTGAGGAGAAAAGGAGAATAGTGGAGATGAGGAGACTTAACACAACCAGCATCCCTCAACCCCTCTAGTATCGGGAGGGTGGGTGGGTGAAGCGACTGGCACGGTCGGGTGAAAGCGGGAAAGTGAAGAAACCAGACCGTCATACACCGAAAGTAGTGCAGGGTTGGTAAGTAGTCCGTGAAAATAGTGTGAGTGTCCACGTTCGTAAATTATCTATGTTGACTAGTCAACATACGTAATAATAGTGATACTGGCCCTGTTCTGGTAACTTCAGGTGTGTCATCGTTCTCCACTGCCGTCGGGTCTGTGGCTCGGGCATCAAATATCGGTCTGTGTGTGTGTCTCGGGCATCAAGTACGTCTCGGGCAGTTAAAAATCGGCGCTCATGTGATCCTGACGCGCTCTGGCTGGCATCTTCCTAAATGGTGGTGGTGCCAGGATAGTGCAGCGGGTTCCGGCCCGCAGCAAATAGCACAATAAATACAACGTGTTTAATAAATAGCAGCATTAAATGCAAGGATCCTAAACCCATATAGGATAGAAGCTCCACCCTTTTATATTCATAATAATAATTATATATCACATATAGTTTCATATAGTTATGATTCAAACAGTTCATAATGCTATATGTAGAGTAATAATCACATTCATCATCATCATCATCATCATGCTGTCGGTTGCGATGCGACAAAGACTGCTTTCATTACTTGACTGCCACTCTCCTTGGTGTTTTGTGCGGTTGTACATTTCATGAAAGCTGCCTGCAAAAGTGTTGAAGTGCTGCTGGCTTTTGCAAGTTACCAGCGGCACTCTCTCGGGAAGAAAATAGAGGTTTCACACCGGCAAGAACATGTCAAGACAGGCGCAAAACTATTTGTCCCTGCAGTGGCTGGTCGGGAGATGTTGGGAGTTCCATACACCAACCACCCTTAATGCTGCCACAGTGACATGGTTTTCTGTTTAGGGTTTGCTCCCTTAGCCTTTGGTTCTGTCAAGAACCTGTACCACAAGGCAGTGGTTTACAACTCTGCAGGGCAGAGGCGTCAAACTCCCCGAGGTATTGTTATACCTTCAATACCTGCATACACACATAATCACATTATCACCTATTAACCAGACAGGGTGACTGAATGAGTTCAGTGCCCACTTCCCGTATGGTAGGTCATGTGATTCGAACCCATAGAGTTTACATGCTAGAAGTGGAATAATAATATATATATATATATATTATTCCACTTATACATCATACATGATGCATAAGAATTATATTAATATAAATACCGGAAGGTGCCTGTGTCTTGATCCATCCTGTCTGTAGTGCTTTCTCACACACTATTCCTCTCATCTACAACTGGTGGCGCCCCCACCGTGCCCCCACCTCACTAACCGCTCCATTTAAAACAGAGTTTGACTGCATATTCGTGTTCCTTTATGAGTTTATAGACCCACAGACGCAGTCTCCTCCCAACGCGGGTCTGCGCATGGCACCTGGACCACAGTTATGCCGCTGATTTATAGCCAACCCCTGCCATTTTCCCATGCGCGCCCTCCATTCAGAATGCGCCTCCTAAATCCATCAAACTGTTCCCTTTATTAACTCAACGGAGTGGGGTCAACACACTGTTATTGTGTTGTTTTAAAAAAAAAGGACATTTGTAATGCCCATGGGAGCAGTTTGCTGAGGGTCAACAGTGTAAATTCGAGGGGATGGGGGGGGGGGGGGGGGGGGGGGGACCGCGGCGTGTTGTTAGGGTTCTTTTAAACAAATATATTTTTTATTAGATGTATTGGTAGTTATGTTGGTTGTATTGTCGGAGGTTTCGCTTACAAGTTCCCCATGGTATAAACCGATGCTGGCTGGTACTCGCCGCTGAACCAGTTCAGTTGACTGTGGGTGTCAGCAACTACATCGCATTTGAATGACCTTCATCCGACCTTGGACACTGGTGGGGGGGGGGGGGGGGAAGGGGGATAATTCTAGCACGTCTATATAGAACATTTTTAGAATGCCTCTGCCAACTTTACAGTGGCACAGTGCTGCAGTGTTGTTACAGTGTCACAGTGTCACAGTGCTGCAGTGTTGTTACAGGGTCACAGTGTCACAGTGCTGCAGTGTTGTTACAGTGCCACAGTGTTGTTACAGGGTCACAGTGCTGCAGTGTTGTTACAGGGTCACAGTGTCACAGTGCTGCAGTGGTGTTACAGGGTCACAGTGTCACAGTGATGCAGTGTTGTTACAGGGTCACAGTGTCACAGTGCTGCAGTGGTGTTACAGGGTCACAGTGTCACATTGCTGCAGTGTTGTTACAGTGTCACAGTGCTGCAGTGTTACTACAGTGTCACAATGTCACAGTGTCACAATGTCACAGTGTTACAATGTCACAGCATCAGAGAGTCACAGTGTTGGTGTCACAGTGTCACAATGTCACCATGTTACTGTGTGACAGTGTTAGTGTCACAGTGTTACAGTGACATGGATGGTACCCCGACACCTGCCAGCGGCATGAGTAGGTTGGTTCGTTCTTGGAGTTTTGCGACCTGGCAACATCCAAGGTCATATCAGGACGGGTAGCGACTTGTGACAGTGTGCACTCATGGTGACTTTATAGTGCTTCCCCACTGGGAAGTCAGGCCAGCGGAACCATGACCTGACATCCCACTCAGTCACATTATAGACCTATTTCATATGATGTCAGGATGGGTATTTAGGTCAGTGCGCGCACTGCTTGGCTGCAGGACGGCACATGGTCACATTGCAAACTCAATGGCTATGAGAAATCTTCATAGAGAAAAGGTGAAAAGTACTCCACCTAGAAGCAACCCGCTTCACACACAAACAGATAACATGCTTAACAACCAGATTATATTAAATTTATAAGGTTAGGGTTCTGCATTTCTATTAATTTTGAATAAACCTGACATTTTCCAGTGTGCGTATCAGCAAACTCAGTGCATTGTCAATGGCCATGAGCAATCTTCTTACAGAAAAAGTGAAATATCTCTAAAACCACACCACCTAGAGACAAACTGCTTCGCACACAAACAGATAACATGCTGAACAAACATATTTGATTAAACTTATACGGTTCGCATTCTGGATTTCTATTAATTTTGAATAAAACTGGCCTTTTGCACTGCGCGTATCGGCAAACTCAATGGCAGTGTGCCTTCGTTCTGCAGCCAAGCTGCGCGCGCAAAACGATGTTTGTAAACACTGAAAGGGGTCTATACTGACACTGAGCTAATCAGTCCTTCCCCGATCGCCAAGCTTGGCAGTGACACGTATCAATTTTGTATGTCATCGGTTTGACTCAACTAGGAATCGAACTCCCCATCTCCCACACAGGAGGCCTGCGCTCTACCGATTCGGCCACTGCGCCCGGTCGCATATACTAGATATATATATGTAGAGAGAAAGATATATAAAAGGCCCTATAGAGAGGGAGAGAGAGATAGAGAGAAAGAGAGAGAGGATTTGAAGGGTGTCGCTCTACTCAATGCCCCTCTGAGTGTCAATTTATGTCCCATGAATTTATGCCCGAACAGTTAGTGCCACGTTGCCGATGTACGGCAGTCGTAGACGTTTACGGCCAGTGCACAATATCCATCCCATAATATGTCTTACGTCAGTGGACGACAGGGGGTTATGAGATTACACTTAGAGTTGAGTGTTGGGTGTTGAGTAGGTGTGGGGAGAGTCCATTAACTACATTCTACCCATTTCATTAATCTACAGCTGCAATAATCCGATGAATCATCACATTTTCAAAACCGAAACCTTTATCTAAAATAGATTATACATGTCTAACTTAGGTACTGATGCACTTTTAAACACATGTTGCCATGCAGAAGGGAATACTGAGTCAATTGAATAGAACCTGTTACTGCAGGGTGGTCAAATAGGGAAGTTTGAAAAGAGACGCACACCCAGCGCCACTTAGTTTCACAACTGCCCGCCAGGTGGCTGCAATAATACTAATACTAGAGAAAGAGGACTCGAAAACGAGGCTAAAACCATCGCTAACTGTTGCACCGGGTGATAATTTCCCTGCTTGTTATAGTTGTTTCAGGTGGACTGTGACAATTGTTACGTAATATATAACGTGAACAATTCTAGCTGTCATCCCACCCGCAAAAAACCTGTAGTGACAATGAACGCAGCGACTATTGTGCCTTCTAAATTCTAGTAATTGGCACAGTACCATCTGTCTTGGTGTGCAGGCCACGGTAGGCCTATTTTGATTGGTTGGTTGATTTTGGAGTTTTACGTCCTAGCAACAACCAAGGTCATATCTGGATGGGTACTGACTTGTGACAGCGCACACTGATGGCGACTTTATAGTGCTGCCCCACTGGCAAACCCGGCCATCAGCCAGCATGATGACCTGATATCCCACTCAGTCACATTATCCTGACACTGAGTCAACCGGTCCTTGGCATATCCTAATAATGTTGAGTGCCTGGCTAGGAAGCGACAATTATCAATTGCTAAGTTATTGCTTTGAGTTTGACTCGACCAGGGTTGATTCGAAATTCACCACACACACAAAATGCTTACATACTATATAATATAATATACAGTAACACCTCTCTAAATAGACCGACCATGGGACCAACTTTAAATGGTCCATTTAGGGAGGTGGTCGGTCGAGGGAATATTTTTTTTCGGTACAATGGTATTGTATTGAGGATTTGCTTGTGACGTAGGCATCACACTAGTCCTGCATGGTGGTTGGATAGAAGCAGTTCCTTCTACTATCAAGTGGAGTTATGGCCGTTATCTCTGTACTTTCACTCAGATTTGGGGTTTAATTTGACCAAAATTTCACTTATTGAGTAAGTTATGCTTCTAAATAACATTATTTCAACCCCCAGTGAATATTCGTGATTCTAAATAACAGAATTAGATCGTAGTAGTGACTATTCACACACACTTGATACTAAAGGGAACTGCTTCTAGCAAACCATGATGGCCGACTAGGCACTGGTCACGTGGTGCTAATCGTTTGACGCAAATCCTCAATAGGCGATTGTTTGGGACCCAAATAAAGTGATCGATATAGGGGAGTGGTCGATCTGTGAAGGTGGTCGGTTAGAGAGGTTTTACTGTAGTGTATATCCATATATACATATTATATACACATATTATATATATACATAGATATAATATATTATATATACATGGTGCATATGGAACTTGCCAACTGGAGCGTGCATGCTTTTATCACATAATAAATGTGTCAGCCGCCTATCAGTAGCACAGCTGGTGGTGGGCTATGGACAGTCTGTCACTCCAGGGTCATGAAGATAAGATTATCTAAAACTACTTAGAGAAAGAGTAAGGTGCCACCTGGGGCCATATGCATGGAGCAGTGTTAGCGAGTCAAAATGCGTTTAGGGCGGGATTTCTGGTTTAGCGCGGAAAAGTTGTTATGCATGGAGCAGTGTTAGGCCAACACCACGCGTTTAAAGTCGGAGATTCTAACACCTGCTCATATCTGGTTTACAGCGGTGTTAGTGTTAGGTTAGTGTCAGGATGGAACCCAAATCTACTCAATGCTAACATATTTAACAGAATTAAATACGCAATAAGTGAAATTTAATCAAATTAACCCTAAATCCGAAGCGAAATTCACGCCGCCGCTACATAGGCGGAGATATTAATATTTTCGAATCGACGAATGTAAAGTAAACAAATCGCCGCCTCCGCAGCGACGTCAATATCCATACTGTCCAACGTCAACTAAACATGACCGCCGCCATCGCTGCCGAATCGACGGCAATATATTATACCCAAATCTATTCAATGCGATCATATTTGACAGATTTACATACGCAATAAATGAAATTTTATCAATTTAACCCTAAAAACGAAGCGATATTAACGCTGACGCCGCATTGGCAGTGATATTAATAGTGTCGAATCGACGAATGCAAACAAAACAAATCGCCGCCGCAGAGGGATTTCCCAAATCTATAAATAAATTCACGTTTAGCTAACACTCACCGTTTAGGCGCCCATGCATACAGATTGACATAGTTCGCGACACCGCCGATAAACGGTGATAGCTACCCGGTGTTAGATGGATAACACCACGCACCGCTAACACTGCTTCATGCATATGGCCCCTGCTCTCTCCACTACTGAAGAAGGAAGTGGTGCTAACTATACGGTATACAGGTCAGGACGTTCTCAATAAAAGATTACATCTGCTGGGAAGTTTCAGGGATCATTTATTGTATTTGTAGCGATATGGGTCGTTCTCACTCTCAGAAGTTATGTACCACTTTTGTGACATGGAAACTAAAAGTGAAAACATTCCAAAGAACAGCAGAATCAATATTAATGTGAAGGTTTATATGTTGTGGGTATGTCAGAGTTAAAATTTAATTCTTTCACTTTTGTATTTTGACCATATAGTTATAACTTATATAGATTAAAAAGGCCATTAAAAGTAACTGTGTAACATCCATCCATAACAACATTTTAAAACATCCATAACATCATCTTAACATGTACAACAAATTAAAATGAGATTTTATTGATTGCAGTTAAACAAAAGAGACCGTCTCTTTGTGTTACAAAAAGAAAAGTTGAAAAAAAACGATTGGGTAAATGCATGGTGTTGATATGCAAATTTTCATATTTTCACTTTAGCACAAAATCATATAAGCATATTTTGAATATCTTTTGTAGAACAGATTAAATATATATAGCATTGCTAACATAATTAATACACACCATCAACAATACCTATTTGACTTACTGCCCCTCCCCCTCGGCCGCCCCCCACCCCCCCAAAAAAGCTACGTCTTTAACAATGTAATGTGGAAACCAAATATCTGGTACACAGTTTCTGAGAACAACCCATATACCCAGCGGAAGCAATGCTATACTATAGCAGCAGTGTAATGCTGTCGCTTCTCTGCATGAAAAAAAAACCCATCTATGCTACACAAATGTCATTAGTTATGTTAGTTAGTTGCGTCACATTGGTAATGCGCCTAGTGACGGAACGATGGCCTATATACAGGTTTTAATAATGGACAATTATATCACACTCACAGAAATTTAAGTTTTATCACTGGTTGCTCGGCTGGAAGGTGACCTCTTTTATTGTATGCCTGTATGTTCCTTCTTCCTCATTTCCATAACTTACGTGCAATTACTTGATATAATATATATATATTGAGAATATCGACGTGCTCACCCTTACTTGCAATGTTGCAAAACAATAGTGTCGTGGGATCTGTGACAATGGGAAATAGTGCACCTAGAAGGAGATTCGAACCCACAATTGTTACCCTACAGGGGCTAGCTTCCACACGATTAGTCTATGTAAGCTCCCTGATGCAATCACCATATACCCGCGCCTACATATGTATGTGGCTCCTGGCCTGAGAGGTCAGTGCAGACTAGTAAGTACTTTACTAGTATTAACTCTCGAGCGACCACGATGTAGAATACATGCATCAAATTAAATCAGCACTTCATCTCAAAATGTCTCAATACACTAGTATTAACTCTCGAGCGGCTAGGATGTAGAATACATGCATCCAAGTAAGATACCACTTCACCTCAAAATGTCTCGGAACTCTTGCTCCAAATCCCGCTGAAGTTTATTCTGGGCCAAAATCTTTTGTCGCCAAAATGAAACATCAAAGGTTGTATTTTATTTGGAACCAGTTAGATAGTTCAAATAACAGTTAAAATAACAATTCAAATGACAGTTCAAATGACAGTTCAAATGACTACTGCATGTCTTCAAGTTCAACAGACAATTCTGCCTCCAAACCTGACATATCAGATGTCCTGTCAGCAAAACGACGCTCAATTGAAACATGGGATTGACTATTAGTATCACAGTCGTTGCTTACGGCATGGACTGTAGTTACCCTTACACATTGGTAGGGAGGGCTCTGGCCCCGGCACCGAGGGACACTGCCCCCTGGTGGGACTATTTGGAACCAATAATTGGGGATGACAACGCAAGCTGATTGACTGGTAGTACTTCTAGTGGTAATGGGTTTAAGTCCTAGAAACATCCGAGGTCATATAAGAATTTATAATGGTTGTTGGTTCGTTGGTGGAGCTTTACGTCATGGCAACAACTAAGGTCATATCAGGATGGGTACTGACTTGCGAGTGCTCACTCATGGAAACTTTATAGTGCTGCCCTCTGGGAGACCAGGCCACCAGCACCATGACCTGATATCCCACCCAATCACATTATCCTGACACTGAGCCAACTAGTCCTTGTCCTATCCTTTCTCTATCCTAATAATGCCAAGTGCCTGGCTAGGAAGTGACAAGAATACATTTTAAAGTCATTTGTTTGGCTCGACCAAGGTTCGAATCCCACAATCAAGCAAAACGGGAGACGGACTCATTCCGCCATCCCGTTTGGTATTGATACTGCTTTTTGACAATGTGCAGTTATGGTAGTTTGAGAGTGCTGCGCAAAGGAGGTATCATGCTTCTGGCACCATGGCATGGTGTCCCACTCACCACATTATCCTGTTACTAGGTCACTTAGTCCTAGTTCTGTCCTGGCAATGACAAGCGCCAGGAGAGGTAGTGACAAGAATTAATTTTGTAATTATTTAATTATTTAATTAAACTCTGTCGGGGATTATCCCTGCTACCTGTCACATATGAAGCGGGTGCACTAACACTATGCCGTGGACAACGCGAGTGTCAACCATTTTCATTAAAGCTGCATAGCCCGACGGTTTTGAGTTTCTGAATTTTCTCAGATAAATGCATTAGGTTGACCATCATACTGTAGCTTACCCTACTTTAGTTTGGAGTAACTTTTATTTTAAATAGCTAACTTTTGAGATATTTGAAGTGCAATAATACAAAATTAATTTGGGCAATCATGCCAAAACTCTGAAACCATAGGCTTCTGCAGTACCGGGTTCTATTCAATTGCTCCAGTATTCCCTTCTATGTGGCGATCATCATCATCATCATCATGATGTCGGTCACGATGCGACAAAGACTGCTTTCATTACTTGACTGTCACTCTCCATTTAGCTCTCTGCTGTGAGAGTGATGTCAATGAGTCGGTCTTAATGTCTCTCAGCTTCAGGTTTCTCCTGATGGTATCTTTGAACTGGAGACGGGATTCCCTTCTATGTGGCAATACATGTTTAATAAATGCACTAGTCGTACTAGTAATAGTATCTAAGTTAGATATATGGAGAATCAAATTTAGATAACTGTTTTTTATTTTTTTTATTTGATGTTTTCATCGGAATATGCAGCTTCAAAGCTTCTATTCGATATCATTGATGCCACAGCTTTCTAAAAGTAAAAAGGCAAAAATAATATCTTGTAATGCGTTTCACATCACGTGACCCATAATTTATGATAAAAAGGGGTATATATGTTCATTTTAATTAGGAAGACAGCCCGTAATTGCAGTTAATTAACCACTTAATAACGGCTTAGACTTTAATTACCGTTAATAACAGAGCCTACATAATGAAGAAATCCCATCAACCAAGTGGTACAAGACCATAAATCTTGAAGCAGACGACATTTGGCTGACAGTTCACGCGCGAAACACCAGGTGGCGCCACGGTGCGCCGGCGCACCATGGGAGGTGGGCGGGGAAGGGGGCGGTACCGTCGGCTGTAAATTATCGCTGGCTCTAGGGGCAAACTAGATAAAGGATGACCGGGGAAGATAAAGGCTGGTGACGTCATAGGCGCGTGGACGTGGCTGCTTGTTTTGTGGCTTGCCCCATTCCACACCTCTCACAGTCATCTCGAATTCTCAGATCACGCAGTCAAACACTGGCCACACCTCTCTCTATCTCCTCTCCACTGGCCTTGCTCCTCCTTGATATGTCTGAAAAGTGTTCCAGGAGGGGGAGCCCGCCAGCATTTCACTTTCTACTCTTACTCTGTCCGTGTCTTTGGCTCGACGGCTGGTGACCATAGAGCAAATAGACACAGTCCTTTGACTCAACTCTCCTCATTTCTCTTTCCTAGACTCTACCCTCCGCCCTAACGCTTCGCCGTTTCAATGTTGTAAAGATGTCCCCAGCTTCTACAACTGTCCCTACTGAAGATTAATCTTCAACCAAAGATTGGGCCAATTTATCGGAGCCTCTCTATAATGTTGCAGTTCTGCAACCAGTAACCATCGTAAGGTTACAAACAATGCCACAAGCAAGGTGGTTGTTGGTTGTTGGAATTTTATGTCCTGCAACATCTGAGGTAATATCAGAATGGGTACCGACTTGTGACAGTGCGCACTCATGGCGGCTTTATAGTGTCTCCCCACTGGGAGATCAGCACCATGAACTGATATCCCACTGAATCACATTATCCTGACACTGAGCTAACCAGTCCTTGCCTTATCATATTAATGCCGAGTGCCAAGCTAGGAAGCGACAAGTATCAATTTGTCAAATAGTGTTACATATCTCTCTCTGAGTATAGGTAGGTTCAAGTCATATGCCATAATCATAATGATATGGCCATCGTGCCTTCTGCGTGGCAGGTGGCAAGTATGTTTGGAATATGTTGCCTGAGAAAAGCAGCATTATTTGACAAACAAAGTAATCTGTCCCCTGGACTCACTGATTTAACAGTAAAACCTTTCTAACCGACCACCTCCACATATCAACCACACCCCTATATCGATCGCTTTATTTGCGTCCCAAATGATCACCCATGCAATACCATTATAATGATTTTTTTTAAACCTCCCTAAACCTCCCACCTCCCTAAATGGACCATTTAAAGTCGGCCCCATGGTCGCTCGATTTAGAGAGGTTTTACTGCAGTTTAAAGGTGCATAGTCCGTTGACATTAATAAATGTTCAAAACCATAACACATAGATATATTTGACCCTACATATCCAACTTAGATACTGCTGCACTTACTAAGTATGCGTTGCTGCATAGAAGGAGATACTATTACTAAGCCAATTTAACAGAACCCGCTAACGCTGAAGTCTACGGTATCAACATCGTGACGTACTTGCCTAAATTAATTTAGCCTGATTTTCACTCAAATATCTCCAAAGTTTGCCTTTAGAATAAAAGATACTTCAAACTAATGCAAAGTAGATTATACTACTGAATCTCATGTATTCATCTCAGAAAATGGCAGAAACTCAAGATTATCGGACTATGCAAGTTGTAAATATGGTTTCAGTGTCCAGCGCCTTAGAAGGAATGGTTCCTGCTAGTGAGGGTGCTATATTGCATTTATATTATCACAATCATCGTTGTTGATGTGGTCATCATCATCATCACCATCACCACAATCACCATCAATATCACTGTCACTATCGTCATCGTCGTGATCGTTATGATCGTGATCCTCATCATCATGATCGCGACCACCATGATCATTACGATTGTCACCATCATCGTTATCATTATTATTATAAGACCCACCCGCCCCCTCTATATTTCTCCTGATAGTGAGAAGACATCCCAGTTTACTACTTTTGTTTAATTTATTTATTATCTGGTAGGCAGACTGGCAGGTCACAACCTACTTGATGACCTTTTTCACTTAAGTATCGTATTTTAATCTAAATTAGCTGGGTTCACCCAGAATCACGTATTTACCCAATTTTTATTTTAACTGAAATTAGGTTTATTTACCCTAATTTTTAATTTGTATTTCTAAGTAGTTGAATCTAACCAAAATCACTTATTTAAACTTTTTTTTTTTTTTTTTTAAACACACCTAACAAATCACTTATTTAGTTGTTTTTCTAAGTCCTTCTTTCTTTCTGTCTTTCTTTTTTTTTAATATGAAGGTTAGATGTCACAATAGAAAACTGGACACTGGCGGTCATTCACCCTCAGCAGGTGGTCATTCTTCTTTTCATCTATGACACATTGACAGTATGAGTAAAAAAAGGAATAGATTAAAATGAAAAAGACACCAAAACAAATCTCGGGTTAATGGGTGATTCCGAATCTAATCGATCCGATGTTGTCACAATGGCCACTCATCCACCATTATCCGGGAGAATGATACCATCGTATCCAGTTCCGGTCTACGGGGAGCGGGGGCGGCGGGCAGATGGGTGTGTGGGGGTGTGCTGTGGGTGTGTATGTGGTGGTGTCGGTGGTGGTGTGAGTGTATGTGGTGGTGTGGGTTTGTATATGGTGGTGTGGGTGGTGGTGTGAGTATGGGTGTGTGGTGTGGGTGGGTGTGATGTGGGTATGTAGTGTGGGTACGTGTGATGTGGGTATGTAGGTGGTGGTGTAGGTAGTGGTGTGGGTGGTGGTGTAGGTGGTGGTGTGGGTGGTTGTGTGAGTATGGGTGTGGTGTGGGTTGGTGTGGTGTGGGTGTGTAGTGTGGGTACGTGTGATGTGGGTATGTAGGTGGTGGTGTAGGTAGTGGTGTGGGTGGTGGTGTAGGTGGTGGTGTGGGTGGTGGTGTGAGTATGGGTGTGTGATGTGGGTTGGTGTGATGTGGGTGCATAGGTGGTGGTGTGGGTGTGTAGGTGGTGTGGGTGAATGTGTGTAGGTCTGTGTGGCGAGAGTGTGCGCATGGGTGGGTGGTGTGGGTGTGTATGTGGTTGTGTGGGTGGTGGTGTGGGTGGTGTTGTGAGTATGGGTGTGTGGTGGGTGGCGGTGTTGGTGGTGGTGTGAGTATGGGTGTGTGGTGTGGGTTGGTGTGGTGTGGGTATGTAGGTGCTGGTGTGGGTGTGTAGGTAGTGTGGGTGAATATGTCTAGGTCTGTGTGGGGAGAGTGTGTGCGAATGGGTGGGTGGTGTGGGTGTGTATGTGGTGGTGTGGGTGGTGGTGTGGGTGGTGGTGTGAGTATGGGTGTGTGGTGTTGGTGTGGGTGTGTAGGTAGTGTGGGTGTGAGGGGAGAGGTGTTTTTCTTTGTAAATGTAATACTGTTGTAGTTGCACCTCGTATAGTGGTGTGGGTGTGGATGTGGGTGTGTAGGGGATGCGTGTGTAGGTGGGTGTTTAGAGGGTACGTGTGTAGGTGAGTAGGTTGTAGTGTGGGTGTGTCGAGGTGGTGTGGGTGGTGTGGGTGTGTAGGTGGTGTGGGTGTATAGGTGGTGTGGGTATGTAGGTGGTGTGGGTATGTGTCCGTGGTGGTGTGGGTGTATGGTATGAGTGGGTGTGTGGGTGTTGATGTGTAGATGTGTAGGTATTTGTGTGGGTGTGTATGTGGTGGTGTGTGGTGTGGGTGTGTCGGTGGTGGTGTGGATGTATGGTGTGAGTGGGTGTTGATGTGTGGGTGTGTAGGTATTTGTGTGGGTGTGTACGTGGTGTGTGTGGAGAGGTGCCTTTCCCTGTGACATGGCTGTAGTTGCACCTCGTGTAGTGGTCAGTGCCTGAGGCGGTGTGGTGTCAGTGTCACGACACGGCTCAGTGACATCGTGTCCACTGCCACTGACTGACCCATTGACGTCACGCTTCATTGGTGGCTGAAGGGCCGAGGGGCACGTGATAACTCTTTCACACTCTCTCTTTGAGGACGGGCATGCTTTAACATTCTTACTATCTCTTGGCAGCCTTGCTTTAGCTCTCGCTCTGCCTGTATCTCTCTCCCTCTCTCTCTATCTATCTCTCTCTCTCTCTCTTAAAGCGTCATGTTTCAACTCTCTCACTATCTTTTGACAGTCTTGTTTTAACTCTTCCCCGCGCTCTCTTGATAGTCTTGCTTTAATTGTCTCGCTGTCTCTCTCTCTCTGTCTCTCTCGGTCTCTCTCTGTCTGTCTCTCTCTCTCTCGACAGTCCTGGTTTAGCTATCACACTGTCTCTCCCGATGGTCATGTCTCTCTCTGTATATCCTGATGGTCATTCTTTACCTCTCTCTTATTCTTAACGATAGTAATATCTTGTTCTTACGTTTTTGTCAGAGACAAACAACGAACACACCTATATTATTCCATCACATTATAGACGTGAAACAAGTCAACCCCTAAGTGATACCACCTCCACACCCCCACCCCCGAGATGAATGCCTCTACAAATACAATCGGAACTAATGAGCGGAAGCAATATGCATTCAGGTTGCAATAGGTGGCAGCACCGTAACACCTACCCCACTCGCCACTAGGGGGCCATTGAGATCAATCTCCAACTAAGGGTGTTGGGCTATCAGTATCACTATTGTTAATTGATTGCATGACTCTTATTAAATAAATTACTATTAATATTATTAATTGTGTGACTATTATTAATTGTAATTGTACAATAAATGTATTGCAATTATTAAGTGCATGACTATTATTAATGTTATGCCTATTATTAATTGCATGACTATTATTAATTGCATACCTATTATTAATTATATGGCCATTATTAATTGCATGCCTCTTATTACTTGCATAACTATTATTAATTGTATGGCCATTATTAATTGCATGCCTCTTATTAATTGCAAACCTATTATTAATTTAATGACTGTTATTAAATGAATGACTATTATTAATTGTATGGCAATTATTAAGTCTATGGCTATTAATATTATTAATTGTATGGTTATTAATTGAATGGCTATTAGCATTAGTAATTACATGACTATTAATCTGACTATCAGTAATTGATTGTTATTCCTTGCATGAGTATTATTAATTGTATGACTTATTAATTGTATTACTATTATTAATTGTGTTACTATTAATATTAGTACCTATATTTCCATTACTAATTGTATTACTGTTATTAATTGCATCACTATTATTAATTGTATAAATATAATCAGTTGGTATTGTTACCGCTGTCGCTGTCGCTATCGCTGTCGCTGTCGCTATCGCTGTCTCTATCGCTGTCGCTATCGCTGTCGCTATCACTATCATTATTGTTATTACTATTTCTGCACAGTCACCATCCCACACAGCAGCGGCTATGTTGGAGAGTGCGTCAGAGGTCATAGGTAAGGTCACGTTATCACGGTCCGTTGCGCACGTTACAAGACAAATGAAGCGTGAAAGCTAAGCTGAACGGCCGCGTTGGGACCTGCGCAGACGGCGTTGGGCGGTCACGTGTGAAATACGCCCATTTGATTGGTGCAGCCATAACACTAAGCAACCAAATCGTGGCCATTCGGTACAGTCCCGCATGCGCACAGGTCACTTCCCCGGCTTCCGCTGCTCAGGTATTGTTTCGCCAAAAACTATTTTTTGAGTAGTTTTTGTTGTTGTTGCGAAGTGCTCTTTGTATGAAGTCAAAACGGAATTTTTAAAATAAAATTAGGGGAGGGATTTGTTTGTATTATTTTGAGGGCACGGAGGCGGGAGGACAGTGGAGAGAAAAGAAAGTGAAAAAAACCGGAAATGGAAAGGCATCTGAACCTATTATTGTCCTAGGCCCACACAACTAAAGTTCATGCATCTACATTTTAACTTTTGTAACCACACTACTATCTGTTTATTTCAATGCATTCTTGACAAGAAAAAAACCCATTTGATTTGACCTTCCTGTAATATTTGTGCTTAATCCTTCTTCCTTAAGGCCCAGTCAGACCTTACCGGATTGAGCAACGGACATAAACCGGACAAAGAATTTTCTAGTCCGTTGGTGTCCGGTATCAAAATGGATCGAAATGTGTCAAAATATTGCGCTTTTAACGGACAAGGAACGGTCAACCGACGGGCGAAAAATGAATCTCAAACAGACGGACTGGACACCAACTGGACACCAACCGGACACCAACCGGACACCAACCAGACACCAACCGGCCACATACTGGACTGATCACGGACGCGCCAAAAACAGAGAAAAAACCGACAGACCGAATTCCTGCAGCACCGTCAACGGACTCTTCAGGATACAAACCGGACATCTAACGGATGAGTAACGGACATCAAACGGACAAAACGGATGTAAACCAGACACCAACCATACACATCTGTCCGGCGGTGACCAGTACAAGTTTTGAACAGGTTCAAAACTTGTACCGGACACCGCCGGACACCACCGGAGATAGAACCGACACGCCGGATGGGTACCGTATATAAACCGTACATTACCATATGTCACCGGACAGTGTCCGGCTTCTGTCCGCTTCCTCAATCCGGTGAGGTCTGAGTGGGGCTTTAGCGTCAGTCACAACAGGGCTAATTTATGGAAGCATTTCACTGGGAGACCAGGCCGCCAGCACCATGACCCGACATCCCACTCAGTAAATTACCGTGATACTGACATAACCAGTCCTTGCCCTATCGTAGTAATGCTGAGTGCAAGGCTAGGTAGCAACAAGTGTCAATTTTGTAAGTCATCGGTTTGATTCGACCGGGATTCGAACTCCCGACCCCCCTCACAGAAAGCCTACACGATTCGGCCAGTGCGATCGGTCCCCAATAATCATGGATGAGAATGAGATGAATATTTAAAGAAAGAATAGGAAGGAGAGGGTTAAGTAAATACATAGACGTATGGGGAAAGGGTTACATTGACAATATAGAGGGCGCCACCTATAAGCTGTGTAGTGTAGGGTTATATAACATGGGCGAGTGTGTAGACACTGTTGGGAACTAGAGTTAGGTGTGAGCATTGGGTTGTCAATCATAATTCTTAGATATACCTTATGGTTGACTAATCGATGTATAACCAATCATAGCTCAGAGGAAGCCTCAGTCGAAGCCTCAGTCAAACCAACGCCTTACATAATATATACTTGTCGCCACCTACCATGGTGCTCAGCATAATAATAGACCAGGGCAAGGAATGGTTTGTTCAGTCTCAGGATAATGTGAATGCGTGGGACATCAGGGGCGTAGCTAGACCTTTAACGACGTGTACTCCTAATTTCGGCAGGGGGTTTAGAGGGCCGCTTAAGCTTAAGCTGGCGGATTTTACACATTTTAGACTTGATTTTTCGACACTCCGGACTACTACATGCCTCCTCTCTCTCTCTCTCTCTCTCTCTCTCACTCTTTTTTTTTTTTGTTTTTTTGTTTTTTTTGTTGACAAAACGATGTGGACGCTTTGGTGTACGCGCGTACGCCTAGCTACGCCCCTGGACATTATATCATGGTATCAGTGGGATCCATCTCTCAGTGGGACAACACTATACAAGTCACTATGAATGCATACTCCCATCCTTATTAACCTTAATTGTCGCTAGGACGTCAAATCTAAACAGACAAACAAAACTAACCTATATCTTGACTGGAAATGTCAAGGGAACTGCTAGCAAGAACGCGCCCTTGCTGCCCAGCCTGAACATATTTGTGAGGCCGGCCGAGAACCAGCGCACTTAAAGTGTGTCCGTCTATCGGGAGCTGCACCGAAGCCGATTATTTAGGCGCATGCGCCTTAAGTCAATAACCATGGGAGGTTAGTGGACGGGTGTCATCAGGGACGTGTGGCCTGGCAGTGTGGCAGTGCCTCGGGCCAGGTGATGGCGGGTTGGTGGGGGTGGTCATCGGGGTGGCCAATGGTAGGCATCGGGTTGGCCAATGGTGGTCACTTATACCCCAGTCACACTACTGCTTGCGACCACTTGCTACCACTTTGCGACCACAAAAAAAGGTTGGTCACAAAGAGGTCGCAAGTGGCTGCAAATTGGTTACAAAGTTGTCACAAAATAGTCCTCAGTGGTCGCCAACCTCCTTGCGACCATTTTGGTTGCAAGGCGGTTGCAGATACGGCACTAAAATTATAGTGAAAAAACAACTCATTATTACCAAAATGGTAACAAGGAGGTCGACGACCATTGCTTTGGTCGCAAAGAGGTCGCCCGCGACTGGGTGCTTTGGTCCAAAGTGGTCGCAAGCAGGCACAAGTCGTAGTGTGACTATGGCTTTACAGACATAATATAAATAGATATTATAATTGAACAACCCTTTTACATACGTCTGAGCATAGATTGTTTGCAGTGCAGTGATTTTAAGGTTTAACAAATATTGTGTTTCCGCCCAAAAAGCTATTTCGCAGTGATTTAAAAAAAAATTTAAATAAAATAATGATCGATTAAGCAGGATAATATATTCACTTCCACCCAGAGTAGCGGTGAATGGCAACCCTGTTTAAATACGAGGTAAAAAAAATACACAGTGTTTAGAGTGGGCTTGAAGTTTTACCACAGCTGTTTTTGCTTGGGTTTAAATAGACCCATTTCAATGTTTACAAACATCGTGTATGCGCGCACCTTGGCTGCAGAACGAAGGCACACTGCCATTGAGTTTGCCAATACGTGCAGTGAAAAACGTCAGTTTTATTCAAATTTAATAGAAATGCAGAACCTTAACCATATACATTTAATATAATCTCTTGTTAAACATGTTTTCCGTGTGTGTTCCAAGTGGTTTGTTTCTAGGTAGTGTAACTTTAGAGATATTTCACTTTTTCTGTATGAAGATTGCTCACGGTCATTGACCATGCATTGAGTTTGCCAATACGTGCTGTGCACAACTTCAGTTTTATTCTAAATTAATATAAATTTAGACCGATAAACATATCAATTTAATATAATCTGTGTGTTAAGCACTTGATCTGTTTGTGTTCTAAGTGGTTTGTTTCTAAGTTGTGCCGTTTTATAGATATTTCACGTTTTCTGTATTAAGATTGGTCATAGCCATTGAGTTTGCAGTGTGACCCTATATTGTCCTGCAGCCAAGCTGCGTGTGCACACACCTAATTATCTATGCTGACGTCACGTGAAATAGGTCTTTACGTCGTCATTCACTCTTACTGGAGGTGAACACTTTATCCAGGTCCAAGGTGGTTTCAGGGAGGAGGCGAATAGGACTGCTTTTCCTGGGTTCATTATGAGAAGGGCGTTTGGAATAGCTGGGGGGGGGGGGGGGGGGGGCATTGTCCCTTCAGGGTGTCATCCGCAGCTGATCGCCACTCGACGCATGCGCGTTCACCATGAGATAAGGGTAGACGTGCCCCACGTCCCACTGACTAAAGCTAAGATTCCATACACGCGGTATGCGGCATGTGGCATGTGAATGCGGCATGTATTATAGATACCGATGCGATATTTGGTCTTTCTTTCTACAAATTTGTGAAGGAAAGTCAACGTTTCTGTTGTTTCCTATGGCAAATGGGGCAGCATTTGTACCGATCGGTCCATGGGTCGATTAACTTGCCGCATTTGCATTCGCAATTGCAATCGCATTCAGACATATGGAAGCACTACTGTGCCTTTATATGCTTTTCAATTTTTTGCCGCATTCACATGCGCATTCGCTACTGCGTATACGGAATTGTAGCTTAAGTTAGACACTGGTTGGTTGGTTGTTGGAGTTTTATGTCCTGGCAACATCTAAGGTCATATCAGGCCAGGTACCGACTTGTGACAGACGCTGGTAGTAATATGTATGTGTACAGTTGTGGTATTTGCATCATTATTAATTCACAGGAGTTTGTTGGTTGTTGGAGTTTTACGTCCTAGCAACATATAGGGTTTATATATCATATATAGCGAATGGTAGACAGGAAGTGTGAACATATATATATAGCATTGCAGCACTAACTTAGTTATTGATTTTCTGTCGGATTTGATATTCAGTTCGCCAGATAATCCTATTTAAAAATAATATCCTACTTTTATTATTCGTGAGATTTTTTTTAATGAAAGAAAAAGTGAATTGATTTTTTTAATTGAAATAAATACTTACAATTATTTGATAGATACCCTAATCACTTTTTGCAAGTCTATGTTGCCCTTCACATCTGGTGTCGCCATCCTAGCGTGTACTATTGGTCATTAGCAACAGTAATTGTCATAGTAAACTGGCCAGTGGTCACATTAGGGTTTACTTAACACTTTAGTATCCAATTGTAGTAGTAGTACTAGTACACACTTTGATATATATTCATTTTACAAATTAAACCAAACAGTTATCTGAAGGAAACCATGAATAAGCTACCACAATAAATCCCATTGCGATATTACTGGCAGCTGGGAGGATATATTAATAATACCTGAAATAATATACACATTAACACATTACTATTTATAATACCTGAATTAATATACACATTACTATTTATATTGCCTGAATTAATATATATTAAAATAATTACTATTTATATTACGTGAATTAAGACGAAGCTGTTGCTGATTTCTGCGGTTAGCTCGTTTGAGTGAAGCCCCCAGATTGGAAAATGGGGGGATGTGGTTAGGAGAATAGGGGGTAGGGAGGGGAGGGGGGGGGGGAGTTCCGCAAGCTGCTGCTGTTTGTTTAGGCTGAATTAATACGGTTTGTTACTAGCGGTGAAAAGTTGGTGGCTTCAACACTTGAGCATTGTGTTAGAGGTGAGACCGGCAATATTGTCGTGAATATTAATTAGACAGCGAGCAAGCTGTCCCATCAGGCACCACGGCAGACAAAAGATTCACCCCTACCCAGAGTAGGGGGGAATGAAAACAGTCTAAATCTGAGCGAAACCTGCTTTAGTATGGAACAGGAAGTGGAATTCCTGGCTCCAGTAGGCAATGACTACTTATATCGGCACAGCGTTTGTAAAATGGGAGAGAATGCAAAAAGACAAGATGGCGACCCTAGAATGCGGTCGATTTGACTTTTTGAAGTCCATTAAACTACATGTTTTATTATATTTTTCAAATTAAAACTAGCGGGTAAATAATATAATTAAGATGTATGTGAAGAATAGATTTTGCTTCTTAAATTAAGAATTTATCTACTCATTTCAGTTACATGTAGATAATTTTCGCCGGCTTTAATATAGGGTTGTTCTTCACCCCATCTCCGGCTACTGCGGTGCTGGGTGAATCTTTTATCTGCGCACCATGGCTACTGGAGCTATGTAGTCGATTAAATGTGTGGGCGGGTATGGTGAGGGAAGCCTATAAATAAATGCAAGCCACGCTGTGACACAAGGGCGTTGGATTCTAACCCCCTGATGAATTAAAGAGGTCTCCATGAGGATGTCAGGGCGAGGTGGTTGTTTATTTAACTGCTGCAAAGTATCTATGTCAAAAGTAAAGCATGTTTTATTTAACGACACCTCTAGAGTGCATTGATTTTTATCATTGGCTATTGGACGTCAAACATATGATCATTCTGACGTATTTCTTTGGAGGAAACCCGCTGCCGCCCCATAGGCTACTCTTTCCAATAAGCAACAATGAGTCTTTTATATGCACTTTCCCACAGCCTTTGATGAACCAGGTGTGGACCACTGGTTGGAGAATCTATTTAAAGCTGCATAGTTAGTCTGATGAAGTATCAAATTTTCAAAACCAAAACAATTACAGTAAAACCTCTCTACCCAACCACCTCCACAGATCGACCACTTCCATATATCGATCACTTTATTTGGGTCCAAAACGATCACCCATATAATACCATTGTAATGATTTTTTTTAAACTCCCTAAACCGACTACCTCCCTAAATGGACCATTTAAAGTCGGTCCCACAGTCGGTCGATTTAGAGAGATTTTACTGTATCTAGATTTTATTCTACATATCTAACTTCAATACTGATGTACAATTATATCAATTTGAATCTACATAGCTAACTTAAATAAGGATGCACTTATTGAGCTTTTGCATTCCGAATACATACGATATCGATAGCACAATAATACAATATAATAATTAAACCTTGGATTAAGCGTCGTTATTTATATTATTATAATCTATTATAATACACATAATGGAATACTGAGGCAATTTAATAGAATTTGTTACTGCAGAAGCCTATGGTGTCAGAGTTTTGGCATGCTTGCCAAAACTATTTGTCCATGTTTGCACTTCAAATATCTTTAAAAAAGTTAGCCATTTAACATAAAAGTGACTTCAAACTAATGTAAGGTAGATTATGAAAATAAATTTAATACATTTATCTCAGAAAAATGACAGAATCCCAAAACCGTCGGACTATGCAATTTTAAATACACCGAGTCTCCCATATAACATTAACACCTCTCTGCTCAAACTAGGAGAATCATTGACGTGTCGGGATGTGTTTGCAGAACGACATACACAGTTCCTTCTCCGTGTTTCCTTTGTTGTTTTATATTTGCAAAGACGAAACCTGTGCTATTCTGCTATGCTCAACAGTCGGTAAACAAAGCCTGTGTCCAGCATTTCAGTGTGCACATGAAGATTGATTTTTTTTTTTATATTCTCACATCATATACATCTCCAAAGTTAACCATTTAAAATTAAAGTTACTTCAAACTAATGCAAAGCAGATTATGACAATCAGCATAACAAGCGTATCTAAAAATATATATATGACAGAAACTCAATGTCAGCGCATTATAAAACTCTAAACTATTTGATAGAACCTCAGTTAAATCGGGTTAATGCACAATAGATTCGACAGATGGCGCCACCCTAAATATGATTGAGATATTGCCTCGAGCAATTTCCCCCCCCAACTCGTTCTCTCTCTGTCTCTCTGTCTCTCTCTGTCTCTCTCTGTCTCTCTCTGTCTCTCCATGTCTCTCTCTGTCCCTCTCTCTGTCTCTCTCATTCTCTCTCTCTTTCTCTCTCTATGTTTCTATCAGTCTCTCTCTATATATATGTACACACACAGAGTAAAACCTCTCTAAATCAACCAACCTTGGGACCGACTTCAAGTGGTCCATTTAGGGAGATGGTCGGTTTAGGGAGCCAAAATATCGTTACAATGGTATTGTTGGGACCCCAATAAAGCGATCGATATATGGGAGTGGTCTTCTGTATACATATTCAATACACTCTGAATGATTGGATAATGACCAACTGTGATTTGGATGCAGGATAACAAACGCAGACGAGAGTCTTCGGTGTCTCAGTAATATTATACTACCAGGAAAGCTGTGTGTAAACAGACAGATTTGGGGATAGGCTTACAGTTACACAGACTGACCACCTGCTAGTTACTAATCCACGAGGTTTATTCCCGTGATAACTCCCAACTAAATTACTAAATTCATATCCAACTGATTCTGTGGGTTATGACTGATATGATTATATTCTTTGTTTAAGCATCACAAACTTCAACTCTGCTAGTACTAATATGCCTAATAGGATAGCATTCCAGTTACTGGAATGCTATCCTATCGATGTCAGACTCTTTATATAAGTATTATGAACCCAAACTAGAATCGTTCCTAGATTGCAATCTTCTCAATACTGTATCTTAATACTGCGAGATTTAGACCCCGCTTGTTGCCTGACTACCGAGCAGGATGGCAGAATCGGTAGAGCGCATGGATTCCCGTACGGAAGGTCGGGAGTTCAAATCCCAGCTGAGTCAAACTAATGACTTATAAGATTGATACGTATCGCTACCTAGCCTGGTGCGTGGCATTACTAGGATAGGACAATGACTGATTAGTTCAGTATCAGGATAGCGGTTATGGTGCCAGCAGCCAGGCCTCCCAGTGAAACAGCACTATAAATCCACAAGAGTGCGCACTGTGACAAGTCGGTACCCGTCCTGATATGATTATGACCATATATGCTGCTAGGACATAAAACAACAACAAACAAACAAAACCCTTTGCATGACTACAGGACAGGATAGCTTAATCGGCAAGAGCACATGATGGAGCTCCGTGTGGGAGGTCGTGAGTTCGAAACAAGACCAAGCCAAACCAAAGATTTACCAAATGGGTACTTTTCACTACTTAGCCCTGGCGCTTGACATTAATCGGACAGGGCTCGCTCAGTATCAAAATAATGTGACTGAGTGGGATATCGGGTCATGGTGCAAGCGGCATGGTCTCCCAGTCAGACAGTACTATAACGCGTAGTAAAAGGTTGGTACCTGTCCTGACATGACTGTAATCGTTGCTAGGACGCAACAACCAAACAAATTACATAACTATCCCCATGGTTACCGGCAAAGACTTGTTGTAAGCCTTGCACTGAGTGAATGGCAGCGTTTTAATAATTGCATGAAATTATCGGAAATAGCAGACTGCGTGCAACACAATGGGACACTTTCGGTAGACCACGCCGTCTAGCCTCGTGCATCCGGTGTGCAACCATGCGTTTTTAATTACTGGGTCACGAGTTCGATCGAATATGTGCTATTTTTTTTGTTCCATGTTGTTTATTCCATCCAAGATAGAAAGGAAAATGCAATGCTATATATAACACGTGGGGTCTACCTGATTTTAATACTGGTTGGGCGGAGGTCATTTCAAATGGGTTGAAGCCGAAGTTCCACTTCAAAGCACCTCTTGCATTCACAGGAACTACTATTATCCTGACAAGTTTGAAAATTGTTCTTCGCATTTCAATGCACATGCGTAGAGATACTTCGACCCCATACTTAGGCCCAAAAAAACTAACATAGGCTACTAATCATACCAACCAATTATCTATCTGCTACTGAAATGCAGGCAATCAAATACCTTATCAGCAGCTTTTATGTGGTAAGATAACACCAACACTACAACTGGCCAGCATTGAAAACAAGCCTGGCTACCCGGGCTGATATGTCATGGACAGTATAAATACAGCCTCAATAAAGAAAAATTAATTAAAAGGCCACTTCGAGGCTAGCATCCAAACCATCAAACTAAGAAGGTATTTACACTCGCTGATGCAATCAACCTGCCCATGCCATAAGTGACTGAGTGGGTGAGTGGTGAGTGAGTGAGGTGAGGTGAGTGAGTGAAGGAGTGAGGTGGGTGAGTGGTGAGTGGGTGAAGTGAGGTGAGTGAGCGGTGAGTGAGTGAGTGGTGAGTGAGCGGTGAATGAGTGGGTGGTGAGTGGGTGGTGAGTGAGTGGTGAGTGAGTGGTGAGTGAGTGGTGAGTGAGTGAGGTGGGTGAGTGAATGGTGAGTGAGTGGTGAGTGAGTGGTAAGTTAGTGGTGAGTGAGTGGTGAGTGAGTGAGTGAGTGAGTGAGTGAGTGACTTGCCTCGTTCAATGAAGGCATCAAATGTAGTAAACCAAAACAGATGTTATGCCTCAACCTCGGTACTCACTTGCATTGCTGCGTAGAAGGGACTACTATTAGTACTAAGTCAATGTTAAAAGTCCGACAAAAGCATAATATTTCCAAAAGCAAAATTCTTACCTCGATTTGATCCTACATATCCAACTTAGATATTGGTGCAGTTATTAAGCATTTGGTGTTGTATAGACCGGGGTAATAAGTCAATTTAATGGATCATGTTACTGCTGAAGGCTATGGGGGTCAGTGCTTTGACAAGCACGTCAAAATTAATTTGGCATGTTTACACTTCATATGTCTCCTAAGTTAAGTGCTTTAAAGCAAAGTTTTTTCAAACTAATGCATGGTAGATTGTGACGATCAACCTAATAATAATATAGTCACCTGTTACTAATACTATGGTATCCAGTATTTCGAAGTGCATTCATAATCATATCAAACCTAATTTGGTATTTTTTTAACTTCATATACATCCAAAGTTAACCCTTTAAAAAATTACTTCAGGCGAAAGTAAAGTAGATTACAATGATCAACAAAATATATATATAGCAGAAACTCAAAACGACTGGACTATGCACCTTTAAACTTTAAGTCGTGGCGGCAAAAACAAAGTCTATACACTCGGAAAGAAACATACTGAATACACAACCAAGTCCCTAACCATCAATTTATACACTACCTCATACATATTTACCAACCCCGTCACCCATATTAAGTTCAAAACCAACACTTTTCAGCCCCTCTTTTAACAGCCCTGAAGAGTCAAGAGTTGAAAAGTTCAATGTGGACAAGAATGTGACTCTGGCTTCAATGTTGAGTAAATAGTGCGTTTCCCCGGCCTTGACCTTGGCATCACCTGTAGATGTGTCGCCATACATCAAAAGGTTCGGCGGGATTATCACAAGAGCGTCACTGTCAATACGGTGTCAGCACATTGCCTGCAACGCAAGGAGCGAGTTCTTTCTGAAGCAGGTTGAGGATTCTCAAAGGTTTTACATCATCTTTATTAATGACAATGATGTCCATTGGATTCTGCACACTAAATTTTAATTTACTGCTAAAAAAAAACTCTCTAAATCGACCGACGACCATGGGACCGACTTTAAATGGGAGGTGGTCGGTCAAGGGAGGTTTTTGTAATTGTTACAATGGAATTGTATGGATGATCGTTTGGGACCCAAATAAAGCAATCGATTATAGGGGAGTGGTCGATCAGTGGAGGTGGTCAGTTAGAGAGGCTTTACTGTATAATGTATAATATAGAATATGGTTAGCTGTTGGAGCTTTACGTCCTGGCAACATCAAAGGTCATATCAGGACGGGTACCCACTCATGGTGACTGTATAGCGCTGCCCCACTGGGAGACCATGCTGGTAGCACCATGACCTGATATCCCACTCAGTCAAATTATCCTGACACTGAGCTAACCAGTCCTTGCCCTATCCTAATAATGTTGAATGCCTGGCTAGGAAGCGACAAGTATACATCTTTAAGTCATTAGTTTGACTCTACTAGGGTTCGAACCCGTGGCTTCGAATCCCCCGATCTACTAAAACGGGAGATGGATGCTCAACTCATTTGGCCATCCCGTCTGGTTTATATACACTATATAACATAACAAGTATCCCCTTCTATGCAGCAAAGAGTACTTAATATGTAGAATCAAGCCGAGGTAAATGTCTACGTTTCGGAAATGTTATACTTTCATCATACTACTTTAAACTAGTCGCACAGGACACGGGGGCCGAATCGGCTTCCCGTGCGGAAGGTCGGAAGTTCCATTCCTGGTCGAGTCAAAACAATGACTTACAAAATTGATACTTGTCACTACCGAGCCTGGTAGTTGGCATTAATAGGATAGGGCAAGGACTGTATGTAGCTCAGTATCAGGATAATGTGACTGAGTGGGAAATCGACTCATGGTGCCAGCAGCCTGGTATCCCAGTGGAGCAGCACTATAAAGTCACCATGAGAATGCACTGTCACAAGTCGGTACAGGTCCTGATATGATCTTAGATGTTGCAAGGACGTAAAACTCCAACCATACAACACACTCTCATTTCTCTACTCATGACTTTAAAAAAACTGACTTCTAAACAAATGCCACCCCCATCTCAATGCCCTAAATATGTGTGTACGCGTATGAGTTTGTGAGTATATATGAATGTGTATGTGCATCCATATGTGTATGTGTATGTTTATGTGCTTGTTTCATGAACTAAACTAGTCATTGGTTAAAGTGACAGTCACCAAGGAGTGGGACATAAATTAGGCAGTAGGGTGTCCACCTGTGAAAGTGTGGGTCATCCAATCGATCCTGCTCAGGGAACCAATTTGCAGTTTGGGCTATTTTCCGTTTCAACCAGTGGTCCACAACTGGTTCATCAAAGACTGTGGTATGTGATGTCCTGTCTGTGGCAAAGTGCATATAAAAGACCCCTTACTGCTTATCGGAAGAAGTAACCCATGTGGCGGTAGCAGGTTTCCTCCAAAGAAATATATCAGAATGACATATGTTTGACGTACAATAACTGATGATAAAAAGCAATGTGCTCTAGAGGCATCATTAAAAAAAAATTAACTTGGGGGGGGGGGGAATTTATTGAGCATTTATTGACTGCATAGAAGGAATATTAAATACAGTTAATAGAATCAGTCACCGCTTGTAATGTATGAGGACAGTTAAAAGTGGCAGCCCCATACTGAATATAGAATCAAATCTAGATAATTGTTATAGTTTTGAAAATGTGATCCTTCATTGGACAATAGTTTCGGGCTGCAGCTTTAATAAGCTTTAATAAGTGCACCATTATCTAAGTCTGACATGTAGGATTAAATCTAGGTAAGTGAAAATCTAGGTTTCGAAAATGTCATCCTGTTATCGGACTATGTAGCTTCTATAGACTACATCACTGTTCCAGCCACGCGGTGCATTGTGGGATGTGTAAGAGCAAAACAAACCCGCGAGAAGCACATGGCACATGGTAATACACTGGGTGCAGTTATGAAATGTGCTAGTTTCAGCTCATCTCAGCTCTTGTTTGAAACATAGAACACTAACTAAAAAAATATATATAATAAAATTAAGATATTAATCTTTTATCCAGCATTGCATTTACATCAATATAATCAGTACATCTTATGGCATGTGTATTTAGATTTAGACAAATCCGGTGTTAGAGCCATAGCCAGAGTCAGTTTTACTTATTTTATTCATGTTTTTATTTATATCCTATGGTTAATGACATATGTAGAAATAGAAAATGAGTAGGGTTAATCTGATATTGGTTATATATTTCTTTGAGACAAGTTTTTGTTGACACATTTAACATATTAATATTTAGAACAAGAATTACTTATGGCTAATCAATGATGATGTAAACATCAGCCTGTAAAGTGACTGAAAGTTTCTTAGCTCAAAATGCTTAATTATGGAAAGTTGTGACTTAAACATATTCATTATATTATTATATTGCATCCTTCTGTCCATGTTTGTGCCAAATTGTTATGTATTTCTATTAATTTTGAATAAAATGGAAGTTTTGCCCAATGCGTATTGGCAAACTCAATGACTGTACACCTTTGCTTTGCTCCCAACGCTTCAGCGCATGCTCACTCGGAACCGTGATCTCGTCTATTAAACTGGCCGGCATGGAACTTGTGCATTGGCAGTATAGTTGTCTCTAAATAGTCTAATAGAAGACTAGCGGTAAGCAGGGGAGGGTACAAAGTGCCACAGCCCACACAACCTGGTGATTTATGTCAGATTCCGTGGGCGGGAATGGGGTTGAACTCTTAATGACCAGGGCTGACCATCTGCCAAATACCCCTGGCACTAACCCCCTCCCCACCCACCTCCCGCCTCACCCGCACTCCCTTCAGCCCACGTAACTCCCACTTTCTGCTCCACCCCCACCCCTTTCCCGCAAAATTACCTTTCAGATTTATAATTACGCCAGCATACTTTGGAGAAGAGTATGCGTGTGTGTGTGGGAGGGGAGGGTTTGGGAATATTCATAATATTAAATCATATTTAAACGATTAGATGTCGGTCAGGTCTTGTGTGTTTTTTTTTGTTTAAAAAAAGTTGTGCTTAAATAATATTACAGAAAATATTGAAGAAAAGTTCATTTACATATGTAGATGAATTTTTCTTCAATATTTTGAGATCTTAAAACCTAATACACAACATACTGACAATTCCCTTTTTTATCTTAAAAAAACAATATTCCTTATTATATATGGGGGTAATCGGAAATTCATATTAAAAAGCTTCCATTTTATCATGTGCTTTACGTGTATAACATGCAGCTCTATTGAAATGTGAAATGCGCATATACTATTTTTTTAATGCATTAGTAGAAAGTTGAACAACTTTTAATCTACTAAATAATGTACTCGTTTAGTAAAGAGATTAAATCACGTGAGTATATCATGAATCCCAAATTTGGCACACACAAAAAAACACAGGGCTACACAGCCGAATGAGTTGAGCCTCACGTCCCGTATGGGAGATCGTGGGATTCAAAGCCTAGGTTCGAAACCCAGGTTCGAAACGTGGCCGAGTCAATCTTATAAATTGATACCCATCATTAGCTAGCAATTGCCACCCAGTTAATATAGGGAACTGAATATAGATAGTGTCCTTGTTTATATTCCCATAATATGAATAGATTATAGAGCATATATATACGTGATGTATAACGCATTATACGAGTATGAATGCAAGGGTAACATGTACACCCTATATTTCCTCTGTGCACATTGGTGGAGTGCCCCCCCCCCGAGCTGTCGGGTAAATTGCGGGGCGGGCGCCCCTCTCGCGTCACACACTGGAGGATATTTTTTCCTAATATATTTATAATACGACTTTTGGCATATAATATGAGTTTTTACATTTTAAAATAATTTTATATAATATATATATAATTTTAAACGTGTTCCATGTAAAGCATTCTACAGGGAATTTTACACTCCCCCCACTGCCCCTTTCCCCCACCCCACCTCCCAAACACACGCGCATTACCCCCCCCCCCCCCCCCCCCACACACACACACCACCCCCCCCCCCCCCCACACACACACCCACCGTGGCACACGCTAAACCACCCTTCAGGGGGTAGAAACCTCAGCCGTGTCGTGAGGTCAGAGGTCATGCCATCGCCATCCCTTATCCCCCTGAAGGTCACGTCAAGGTCGAGACCAAGGTCACGGCGCGTCCAGGTAGGTGGAGGGACGCGGCCGGGGGAGGGGTGCTGCATGCTGGCCCCTGGCGGAGAAAGTATTAACTCGCGCCGAGACGCCGTCTGGTGGTGGGTGACGGAAACACTCGTCGCTGTTTGTTCGTTGCTTGTTGCCATGTTGTTGCTGTCGCATCTATCATGTCTCAGTCGTGCGCTAATTATTGGTTCTCATGTTTTCTGCGCGCGGAGCACGACAGAACAGCGGTCATTGTTAGCATGTTGTACGTGTCGCCTGTAGAGTGTGATTATCATGTGAGAAAGGAGCGAGAACGCCTAGAGCACTGGCTTCCCGTGGGAGAGGTCATGGGTTCAATGCCAGGCAAGCCGGGTGAAACCAAAGGCTTACAAAATTAATACTTATCGATTTTTTTTTTGCTGACCACTTGGCATCGGTTAATTCGTTATATATGTATATATATATATATACATATATATATACACACACACATATGCTTATATATATATACATATCTATGACCAGACGGGATGGCCGAATGAGTTGAGTGTTCGTCTCCCGTTTTGGTTGATCATGGGATTCGAACACACATATTCGAACCCTGGTCGAGTCACACCAATGATTTAAAAATGTATACTTGTCGCTTCCTAGCCAGTCACTCTGCATCATTATGATAGGGCAAGGACCGGTTGGCTCAGTATCAGGATAATGTGACTGAATGGGATATCAGGTCAGGGTGCTGGTGGCCTGGTCTCCCAGTGGGGCAGTGCTATAAAGTCGGCACTGTCACAAGTCGGTACCCATCCTGATATGAACGTAGATGTTGCCAGAACGTAAAACTACAAAAGGCAACCAACATGTGCTGTCATCATTAAAGCTGCCTGATCCGATGAACGCATCAAATTTTTGAATTATTTTAAATATTCAAAAGTCACCTAGATTTGATCCTACATGTGAAATACGAAGGCAAGAAGGTGCTTACTTAGATTTTATCATACATATCTAAAGGCCCTGTCACACTATGACGTAACGACGTCATTGTAGGGAGAACGTGAAGAACGTTGAACTTCTCGGCGTAGTATGCAAAATTGGGCACAAGTTGACCATGGATGCAGCGTAGTGGACGAGAGCGTAACGTCGGTAAAGCGTAGTGATACCGTCATTCAACAAGAGAGGACAATGTTATTACGCTCACGGAACGTTATGAACGTTATTCCATCACCAGAAGAACATTATGTGACATTACATACGTCATGAGATGTTGAACGTACGTTGAATGAATGTTCTCCTGACATTCTCCTGACGTTCTCCTGACGTTCCCATTACGCCGCGTGGGCATTTCCACCCGGTTTAATGTGGGTCAACGTAGTGGAACGTAGTTGAACGTAGTGAGCAGCGTTTGCCTAACATCCGTTTAACGTCATTGACGTTCGCTGAACGTGAACAGAACGTACGGCGAACATAAACCCTTACGTTCGAGCTATGTCGAAAGTTTTGAACATGTCCAAAACCTCGACGTAACTCGACGTAATGTGACGTAGCTCAACGTCAGTCTAATGTCATTCTGACGTCATCATAACATAATGCAACGTACATCAATGTAATGACGAAAAATCACCACGTTAGGCTCAGATTCGCTCGTTATGTCATAGTGTGACAGGGGTATAACTTAAGGGAGCGGGACGGAGCTCAGGCGGTAGAGTGCCCACCTGTGAAGTTGTGGGTCAGCTGTTCGATCCTGCTCAGTGGACCCCCTTGCAGTTTGGGCTATTTTCCGTTCCAACCAGTGGTCCACAACTGGTTCATCAAATGCTGTGGTAAGTGTTGTCCTGTCTGTGGGAAAGTGTATAAAAAAGATCCTTGCTGCTCTTAAGTCATTGGTTTGACTCGACCAGCGGGTTCGAATCCCACAATCTACCAAAACGGGAGACGGACGCTCAACTCATTCGGCGAGAGCACATGTAAAATACTGACACGGATGGAGTAGACGGTTAGATACTGGAGGGGTACTCACTCATACTCATAAGCCGTGTTCACACGGGCAAAATCTAAAGCGATTCAGCCAAGGTGGATCCCAGGAGTCGAATTAGCTGCCCGTTCACACGGGCACTACTTGGGCCGGAAGTCGATATCTGCGCATGAGCAAGTCCAGTCTGACCAGCGCCACCATGAGAGAGTGGATTCGACCTAGATATGTATTTAATGAATCGTATTGGTTTGGAACAGTCAAAACTTCTGCTGGGCAGTGAAACCCTAAAAATAAATGATGAACAAAATATCTGTGCACAGCTAGCGGTTTAATAGACTAAATTATATAATATGCACTTTTGATCGACCGGAAAGTCAACAAACTAAGGTCTCGACTGCGCATCCGTGTCATTTCCTTAATCCGCATCAGTGCGTCCACACGGGCAAAATTATCCGCATCACAGAAATCGATTCACGTAAACTACCTCGCTAGGTGGTTTACAGGATCCGCATCACGTGAATCGATTCAGCTCTAATCCGCATCAGATGCCCGTTCACACGAGAAATGTGAGGCGAACTAGGCAAGTCGCTTTCTACGAATCGATTTACATTCCCCGTGTGAACACGGCTATAGTATAGTCATAGGAGAATCCAAACACGCGGACTTTATTTGGTTCTAACACATAGATGGCAGCACTGCATGATGACAGTCGCTGCATCGATATATAGCGATATAGCGAATGGTAGACAGGAAGTGTGAACACTTATTTGTCTCTCATTTTTGTCGTAATTTTTTTTGTTGGTACATTAGTTGTCCCAAGTAGGGGAAATCCCACTCACAAACGACTGGTCTTCCCCTCTCCACTGCTGGTCGATAGAAAGCCCGAGCCTACACTTTTACCGACCCAAGGGATTTTTAACCTCCCACACCACATAGACATGGTATGAGAGCAACCGGCCTTTGATGACGCTGTAAGTTATACACAGCGGTGGAAATCCAAATTGGCAGAGCTGGGGGCACGGGGAATCGAACCGCCGACCCTCAGATTAGGAGTCTGACCTAGAAAAAAGTCAGACACTCTAACCACTCCGCCACAGAGTGTTTTACGTCCTTGCAACATCTAAGGTCATACCAGGACGGGTATGGACTTGTGACAGTACACACTCATAGCGATTTTATAGTGCTGGCCCACTGGGGAATCAGGCTGCCAGCACCATGACCCGATATCCCACTCAGTCACATTATCCTGGCACTGAGCTAACCAGTCCTTGCCCTATCCTAATAAAGCTGAGCACCAGGCTAGGAAGCGACAAGTATCAATATTTAAGTCATTGGTTTGACTCAACAGGGAATCAAACTCGCAAACTCCCGATCTTCCGCACGCGAGGCCTGTGCTCTACCGATTCGACCACCGCGCCCGGTGACCAAGATTATAATTTCTCATTTTAAATCTCAATGGTTGCCATAGTCACTAGCATAACAATAATTTCCATAATATACTAAATATACACAAACATACTATTATTACTTGTGATTTTATATTCGTAGTTATAGCGCATTCAGTAACATCAAAGCTAGCTTTACTACACGTGTGCCTATATTTCAGCCCACAACAATACTCGTATACATTCATAGTAATCTCCACCTCAAACCCAGAACCCTTTGTTTGCTTGTTTAACGACCCCCCAGTCCAAAAAGTAAACATCGGCTATTGGGGGGTCAGTTCTTGAACATAAACCTACAGTTGTTAAACCTGGACTATCTGAGTAAATAATTACATTTCAACAAACCTACAGTTGTTAAACTGTAGGTTTGTTGATATGTACCATCTGAGTAAAAAAAATAACATTTCAACAAACCTAACACCCACACCACTAACCAGCGAACATCAACGATTAACTAGCAAGAGCTTGAATAACTAAATACATATATTGACCATAATTCAATAAAGTAATGCACTCTGCTCAACAATAATTGTAACTGACGATCGCAACATCTCGCCTTCACCTCCATATCAATAAATACACAAGCAAGAAACCTAACATTGAGCATCACTGCACTCATTTTTACTAACCAAATCCACCTCAGACTGAGCCCTCTTGTGTCTACCTGGTCAAAGCCTTGCATTAGAACCGTCTAGAATTAGAAATGTCACACTCCCATGCTACGACCATCCAAACTGAGCCGACTTTTGTTTCCCTGGTCAAAGCCTTGCATTAGATTTAAGAACTGTCTACAAATGTCACACTCCCACGATACGACTGTTCAAACTGAGTCGACTTGTGTCTCCCTGGTAAAAGCCTTGCATTAGAACCGTCTAGAAATGCCACACTCCCAAAATGCGACTAATCAGACTGAGCCGACTTCTCTCTCCCTGGTCAAAGCCTTGCATTAGAACCGTCTAGAAATGCCATGCTCCCACGATACGACTGTTCAAACTGAGCCGACTTCTGTCTTGCTGGTCAAAGCCTTGCATTAGAACCGTCTAGAAATGCCACCCACCCACAATCGAGTGTGGTGTGTGCAGTAAGCCCACTGCACACACTGAATTGTCCAGGGATCAGCCCCTGAATTGAGGCTTAACCCCGGGATTAACATGCATTGACCATCACCACACACAACACGGCGCAGGCACTGGGTCAAGTCCAGCCAGACAATCTTCTACTTATGGAACATCGATCCTCTTACTCAAATCTCCCCCAAATGCTCGTCGCCATTTTGAATTTCCACAGGACTAGCTTGTGTTCACCCTCACATCTTACACCTCACCCTATCCCCACCACCACACCCTCACCCCAACCTCTCACCACCACACCCTCACCCCAACCTCTCACCACCACACCCTCACCCCAACCTCTCACCACCACACCTTCACCCCAACCTCACCACCACACCCTCACCCCAACCTCACCACCACACCCTCACCCCAACCTCACCACCACACCCTCACCCCACCCCTCACCACCACACCCTCACCCCACCCCTCACCACCACACCTTCACCCCAACCTCTCACCACCACACCTTCACCCCAACCTCTCACCACCACACCCTCACCCCACCCCTCACCTGACACTCGATCTCCCCCACACTATCATCATCAATTCTTTAACCGCGAGTCATTTGGGTGCCATAGATGACTTTGCAACCAGTTTTCTCCATTTCCCCCTGATGTCCACTGCCCTCGGGGACTTGCCAAACTCCAGGTCTGTCCATTCCCTGATGTTGTCTTCCCACCTCTTCCTTTGTCCACCTTGTTTTCTTCCCCCTTTCAGTTTCACTGTGCTTTATAAGATAGTCTTGGCCAGACCTGATGAACGGGAAATATTACCCCCATTCTCCACTCTCACACCCACACTCACACACCCACACATCGTTCATACCCCTCATTTCACCCCTCGTCCCACCGTCACTCATAGCTCTCAGTCTCACACCACCCTCATTCCACCACCTTTACTCTCATCCCTGACTCACCCTCAATTCCACCCTCACCTCTCACTCCCGCACTCATCCCATCACCCTTATCCCTAACTCCCATCAACCCCACCCCCACCCACCTTCACCCCTACCCCCCACCCCTTACACCACCCATCACTCCCACACCTAGATAAAGTATTCACCCGGTACTCACAGTACACAGGTGAATACCAGCCCTATTTTAAAACGGTCGAAAAAGCGGGGAAATGAAATGAGAGCCTAATTTCACAATCTAAGAAGCACCATTTATTCTTTGTATATGTCTTCATATTTCCCTGTTACCTTTGAGTTAAAAAATATAATAAAATATCTAGTTTAATAAGATTTAAAAGTGAAATCGACGCCGTTCTATGGCTGCCATCTTGTCTTTTTGCATTCTCTCCCATTTCACCAACTATGTGCCTATATAAGTATCCATTTGATACTGGAGGTAGGCATTCTACTTCCTGTTCTATACTAAAGCTATTTTCGCCCATATTTACACTACATTGTCATTCACCCGTGTACTACAAGTATCGGGTGAATCTTTTATCTATCCCACACTCTACTCTCACCCTCATACCTGAATTCCCTCATCTCCACCTCCACCTTCACCTACACCTACACTCACTGTCCAACAGTTTAGCGTCCACCTCCCGTTTTGTTAGATCGTGGGAGTCAAATCCTCGGGTTCGAACCTGGGTCGAGCCAATGACTTAAAAACTGATACTTGTCACTTCCTAGCCAGGTGATTGGCATTATTACTATATTAGGATAGGGCAATGACTGGTTGGCTCAATGTCAGGATAATGTGAGTGAGTGGAATATCAGGTTATGGTGCTGGCGGCATGGTTTCCCAGTGGGGCAGCACTACAGAGTCGCCATGAGTGTGCACTGTCACAAGTCGGTACCTGTCTTGATATGACCTTAGATGTTGCCAGGATGTAAATCTCCAACAACCAACCTCCCCACCGCTCCCCACCCCATCTCCACGCCTTCCAATTCCCCCCCCCCCCCCCCCCCCCCCCCCCCCCCAACTTGCCCCCAACTCCACCATATTCGCCTCTGAACCCCGGAGAACCTGCTTGGCCAGCCTGTGGGGAGGAACTCGGAAATGAAGTATTGTAATTCTAATGTGGCCATTAGTCGCCGCTCAGACCCTATCACCCCCCCCCCCCCCACACACACACACACTCCCTCTCCCGAACACACACACACACACACACGCGATGAGGCTGCCACCTGGTGCGCCTCGGTTGAACTATTAAAGTGATGGGGCGGACCTATAACTAGATATGAAGCCAATCAGAGAATGCCAGCAGTGAGGCTGTCACCAGGGTATTGCTCTTAATAGGAGACAAGACCCGGGCGCACTAACACATCGTTGACCACTCTGTCTCTAAACCCACTTGCTGTCCGGACACACTTTGTCCACCTCTTCTATCACCCTTCAGCTGCCGGTGTGACGGTTTAAAATCGCGGCGTGTTAAGAGTGTATGCTCGGGGTTCTGCGCATGCATCAATGGGTTATGCGTATGCGCATATCCCATTAACACGACCCAGGCAACTCGGTGTCACCCGAGTTGCTAGAAATTCAAATAGAACACAGCGAGTGAAGTTGACAAAAACACATCCCTTGTGCAAAAAGTTTAACCCAACTCTTGGTTGGGGTTGGCTAGGAGCAAAGACATCACATTTGTGTGTCAAAAAGTTGCTAGGGTCACATTAGTTGATTAATCGAATACGCTGAAATGCTGTTAGATTTTGATGCATGCGCAGAACCACGAGCGTAGAATCTAAACACACTGAGATTTTAAGCCACCACACGGGTCGACTCGGGTGACCCGAGACGTTAGAATGTCCAATAGAACACCGCGAGTGGAGTTGAAAAATACGACCCGACCCCAGTAACCCATCTCTTGGCTGGGGTTGGCTAGGAGCGATGACGTCACATTTGTGCTGGTACCTGTAGGATAACAGCTACCAGTGCAAGTCCTACATGTTTTTTAGTTCTTTTGTGTTGTTGTAATAATGAAATGGAAATATAATTAAACTATGCAATCATAAAATACTTAAATCCTATTTTGCTGTAGTTATATTGGTTATTCCAACAACAACAAAAGAGTTTAGGATTAACCCACCATTTTTTCCACCCCGAGCGTGTTCGATTATGCAACCTGAGGATGTAGAGTCTGTGCCTGTGCCAAAAAGTGGCTCTCGTGACCCGAGTAGATTAATCGAATACGCCCGATATGTCTAAAAAGATGCTGCAGCAGGAGGCTGGCCAGTTTTTCAACTTCTACCTGCTTACTCCGTCCGTGTCTCCAGCTCGCCAACTGGTCACCACATCCTCACACCTCTTTCCTCAATTCTACCCTCTTCTTTCCTCTCCCGGGCTTACTCCTCCTCCTGATCAAGGAGTTGTTGGCTTGCGTGGGGCCCTCCCAACCCATCGGCGACTGGACACGAGTGCACTGCTCAAATCAGGCTGGCCAAGATCCGGTGCTGCTTCAACGATTCGTCATTATCGTAGTCTAAAGCCGTGTTTACACGGGGAATTGTGAAACGATCTAGACAAAGCAATTTATATGAAGCTTTTTAGAGGCGCGTTTACACGGACAGAGTTTGAAAGTGTTTTGGCACCGGGAACCAGCAGCCTTAGGTCCGCCTGTAGCCGGCAAGCACTGCTATTTGTTTAGTTTACACAAGTCGATTCGACGCAGATGTAGCTGCTATGTTAATATCGCTTTGAATTTAAGGTTAATTTAATTAAATTTCATTATTTGAGTATGTAATTCTGTTAAATATGATCGCATTCACTAGATTTCGGCCTAATCGGGCCCTAACACTGCCGGGCACCAGCGATTAGTTACAGCTGCATCTGTAGCCGGCGAGCACCACTATTTTACACTATTGCCACCCGGGAATCAGCTGAATCGCTTCATCTATACTACCTCGCGAGGTGGTATAGATGTACCATTTCATATGAATCGATTCAGCCCTAAAACGCCACAGCATCGCGTCTACACGGCAAATGTGAGTCGATCTAGGCAAGGCGTTTTATATGAGGCGTTTTAAATCGCCCGTGTAAACAGGGCTAAGTACTCCCTACTACAGCCCCCCCCTCCCTAGAAGTCTACACGTCAGCCAAAAACGGATCAATTTATTGGTGCCGTTTCAACGCTGCAGTTCTGCAGCCTGTAACCGACAGGTTACCAACCCCCTATCAAGTCGAGTCCTCTCCCCCCACCAAAATTAAAGTCAAGTGAATACCTATAATGATTCATGATTGATTGACTGATTGGTGTGTCATTTTCGTCCTAGAAAAGCAGGAGGTTAGGTGATGCCCGGTACCAACTTGTGTGATACTGACAGTGCTTTTATAGTGCTGTGCTGCCAGCACCATGATACGATATCTACTCAGTCATCTTATCCTGCCAATGGCCAAGCTGGGCTCAAAGCTATATATATATATATATATATGTATATAGATATATCTATGTAGGTAGATATATATATAGATATATATACATAGATATATAAATATATGCGCTGTCTGTGATTTATATCATATTAAAACCATTAATACTAATAGTATTTACTATTATGCGAGTATAAAGATATGGAAGGGAATGTTACTTATTATTATTGTTATACTCTGTAAGACACAACATTGTACCGGTGGTGGCATCTCGGCCCACCTCGCCTGCATAAGATGTTGACCAGTGTCAGTCGCACCGGAGGATTTTTACCTATATTTTTTCTTAAGCTGGCATAGATATATATATATATATATCACCTAACACACATATATGTGTGTTATTTAGCGCCACGAAACAAGAAAATCAGTTAATTCTCCATTAGTTGTATTCTTTTAAGTTTTACTTTTAGCGAATTATTGGGAACAGTCTTAAGCCGTGTTTACACGGGGAATTGTGAAACGTTCTAGACAAGGCGATTTATATGAAGCGTTTCAGACAGATGTTTACACGGCGGAGTTGAAAAGTGTGTCGACGCCGGGAATCAGCAGGCGCCTGTAGCCGGCTAGCACTGCTGTTTGTTTTGTTTACACTTGGTGATTCGACGCCGATGTTGCTGCTACGTTAATATCGCTTGGAATTTAAGGTTAATTTAATTAAATTTCATTATTTGAGTCTGTAATTCTGTTAAATATGATCATATTCACTAGATTTCGGCCTAATCGGGCCCTAACACTGCCGGGCACCAGCGATTAGTTACTGCTCCCCCTGTTCCCGGCACGCACTACTATTTTATACTATCGCCGCCCGGGAACCAGCTGAATCGCTTCAAATAAACCACCTAGCTAGGTGGTATAGATGAGGCGTTTCATATGAAGCGATTCAGCCCTAAAACGCCACAGCGTCGCGTTTACACGGGAAATGTGAGTCGATCTAGGCAAGTCGTTTCATATGAAACGTTTTAAATCGCCCGTGTAAACACGGCTTTAGCCCATAACACTGAACTTATTATGACTAACCCATTAACACACTAACCTCCTTCATAATCTACGAATGTCCCCTACCTAAGTACCCGCTGATCTACCTATTTACAATGTAATGTAAACAGCCGGAAGTCCAGTGCCTCGATGCTGCAAAAATGTATGTTCTGATGAATAAACTATTTTACAAACAAACAAACCACACACAAAAAAGTGAGACAAATTGTCTAGTAACAGAGAACACCAATACATCCTCATCTCTGCGGGAGTGGTGTGATGGGATGAAGGGTGGAGAGGGGACTGGGGGTGGGGCGGAGGGTTGGTCACGTGTCAGACACTGGTCATTTGCCGAAGGGGATACGCTGAAGAGGGCACACTAAGACAGTCCGGTATATAATTATTTATGGAGCTACAACAGCAACAATCATCAATCTCACAGGACATTGTGATGCTTATGAAGACTGGCACCTTAAGTACTTTTGTTCCTCACAACATTTTTTCTCTCGTGGTGTGATTCGGTGAGCTGTCTTTTTTTTACGAGAGAGAAAATTGTAATATTAATTAATATTAACACTGTGCGGCTAAACTCTTGATTTTGATGAATTGGGTGCAGTGTGTGTAGGTAGTTTATATTACTACAGTAAAACCTCTAAATCAACCGACCATGGGACCGACTTTAAGTGGTCAATTTAAGGAGGTGGTCGGTTTAGAGAGTTAGAATAATGATACAATGGTATTGTATGGGGGGATCCCCATACTCTCAGCCCTAAAGATGTATCGACACACTGGATTCTGTAAGGTAACTGACTTTATTGGTTCTCTCGAAATTAATCTTGTGGTCACGTCCTTTTATAGGGGGGTGGGGGGGGGGGGCGTTCGGATACTTACATATCTTACATCTTCCCCTTTTATCACCTAGCAATATGTGTTCATGTAGTATTTCTTACACCCTATCGTCACAACACTTAAATCAAACATGTGATATGTCTCGCGTGCAATGTTATACAATAAATGTGATATTTAATCGGATGTCTGTCTAACAGTATTGCTTACTTAGTCTCTATACTTACTTAATACGATGTTTTATGCTAGATTACACGTCCGTTCCGCTCAACAATCATGCGTGAGTGTTGCTCAGATCGTCTATTCTTAACTGTCTCCTATTGTCTACGTTCTTTGTATGACCTATTGGCGCTGTGTGACGTCATCCTATGTCTGTTTGCGTCGTTGCCTTTTCTTATACATTTCATAACGCGACCCTTTCTTGTTTGACCCACTCTACGTAGTGCTACGTTGTATTCATGTTAAAACGTGTCGGAGGCTTACTAATTCTACCGTATCTCGTAGTGTAAGGTGAGTTATTTGTGGGTGTTAGACTCCTCTTTGTTATTTTCTCATCTACATTTGTTTGTGGACATTTGAAAATAAATTTCCTGTTTCTCCTTAGCATATTACCTTTGTTATTACGAATTGTGTAATCCCTCTTTCTAATGCCACCCGTCTCTGCGATGTGACCCAGCTCCCATTCATTATTATAATTTCTGTATCTAATTCGGTCTCCTACTTGTAAAAATGAATGTTCCTTGCCTGCGTGTCTGTCAAAATTTCTTTTTTGGATAAGTTGCTTATGCTGTAATTGTCTTGACATTGATGGTTCTATTGTAGCTTTTAGGCGATTATTCAATATTGGTAACCTAGATCTCAAACGTCTTGGCATCAGCATCTGAGCTGGCGATGCGTTTATACCTTCTAATGAGGTGTTCCTGTAGTTGAGCATGGCTATGTTAACATCAGTTTCATCCTTATGACATTTTTTTATCATGTTCTTGAAGGTCTGGACAGAACGTTCAGCCTGGCCATTACTTTGCGGGTGCATGGGATTAGTAAAGATTGGCTCAAACCCATAATACACAGCAAAGTCATGAAATTCCCTGCTAGAAAATTGTGGACCATTGTCCGATACTACATATCTTGGAACGCCATGTCTACTAAATATTTGCTTCATAACATTAATAACAGCCTTACTTGTAGTTTCTAACAATTCGACAACTTCGGGGAATTTTGAGTAATAATCGACAATTACTATGTAATCCTTATCCCCAACATGAAACAAGTCAACTCCAACTTTATTATATGGTACATCGGTTATCACATGGTTGATTAATGGTTCTTTCGCTGGCATTTTTCGACACTCTTGGCAAATAGTACATCGAGATACCGTCTCTTCTAACGTTCCCATCATCCCTGGCCAGAACACAGTGTCCCTCGCCAATTGTTTGCTTTTTATAATACCTAAATGAGCTTCATGCAATTTTTTTAACATGTCTGTTCGCATCGATCTAGGGATAATAATTTGTGAACCCCTTAACAGTACCCCTTCAGACATGGTAATTTTGTCCTTAAATCTAAAAAAACATCTGAACATCTGAGTCGAGGGCTTTTCCCTCTCTAGGCCAACCATGTATCGACAAGTCACTAATTTTTATCAGTGTCGGATCCAACACTGTTTCCCGCTTAACGGCTTGGACCACGTCAGGATCAATCCCAATTGAAGCTACTGATATGTCCCGATCGTATAGGTCGTCAGGGGTCACACTTGATGTATGGGCTGTTGACAGGGTATCTGCAAAGAATAATTCAGTACCCTTCAAATATTGTACTTCAATATTGTAATTCTGCAGCCTCATACGCATTCGTTGCATTCTTGCTGATAGAGAATGCACCAGTTTCAACATTATTGCTACCAAGGGTTTATGATCTGTAATGACTGTGATTTCGTTTCCATAAATATAATCGTGAAATTTATTGCATCCGAAACAAATGGCTAATAACTCTTTTTCTATTACCGCATAACTGATTTGGGTGTTATTTAGTGCTTTGGATGCCATAGCCACTGGTAATTTATCCTGAAACAAGGTGGCACCCAATCCAAATTTGGATGCGTCTACTTGCAGAACAATGTGTTCTATGCTATTGAAGAATCTCAACACTGGTGCGGTAGTCAATAGATACTTCAAATTTTTTAAAGCTAAGGCTTGGTCCTCTTCCCAGTGCCAAGCTATGTCGTTTTTTAATATTTGTCTTAACGGCTTTGTTATATGCGCCATGTTGGGGATAAATTTGTGTACATAACCCATCATTCCTAAGAACCGTTGCAATGCGGGTTTGTCTGATGGGCTGGGCATGTCGACAATTGCTTGTATTCTGTCAGCATTGGGTTGTATACCTTCGGATGTTATAACATGTCCTACATAATTTACACTTGTCCTACATATCTTTTACTTTTTCGGGTTCAGTTTCAGGTTTACTTGAATAGCTCGCTTCAGAACAGCTTCTAATCTTGAGTTATGCTCATCAATTGTTGACCCATGTACCAATATATCATCTGTGATGACATGTACCCCTGGCAGATCCATTAGAATGAGATTCATTTCCTGTATGAATATATCTCCTGCTGTTTTGATGCCGAACGGAAGTCTCGTAAACCTGAATCTGCCCCACGGGGTGTTGAACGTGCATAACCTCAAACTTTCATTGACGAGTTCGATTTGCCAGTGTCCGCTATTTGCGTCAAGCACTGACAAATATTTGGCACCGTGCAACGTTGCTACCACCTCTTCGACAGTTTTAACTGGGTAGGGACCTCGTAGGATAGCAGTATTTAACCGTGTAGGATCTAGGCATATTCGTAATTTTCCTGGTTTCCTGACTATTGTTACAGAACTCACCCAAGGGGTCGGCTCGTCTTGTTTTATGATAACCCCTAGGTCTAACATCCTTTTTAGTTCTATTTTGACATCGTCCACAATTGCTAATGGCACTCGACGTGGAGGGTCGATTACAGGGCATATGTTCTTATCAATGTAAATCTTAGCATTAACTTTGATGAGGCCTAAACCCTGAAAAACCTTTGAGTATTGCCTTACCAGTTGATTTGCGATCTCATCACCCTCTACGGTGCCCAAGACATCTAACCGCGCCAATAAGCCTAGTTGGACACACGATTGTTTTCCTAGAATCGCGCACCCGGCGTCCCTCACTTGAAATTTGATGCAGTGGCCCTCGACATTAAGGGACACCTCCCCATGCGGGCGAATCCTATGCCCACCATATGTCACTAAATGACATAATGATGGAACCATACATGCTTTACTTATTTTATTGTACATTCTTAGCGGTAAAATATTGGCTTCTGATCCAGTATCCAATTTAAAGCGGATATTTAGGCCACCGACACAAAACACAGTGTACCACAAATCATTGTTCTCATTGTCACTAGTACACAATGTGCCTACAAACAAGTCCCCATTCACATCATCATTGTTACTGTCTCTTTCCTGATGAGCGCTGATGTCCTCTGTCACATCAATCTCATATACGGTTGCATTCCTACCTGTGTCTTGCTGCAACCGGCACATCTTCACGAAATGTCCGATTTTTCGACATCCTAGACATTCTTTGCCTCTAGCTAGGCACGTCCCTGTTGCATGTGTATATCCGCATTGACTACACTTGTTACCCGCTCGTCGACTCGCTTGTTGTTGTTGATATCGACCAGCTGATCGCCGTAACCAAGGAGACGTCCCTGCTGCTGGCCGTTGTCTGTTCGTATATCCCGTATGTACCGCATCGACTTGGTGTACGTCCCTCTGTTTTACTTGGGCGGATTTGATTTCGCTTAATCGACATAGTTGTATGCACTCTTCTAACTTGAGATCTGGCAACTGTAACAACTTGTTTCTTAATATATCATCCGTGACAGCGCACACAATTCTGTCACATAGCAACGAAGATTCCAATTGTTCATAACAGCAATATTGCACACGGTGTTTAAGTTCCCTTATAAACGAATCCATACTTTGTTCTGCCTGATTAAATGAGTTGAACTCGTAACGAATGACTGTCAAATTCGTTTTACCTTCACAATATCGTGCAAACGCGTCTACCAATGGCTGTATTTTGTCTTTGTCCGTACCTTCCAGTGTGAACGTCCTATGAACTTTCTGGGCTTCCACCCCTGCGATGTGCAAAAATACGCAGCATTGAATACGTTCTGTTTTCGTCGATACTCCAGCTGCTACAGCTTATATTTCGTATGCCTGTAGCCAGCATCGCCAATTGACCGCCATCTTCTCGTCCAGGTTCAGATATCCTGGTGGTTTCAACCCGTGAAGCGCCATAATTCGACCTTAACATCTGACACCATGTAAAGATGTATCGACACACTGGATTCTGTAAGGTAACTGACTTTATTGGTTCTCGACTTCGATCACGTCACGTCCTGTTATTGGGGGGGGGCGTTTGGATACTTACATATCTTACAGTTTGGGACCCAAATAAAGCGATCGATTTAGGGGAGCGGTCGATCTGTGGAGGTGGTCGATTAGGGAGGTCTTACTCCATTACTAGTTTTAGTAGGGAGTTTGCAGGGTTAGTGGCTGTGGCAGGGGTTAGTGGGGTTGGTGGCTGTGGCTATGGCTGGCGCTGTGGCTGTGATTATGGCTGTGGCTGTGGATATGGCTATGGTTGTGGCTATGGCTTTGGTTATGGTTATGACTATTGCTACCGCTATGGCTATGGCCATTGCTACGGCTATGGCTACTGCTATAACAATTGCTATAACAATGACTATGGTTGTGCCTATATATATGGTTGTGGTTATGGTTATGGCTATGGCTACGGCTATGGTTATGGCTGTAGTTGTGGTAATGGTTATGGTTATGTCTACGGCTATGGCCATGGCTATGGTTATGCCTACGGCTACAGCTATGGCTATGGTTGTGATTATGGCATGGCACTGGCGATGGTTATGGTAAGGGTGATTCTAGTCATGCATAATTACTTGAATGTGCACACTGAAAATCATGTGATCAGATCTTTAAGACCCTGGTGCCTGCTTTGAATATGCATCCTTTACAAGATTGTTCAATGCATCTTAATGAAAGCCCGTCCTGATACGACCTTAGATGTTGCTAGGACGTAAAACAACAAACATCTTAATGAAATATCACACTTGTAACTCACGTGGGTTCCTGTCACGTGGTTGGTTGTTGGAGTTTTACATCCTGACAACATCTAAGGTCAACAACAACAAACAAACAAACATCTAAGGTCATATCAGGACGGGTACCGACTTGTGACAGTGTGCACACATGGTGACTTTATAGTGCTGCCACAGTGGGAGACCAGGCTACCAGCACCATAACCTGATATCCCACTCAGTCATATTATCTTGACACTAACCCCCACCAGTCGTTGCCCTATCCTAATAATGCCGAGTGCCTGTCTAGGAACCAACAAGTATACATTTTTAAGACATTGGGTTGACTCGACCAGGGTTCGAATCCCACGATCTACCAAAATGGGAGACAAACGTTCTTGAAACTCATTCGGTCATCCCGTCTGGTCTGGTCACGTGGTCCAGGTGGTGCTGACCCCCCCCCCCCCCCCCCCGCACACACACTCAGCTCGGGGAATGACATTCCACTTTTCTGTCCTTTCCCATCCCTCCCACCCCACCACCACCATTCCCCCATCTTGCTTTTCCCACTCCTACTCACACCCTGCCCCATCACACAACTGAACCCCGCCCCTCAGCTGACCAAGACCACCCCGCTGACCACTAGCCCCCTTCATTTATCCCTTCTACTCCCTCCCCTGGAAACTCCCCCCCCCCCGACACACACACCGTCCCCACCCCAACCCCACCCCACTCCTTCACCCATATCAGCACATCCAACCCACCACCTATCTCCAACTAACAGCTCCTCCCATCAACACCCCACATCCACCACACACATGTACACACATACACTACTCAAGTGCAACATGCAATTTTCGTCTAAAGTTATCATAATTATGGGTTGCCTTGGCAACGGATTCCATCAACAAAGGCACTAAAAGGATGACGACCCGGGATAGTTGACAGGCAGTGGGTGGGTATGTGGGTGTATGGGTGTGTCAGTCTGTCAGTGAGTAAGTGGGTGAGTAAGTGTGTGTGAGGGGGTAAGTCTGGGTGAGTGTGTGAGTGAGTGGGTATGTACGTGTGTGAGGGTGTGAGTGTGTGTGTAGGTTAGTGTGTGAGTATGTATGTAAGTGGGTGAGTGTGTGTGGGTGCGTCAGTGGATGAGTGTGCGTAGGTGAGTGTGTGAATGCGGGTGAGTGTGGGTGAGTGTGCCAGATGAATGTATGTAAGTGTGTTAAATGTAAGTGTGTTAATGGGTGAGTGTGTGAGTGAATGGATGTGAGTGTGTGAATTGGTGAGTGGGTGAGTATAGATGAGTGTGTTAGTCAGTGGGTGAGTATATCTGGGTGTGTTAGTGAGTGGCCAGGTATGTGAGTGTGTAAGTTGGAGTGTGTGAGTGTGGTTCTGTGAGTGTGTGAGTGTGAGTGTGTTGGGATGTGGGTTGCAATGTGAGTATATGCGTCTGTGAGTGTGTGAGTGAGTGGGGGAAGTATGAGTGGGTGGTTAGGTGAATGTGTGAGTGTGCGTTGAGGTGTGGGTGAGTGGGTGAGCTTGTGGGTGTGAGAGTGTGTGTGTAAGTGGGGGATAAAGTGAGTGAGTTGGCGGGTAGGTGAGTGTGTGGGTGGGTGAGTGCGTGAGTGAGTGTGTGAGTGAGTGTGTGGGTAGATGAGTGTGTGTGTGAGTGATTACGTGGGTGAGTGGGTCGGTCGGTGGGTAGGTGGGGTCGGGGTGGGGACCTATTTTTCACTCAGTGCCTCAAGATGGTCAAGTCGGACTCATTTAACAAAATATAAATACAAATACAATACAGATAAAGAATGATTATATCAAGAGATAATAAATACTGTACCGAGACGAAGAACAAATGGTGATCGTGTCCTTGTTTATATTCCCCTACTAGTTTATCGAGCAATACTACAAAAGCTTTCTAGGTGTCATATTGCCTGGATGCTTAATGTCAATTTTTTATTTACACACTTACACTATCCATTCATGTTCAATGACTCTCACTTGGGAAATTGGCATTATGATTTAAATTAGACATTGTAATTTATTTATGGATAGTGATAAACCCTTTATCGCGTGTAATAAGCTCTGTAGTGGTTCCTCCCTCCCTCCCCCTCATGTGTGTGTGTGTGTGGGGGTGGGGGGGGTATATATATATATAAAAGCCACTACGTCAAATAAGGATAGACAAACACGGAGTTGGGCTGAGTTCTATTTAATAGTTCTCTGGCAGAGACTAAATATGCCCCACCTAAAAAGGAAAATTGTAGTCGAAGTGAGATCGATTTGGTTATTTTCCGCGCTATGTAGATGGTGCCCCATTCACGCGCACCGCTCAAGGTGGGTGCTTGACTCCTAATACATACAATATCAATAGCACAATAAACAATACTAATAATAAAACCTTGGATTGAGCTCCGTTCTTTATATTATTATAATCCATTATAATACACATATATATATCAGTAATAGACTAGATCACCGTTCCGACTGCTCATGCGCTGAAAACGGCGCTGGCAGCAAAGCAAAGGCATACAGCCATTGAGTTTGCCGATATGTGTAGGGCAAAACTTCGATTTTATTCCAATTCTTTTTTTTTTAATACATAACAATTTAGCACAAACATGAATGGATGGGTGCAATATAATGAATATAATGAATATGTTTAAGACACAACTCACCATAATTAAGCATTTTGAGCTAAGAACCATATAGCTTCAGTCACGTTACAGGCTTATGTTTACATCACCATTGATTAGACGTAAGTAATTCTTGTTCTAAATATTAAATTGTAAACTGTGTCAACAAAAACTTGTTTCAAAGAAATATATAACCAATATCTGATTAACCCTACTCATTTTCTAGTTCTAAATATGTCATTAACCATAGGATATAAATAAAAACATGAATAAAATAAGTAAAACTGACTCTGGCTATGGCTCTAACATTAGTCTGAGTGTCCAGATTTGTCTAAATCTAAATGCACATGGCATGAGATGTGCTGATTATATTGATGTAAATGGAATGCTGGATAAAAGATTAATATCTTAATTTATTATATATATTTTTTTAGTTAGTGTTCTATGTCTCAAACAATAGCTGAGATGAGCTGAAACTAGCACATTTCATAGCTGCACCCAGTGTATTAGCATGTGCTGTGTGCTTCTCGCCGGTTTGTTTTGCTTTGACACATCCCACAATGCACAGCGCCACTGGAATGGCGATGTAGTCTATTACATTGAGCAGCTTGGGTGTCAACACTCAAAACCACCACCTGCTATCTTTCACATATACATCCCTATCATTTTCGAACTTGGCAAATTGGGCGAAATGTTAGATATACAAGCTCTCACCATGATGTGGTGTAGGATGGACGCGGACAGCCGATTGCCATGGTAACCAAAATCCGTGGGAACCAGGCGCGTATGTCAGCAATGCTCGGACAATGGCTGCGCATGCGCGTCTGTATAATCCGCGCATGCGCATTAAAACTCCCCAGAGGGCGGTGTTGTGTTATCCGGTCTAGTGTCATATTAACACATATCCCCGGTTGTCATGGGGACGCGACACAATGCCCCCGTGTCCACCTTGACCCCGGTCAACCTGAGCAGGTTGACCTTGGTCCTGGCCAGTGGTGACCTTGGCGGACATTACCCAGTGGGCGTCTGGCGTTGCACTGAACCAATTCGAGTTTCAATTTACAAGATGTAAATCTTTTTTGATAACTTCACTAAATTATTTAATTTTGCACTGTTTAAAACCCCCCATAAAAACACCCCGACATATACTTAGCCTGTATGGTATTGTACAAACAACTTTCATAGTGACTATAACTTAAGAGGGTAATTCAATTGGAGTGAGTTTGTTTTCTACGCGAACAAAGCTATTTTCAACAGCCGATAAAATTTTAGAGCTGTGTGTATTTAGGAAGCCAACACAGAAACCCAGGCTATCTATTTATCGGTGACATATAGAAGAAGCGTTCTCATTGTTGCCATGGTGACAGGTTGGCAGATTGGTGGTCACATGACTGGTGCGTAATAAGCATCCCTGGAGAGAGGGAGGGAGGGAAGGAGGGGGGGGAGGGGGGAGGGAGGGAGGGAGGGAGGGACTGTTTTTGGATTGGTTCATTATCCATGGAATGTGCGAAATTTGGAGAGGGAACATTGAACCGCACTGTGACCAGACGGGATGGCCGAATGAGTAGAGCGTCTGTCTCCCGTTTTGGGAGATCGTGGGATTCGAACCCTGGTCGAGTCAAACCAATGACTTAAAAATTGATACTTGTCGCTTCCTAGCCAGGAGCTCGGCATTATTAGGATAGGGCAAGGATGGGTTGGCTCAGTGTCAGGATAATGTGACTGAGTGTGATATTATCAGGTCGTGGGGCTGGTAGCCTGGTCTCCCAGTGAGGCAGCACAATAAAGTCGCCATGAGTGCGCACTGTCACAAGTCGGTACCCGTCCTGATATGACCATAGATGTTTCCAGGACGTTAAACTCCAACAACCAGAGGCCAGCAGTATAAGATCTTCAAGGAAAGGCCCATTCTTGAAGTCAGGAAACACCCAAGTGGTTGAAGCACCAACAGTAGAAGCATTTGAGAGAAGGTGGGGTAGACATTGGAGAGGACAGCCACAATTATATGACTTCAGGGCACCGGCGACCTCGATATGTGTGCACAAAAAATAGTTCCTTTTGTTGTCATAATGAGCTGGCATTAGAGGCCCAATAGGGCCTAGATCAGCCAGAAGAGGATCTGTAAAGTTTAAGTTAATCTGTAAGTTAATCACCCTGGCGGATACCACACATACTTCAGCGGCTCGTCGCTCCTGCTACCTTCCTCTAGCCATTGGGTCACTCGGCAAGCAGTGTGTGAGGAACAACAAGCATAGTATTAGTAGGTAGGTTACCTGTGCCAGAACTCACTGTGCTACCCACCCTCCTTTGGGATTCTCCAACTCGCTTACATTCAACATGTCTCTCTCTATATATATGTATATATATGTATATATATGTATATATATATATATGTATACACATATGCATACATATGTATATATATGGATATATATATGTATGCATATCTATATCTACGTATATATATATATATGTATATAATGTATATATATGTGTATATATATATTATACATACAAGGATAAACGAGTTTAAAAGTTTCTCCGAGAGTAACTGGCAAATGAATTAAATTTACAAATTTCTCCCTGAGCAGACGCCACAATAGACCATTTCCGTGGGGCATGTGCACGCAGCTGAAACCCGGGTTGTAGGGTTAACTCTACTAAGTTTGCATAGAGTTATTATTTATTGGAATGATCATTGATTCTTCCCATGTGTAAATTTCTTCTTTTAAAAAAATAAATCAAATAAGAAGGTGACCATCGGTGTGTGATGTTGTCATGGGCTTTTGATCAGAAATATAAACATAGGTAGCAAATATTACCTAAATGAGTAATTCTAGACATATCTAGGTCTAGATTTAGATTTACCTGATTTCTAAATTATCTAGACCTAAATCCCGATAATATCAATGTTGTCAACAACAACTTGTCTCAGAGGTTTGTATGCAATGCCTGCTGAACCCGACCCATTCCTTGTACTTGATATGAAACATCATAGATATGGTGACCATGAATAAAATAAGAAAAATTGACCATCAAAGTAACTTTTATTCTAATTCTAAATCTAAATCCAGGCTTTTCTAGATGTAAATGCAGATGGTTGGTTGTTGGGGTTTTATATCCTGGCAACATCTAAGGTCATATCAGGAAGGGTACTGACTTGTGACAGTGCATACTCATGGTGACTTTATAGTGCTGGCTCACTGGGAAATCATGCTGCCAGCACCATGACCCGATATCCCACTCATTCACATTATCCTGACACTGAACTTCCGACCTCCCGCCACTGCGCCCGGTCCGAAATCCAAAGAGTGAGCGATGGTTTAAAGAAACAATATAGGCCAAAGAACCAAGAAGTCGTGTTTCATTCTGACAGACTGGCAGCCAAGTCAGTTCATTAAGATCACACAAACAAGAAAAGAAAGCAGGTCATCCGGATAAGGACCCACTCTGTGTGCGCACAGCCGATATCGGCGGGAGGTCTCGCGCCAAATTCATCTTGCGCGCGGCGAGACAAAGGCGAGAGTTGCTTCAGAAGCTTCCGGCGTTGATTCAAAGTCGCAAAGATGAGATTGGTTAACTGTCGTTTGGGATGAGGAAATTCACCAGAATACAGCTTGCGGTTGGCTCTCCGAGTTCTTTTTATATTCGCTTTGTTTTATTTTATTTATCTATTTAATTTAACTGATTTATTTTGTTTCATTTCATTAAGTTTATTAATGTAGCAGTCACACTACGACGACAAGCGGCGACGACAGCTCTGCGACAGCGACTTCCGGTGTCGCGCAGGTGTCGCGCAGGTGTCGTGCAGGTGTCGCCGCGACACCTCCGCGGCACCTCCAGTTTCTCCACTGTCGCCGGGTTGTCGTGGGCGTTTTGGACATGTTGAAAAACTTCGACGACAATCGACGACAGCCGATGTTGCGGCACTGTCGCGGCACTGTCGCACTGTGGCCGCACTGTGGCGGCACTGTGGTCCTGTCGTTAAGCTGTAGTTGCTTCTCTCTCCATGTATGTGTCTCTGTGTGTCTCTGTGTCTGTGTCTATGTGTGTGTATGTGTCTATGTGTGTCTATGTGTGTGTCTGTGTGTGTGTCTGTGTGTCTGTGTGTGTCTGTGTCTGTGTGTGTGTCTGTGTCTCTGTGTGTATGTGTCTATGTGTGTCTATGTATGTCTATGTGTGTCTATGTGTGTGTCTGTGTGTGTGTGTATGTGTGTGTGTATGTGTCATTATGTGGAAGTTTACCTATACTGTAAGTCATTATGTGGGAGTTTACCTTTACTGTAAGTCATTATGTGGGAGTTAACCTTTACTGTAAGTAATTATGTGGGAGTTTACCTATACTGTAAGTCATTCTGTGGGAGTTTACCTATACTGTAAGTCATTCTGTGGGAGTTTACCTTTACTGTAAGTCATTATGTGGGAGTTAACCTTTACTGTAAGTCATTATGTGGGGGTTTACCTATACTGTAAGTCATTATGTGGGAGTTTACCTTTACTGTAAGTCATTATGTGGGAGTTAACCTTTACTGTAAGTCATTATGTGGGGGTTTACCTATACTGTAAGTCATTATGTGGGGGTTTACCTATACTGTAAGTCATTATGTGGGAGTTAACCTTTACTGTAAGTCATGTATGTGTCTAGGTGTGTGTCTGTGTCTATGTGTGTCTATGTGTGTCTTTGTGTCTCTGTTGCTGTCTGTGTCTGTGTGTCACACACAGAGACACACACACAGACACTGTCGTCCCGCTGTCGTCCCGTTTGTCGTCCGGATGTCGTCCGGAAGTCGTCCGATTGTCGTCCAAATTAGCCCGAATTTGCATATGCCGTCGGGATTTCACAAAATCCCAGCCGCCGGGCTGTCGTCCCTGCCTTGTCGTCGTAGTGTGACTGCTACATTAGTTTCAATTAATTTGTTTTATTCATTTCATCCATGTCATCATCCATTTCGTCAACGATTTGATCCATTTCACAGATTACCAATGGTAAAGAATATTTCCATGTGCTCTCATGGTAATACCATGAGACTTGAGAGCACATGGAAATATTCTTTTGTTAACACACACAAACAAAATCTTCTACCAAATTAGGACTTGTATCTTTTTTTATTAACCCCCCAAATTCCACAATTCCAAATATTATCAGATAAAACACATTTCGCAAGAGACACAAGCAGGTTTTCGAGATTACGTGTGGAACCTTGCCAACTCATTCAGCAGCCATTATACCGTGGACCCTGACCTAGATCACTCCACAAACAAGGTCATTTCATGGTCGAATGAACAGCGCGACTCACAGAGCCAAGACAATGCCATACGCCTGCTTTGGTTTGTGGCTTTTCCTTCAGGGGGCAGTGGTGCACTATGGGTATTCAGGAGCTTCAAGCATCACCGAGTAAGTAATTGGGGTTTTACATCCCTAGCAACATCTGAGGTAATATAATGACCAGTACTGACTTGCGCCAGCATGCCATGGTGGATGGTGGCTTTACAATGCTGCCACATTGGTATATAATGATACTGTCACCATGAAGCGATATTCCACTGAGTCACATTATCCTGACAGTGAGCTAATAAGGTTCATCCTATTACGGTGGGGCACAAGGCAAAGTAGCAACAAGTTGTAAACAAAATGTGCCAATTTTGCAAGTTTTTCGCTTTGATTCTGCCACGGATCGAACTCCTACCCCCTTCCATGCTTAATCAACTAATGTACCAACAAAAATAGAAAAAAAGAAAGATGATGTCATAGTACCACGACCAAGAGCAAAAGGCTAGGTAAGCAGACAAAACTCACCAGACTTATTGTCATCCAAATACAAAAGCTACAAAATTACCAGATAGTGTGATAATGACATTAAAGTTGCACAGTCCGACAAAAGCATGAAATTGTTCAAGAGCAAAACACTAATATAGATTTGAACCTACATATCCAACTTAAGTTATATACTGATGCATTCATTAAGCATTTGTTTCTGCATATAAGAGAATATGAAGTCAATTTAATAGAGCCTGTTACTCCTGTTACTCTGTCAAGCATGCCAACATTAATTTAGCATGCTTGCATTTAAAATATCTATGTCATTTTAAAACCAAGTTACTTCAAACTAAAATAGTTAAATAAGGTAGATTACAACGATCAACCTAAAATATTTATCTTTTAAAAATGACAGAACCTTTAAGTTCTCAAGCTATGCAACTTTAAATAGAGCAAAGTGTATGAAAACCTTCACTGCTGTTCCTATATCCAAATGTGAAAATCACGAATATACTAACTAGATGATGTGGTAATAACACCAACTTGAGCAAAGTGTATGTAACCATGGAAACGTTCCCGGTCTTTCATACATCAAAATACGAAAGCCATGAATATACCAGACTGAAGGCGAAAATAACATCAACCAGAGGAAAAGTGTATGTAACCATGGAAACCTTCATGAACTTTCCTATATATCCAAATGTGAAACCACAAATATACCAGATGATGTGATAACAACATTAAATAGAAAAAAGTACATGTAACCATGGAAACCTACCCTGATGGTCCTACATCCAATTATGAAAGCCCTCCGAAAATACCAGATGATCTAATCATCAACTCGAGGAAAGTGTACGTAACCATGGAAATCTTATATTTACATAAATCTCAAGGAAAATATATGTAACGATAGACATCTTATATTGACAGTTTTAGACTGAAATATGAAATCCAACACGCTCAAGGGACTGCTGTTGCCTAGCAACCCAAGGGGTAACTTGCTGGTCAACAAGAGCGAGTTCGAGGTGCACATGAGTGAGTATCCACATTAACTTACATATTAACTTATAAATCCGCTTGTGGCTGATCTAGGCCCTATTGGGGCTCTAATATCTGCTCATTACGGTAAAATAAACACCACAAAAAAAACAGAAACAAATTCTTCTGCACACATATGGAGGTGTATGGAGCCCTGAAGTCATATAATTGTGGGTGTCCTCTCCAATGTCTATCCAGCCTTCTCTCAAATGCTTCTACTGTTGGTGCTTCAAGCACCTGGTCTGGAAGATTGTTCATGCACATGTAATGCAGCAGTCACACTACGACGACAAGGGAGGGACGACAGCCCGGCAACTGGGATTTTGTGAAATCCCGATGACAGATGCAAATTCGGGCTAAGTTGGACGACAATCGGACGACAACCGGACGACAACGGTGCGACAAATCGGTCTGGGTATAACGACAAGGGTGCGACAGAGGAGGTCGGAGATATTTTATTGCCGAACGACAGCATAGCGACAACATAACGGGTCCCGGACGGGTTCCGGACAGGAGCCGGACAGCCACCGGACGACAAGCTTCCTCTCGGGCGGTTGTGATAGCGGTAGACACCTCCAACTCTTTGATGAGCAGCGGGCGACAGCGCGGCGACACTACGACTACAACGCGGCGACAGTGCCGCGACAGTGCCGCGGCGGCAGCGCGACTGCGCGGCGACAGCCAGATAGCGCGAAAGCCAGATAGGGCTTCGGACTAGGGCTTCACAATGGAACGATACAAACATGTGTGTTAGACTATGTGTCTGTGTGTGTCTATACTACTATATGCACAGAAATATGAATACTTATCTATAATTTGGTTATAATAAAGAAATGGGACGGTCCAAACATGTGTGTTAGACTATGCGGCGGACCTGTGAGGAAGCAGTCTTCAGGAGAAATATGAAGAATGGGACGGTGCAAACATGTAGGTTTATGCGGCGGACCTGTTAGGAAGCAGTCTTCATGAGAAATATGAAATATGAAGAATGGGACGGTGCAAACATGTAGGTTTATGCGGCAGACCTGTTAGGAAGCAGTCTTCAGGAGAAATATGAAATATGAAGAATGGGACGGTGCAAACATGGCTCCGTTTAGCTTGCTTTATCGTGAGTGTGATAGTGAGTGATAGTGAGTGTGAGTGAGTGTGAGTGTGATAGTGAGTGTGATAGTGAATGTGATAGTGATAGTGAGTGTGATAGTGAGTGTGCTAGTGAGTGTGATAGTGATAGTGAGTGTGATAGTGATAGTGAGTGTGATAGTGAGTGTGACAGTGAGTGTGATAGTGAGTGTGAGTGTGACAGTGAGTGTGAGACACACACACAGAGACACACACACACAGACACACAGAAATATGAATACTTATCTCTAATTTGGTTATAATAAAGAAATGGGACGGTACAAACATCTGTGTTAGACTATGCGGCGGACCTGTTAGGAAGCAGTCTTCAGGAGAAATATGAAATATGAAGAATGGGACGGTGCAAACATGGCTCAGTTTAGCTTGCTTTATCATGAGTGTGATAGTGAGTGATAGTGAGTGTGATAGTGAGTGTGAGTGTGATAGTGAGTGTGATAGTGAATGTGATAGTGAGTGTGATAGTGAGTGTGATAGTGAGTGTGATAGTGATAGTGAGTGTGATAGTGAGTGTGATAGTGAGTGTGAGTGTGACAGTGAGTGTGAGTGTGATAGTGAGTGTGATAGTGAGTGTGATAGTGAGTGTGATAGTGAGTGTGACAGTGAGTGTGAGTGTGATAGTGAGTGTGATAGTGAGTGTGAGACACACACACAGACACACACACACAGACACAGAAATATGAATACTTATCTATAACTTGGTTATAATAAAGAAATGGGACGGTACAAACATCTGTGTTAGACTATGCGGCGGACCTGTTAGGAAGCAGTCTTCAGGAGAAATATGAAATATGAAGAATGGGACGGTGCAAACATGGCTCAGTTTAGCTTGCTTTATCGTGAGTGTGATAGTGAGTGATAGTGAGTATGAGTGTGATAGTGAGTGTGAGTGTGATAGTGAGTGTGATAGTGAATGTGATAGTGAGTGTGATAGTGAGTGTGAGTGTGATATTGAGTGTGATAGTGAGTGTGATAGTGAGTGTGACAGTGAGTGTGAGTGTGATAGTGAGTGTGATAGTGAGTGTGAGACACACACACAGAGACACACACACACACACAGACACAGAGAAATATGAATACTTATCTATAATTTGGTTATAATAAAGAAATGGGACGGTCCAAACATGTAGGTATATGTATGTGGCGGACCTGTTAGGAAGCAGTCTTCATGAGAAATATGAAGAATGGGACGGTGCAAACATGTAGGTATATGTATGCGGCGCAGAGACACATACATGGAGAGAGAAGCAACTACAGCTTAACGACAAGACGACAGTGCCGCGACAGTGCCGCCACAGTGCCGCGACAGTGCCGCGACAGTGCCACAACCTCGGCTGTTGTCCGCTGTCGCCGAAGTTTTTCAACATGTCCAAAATCCCCGCGACAACTCGGCGACAGTCGAGATAGTGGAGAAACTGGAGTTGTCGCGGAGGTGTCGCGGCGATAGCTGCGCAACAGCTGCGCGACAATCAGCGACAATCGACGACAGACCGGAAGTCGCTGTCGCAGGGCTGTCGCCGCTGCTTGTCGTCGTAGTGTGACTGCTACATAAGTAGTATTTGTCCACATCCTGTGTGACAGGTTGTAAGATTGATCCACATGTCACGTGACCCGAATGAAATCCTCAGACTTACAAAATAAACAACTGCCATACCCGACACGTGACATTATTAGGGAAGGCTAAGGACTGGTGCCTCTGTGTTAATATTTTTCTTGAAGATTCATGCAGCCTGTCATGAACAAGTCTGAATAAACTTGTTTTCACCATTAGACAGTTGGTCAATAGAAAGCCAGTCTACATTTTTACCAACCCAAGGGATTTTTTACCTCCCACACCACATAGACATCGTATGAGAGCAACTGGCCTTTGATGAGGCTGTAAGTTATACTCAGCGGTGGAAATCCAAATTGGCAAAGGTGATGGCATAGGGAATCGAACCACCGACCTTCAGACTAGGAGTCTGACCTAGAAAAAAGTCAGACACTCTAACCACCCCACCACAGAGAAAATATAATGGTTGGTTGCTGGAGTTTTACATCCTGGCAACATCTAAGGTCATTTCAGGATGGGTACCGACTTGTGACAGTAGGCACTCATGTCGACTTTATAGTACTGCCCCACTGGGAAATCAGGCCACCAGCACCATTCCCCGGTATCTCAGTCAGACACACTATCCTGACACTGAGCTAACCAGTCCTTGCCTTATCTTATTAATGCCGAGTACCAGGCTAGAAAGCGAGAAGTATCAATTTTATAAGTCACTGGTTTGACTCAACCGGGAACTGAACTCCCGATATTCCGCATGTGAGGCCCACGCTCTACGAATTCAGGCACCGCACCCGGTTGTTATACAGTATAATATAATGAGCGGGATATCAGCTCATGGTGCCAGCAAGCAGCATGGTATCGCAATGGGGCAGCACTCTAAATCATAAGTCGCTGACAATTTTAATTTGAGCTCTGATGTTACTAATATGTACCCACCCAAATCAATCACTTCAGAACAGCTATATATATATATAGCTGTTCACATGGTGTGTTTTTTTTTAATCCCCCACATTTATTTAACAATGATAAATTAGTGTGATTGGCAAATACAGATTGTGTACAGTTTTCTTTTTACAACGGATATCTAGGTATTATAAATAAAAAAGATAATATGAATAAGCTATGCTTAGGACCGACCCCCGATATAACTATGCGCATGTATTTTTTTACTCCACTCGCGGTGTTCGATTTCGGGTGATCCGAGTCGGGGTCGTGATAATCGAATACGGCCGTCGTTTCCGCGGAATACATTTTTAATATTTCATTTGTGCATCCATGTTTATGCCAAATTGTTCTTTATTTCTTTTAATTTTGAATAAAATCAAAGTTTTGAACTGTGCATATTGGCAAATTCTATGGCAGCGGGCATTTGTTTTGATATATTATTAACCAATCGCTGACCCCGAATAGCGTCAATTGGGTCTATGGACCTAATGCCTTGACAACCTTGCTGCAGAGTAGCGCGGAGGAACAGGTACACTGGTCCCAGTGACGTACCTTTGTAGCGGAAACAAGTTCAAACGAGTTCTACCGTGGCTGGTTGGGTCACAGCCGTGGCTGGTTGGGTCGCACCGTGGCTGGTTGGGTAGCTCCGTATAGCGCTGAATATGCTTATGCCATATATGGAAGGTCTGTAGCGAGGAACCAGTGTAGCATCATTAAGGCGTTAGGCCAATCGCTGTCATCCACCCTGTTTGCTCCGTCCCGAAGCTCGACGAGCGATTTCCATTTCCGTTTGCTGGATTTTGATTTCTCGATTATTCAACAGGAGTTTACAAATGGCGGCGCCCATAGGGGCTATTTCCGTTTCCGTTTGCTGGATTTTGGTGATTTCATTTCCCACCTCTATGGGTAGGAGTATTGTTTATGTGTATATATATCTACATGCGTTAGTCTTAAGCCTCCCCAGAGGGTGGGTCGGTATTATACATAAATATATATCCTATTGTTGTTGTAAAACAAATTCATAGTAGATCACACCAAGCCACACTGACTTCTTTTAAATGTGCCCCCACCCACCCACCCTCCATTACCGCACTCCGGCCAGTGGTGACGCTATTAAACCATCTGTTTGAACTCCTTTACTGGGGCCATATGCAGGAGTCAGTGTTAGCGGCGTTTGGTGTTAGAGCCTGTTACCGTTTAGCTATCACCGACGTCGGGAAGTGTGTCAAGTCGTATGCAGGACCACGTAACACTTTCATTATAGCTAAACCTGAAATTATTTATAGATTTGGGAAATCCCTCTGCGTCTGTACCCATATATTAGGCTTAAATATATTAAATGCTGTCATATTTAACAGAATTACATACGCAATAAGTGAAATTTGACCAATTTAACCCTAAATTCGAAGCAATATTAATGCTGCCGCCGTAACGGCGGCGATATTAATACTTATATTTTCGAATCGACGAATGTAATGTAAACAAATCGCCGCAGCCGCCGCATGATGTCGCTTTCCATACTGGCAGCGGCGGCGATTTGTTTACTTTACTTTCGTCGATTCGAAAATATAAGTATTAATATCTCCGCCATTACGGCGGCAGCGTTAATATTGCTTCGAATTTAGGGTTAATTTAATCATATTTCACTTATTGCGTATCTAATTCTGTTAAATATGGTAGCATTTAATAGATTTGGCCATAACCTTATGCTAACACGGCCCGTAAACGTCATATGAAACGGGGTTAGTTTCACGGACCTTAAACGCGTGGTGTTACCGTAACACGGCCTCCTGCATACCGACTTTTCGGCGCTAAACCGGAAATCCCGTTTAAACGCGTTTTGGCTCGTTAACACTGACTCCTGCATATGGCCCCTGGTGGTAAACACGGAAATAACATCTTGAACTAATCTAGAACACATTTTTTAATCTGAGGTTTGTCGCCCGAGGAGCATATAAACATTGAAGTAGAAATGGCGTGTGTCAAAACACAAGGCTTTCTTTGTCCCGAAATAGGTCTAGTGTTACTGGCGGGAGGGGGGGGGGCTGTAAGGTGGGGCGCTAAAAAGGGGGGGGGGGACTGTGTGGGGGGGGGGGGGTTATAAAGCACCATATGGCACCCGGTGCTTCTATCACAGCAAACACAGGTGCACAGGGCACTTGGGACGCAGCTCCCTACTGCAACATCTGCTTCCAGTGTTTGCCGATAGGATTACTCAATCAAAAGCACAGATGCAATCTATGTTGGGTTCTTTGTAATGATATGTGAGAGATGTGTGCATGAAGACCATCAACTGCGAGAGAATGAGGGGGAGGAAGAGCAGGAGGAGAATGGGGAGGAGGGGAGGAGGAGAGAAGGAGAAGGAGGAGGAGAAGAGAAGGAGAAGGAGAAGGAGAAGAATGAGAAGGAGAAGGAGAAGGAGAAGGAGAAGGAGGAGAAGGAGGAGGAGAAGGAGAAGAACGAGAAGAAGGAGGAGGAGGTGGAGAAGAAGAAGAAGGAGGAGGAGGAGGAGAAGAACGAGAAGGAGACAACGAAGAAAAGGAAGGGGAGAAGGAGAAGGAGAAGAAGAGATGGAGAAGGGAAAGAATTAGGAGGAAAAGCTCAGAAAAAGATTAGAGAAAAGAAAAGAAGGAAAAGAAAGACAAAAAGGAGAAGAAAGACAAGGGCGATAGGAAGAAGAAGAAAAGGAAGAAGAAGAAGAAACAGACTAAGTTAAACTTTTAGAATAAAGTAAAGATGCTCAACTTTATATATTTATCTTGATATCTAAATAAGGCAGAAACCCCAAAGTGTCGGATTTTGCTACATTAATCCATTGCGTTGTACATGGAATCTAGTGTATTACATTGTTCTAGGTGATGTCACGAATATTTACATGTACAAGAATTATTTTAATTTGATAGAGAAGTAAAAACTCTGTAATTTGTAGTGATAAATCAAAATGAGCTATTCCCTATTGGAAGCATAATGCATTTGGTCGTTACGGTGGTCATTCCTCATCCACCTCCATGCGAATATGGAGTACAAATCTGGAGTAATATTTCAAAACGCTACATTTTGTTTCTACTAAAATCGAAAGTAGATAAATAATGAATAATTGGCTCTACTTATATTAGCTGCCGTTAGTTACTAAATATCGCCGGATGTAAGTAAGTTTCACTGCAAAATGATTCACAATGAGCAGAAAACAACTACAGTAAAACCTCTCTAAATCGACCGACCATGGGACTGACTTTAAATGGTCCATTTAGGGGGGTGAACGGTTTTGGGAGTTAAAAAAAAATAATTACAATGGTATTGTATGGGCGACCGTTTGGGACCCAAATAAAGCGATCAATATAGGGGAGTGGTCGATATATGGGGGTGCTCAGTTAGAGAGGTGTTACTGTATACATAACAGAACTATAAGATGCTTGGTTCTAACTCCGCCCAAGTGAAACTAAGGACTTAATAATTTATATTGATGCCAGACACTCGGCATTACTAGGATAGGTCAAGGAGCAGGACTGTGGGGGGGGGGGGGGGGGGGGGGGGAGGAGACCAATCCTCTGCCATTGACATTTTCCCAACTTAATCAATGAATGTAATTCTTTTAAATAATTAATTGTCTTCTAAACTGAATTTGCTCAGGTTATGAAAAATCCATTTATTTTCTATGCGCATAAGTAACCGTTGTCCATGCCCAATACTTGAGAGATCATGTATGTGTGTTGTATTGGAATAGTACTGACATCCCCCCCCCCCCCCCCCCCAACAAAAAAGAAAAACTACCCCCCAAAAGAAAACTCTACCTCCGAACAAGAAAATAGGCTGTTTCATTGTGGTGACTATTCACCGTGACACAGACCTTGCGTGCAGGGCAACCCTCAGAATGCACTGCACCGACTTGTTTTACCAACATATCAATAACATATATATATATTCATAAATATTCACATATAATGTCATATCAGGATGGGTACCGACTTGTGACAGTGCGTACTCGTGGTAACTTTATAGTGCTGCTGCACTGGGAGATCGGGCTGCTGGCACTATGACCTGATCTCTAAGCTAATATTCGCTTAGAATCCTGTGGTTACAAGTGCTATATTTTCTGTATATTGCTATATCTTGCGTGTTTTGTCGATGAAGTGGTTAGTAAATGGCACTCCCTTCCCATGGTGCATGGCGGGGATAATTATTACGCCATAACCTCGTGACATACAATGCACGTCCGCCTAATTAAACTGTGGAGTGGTGTGTGTTGGGTCGGGTGTTGCGTGCACATGTTATAACTATATGGGCCTTACAGGCACCAGCAGCGTAAGGGCTTCTTCAACATGATGTCTACATGCATATATATAATGAGAGAGAGAGACTATATATGAATGTATATGCGGCTGTAATGGGGCCGTGGGGTCCTTCTCCATTTTAATAATTATTACTGCTAATTATTATTATTATTATTATTCTCTATTACCAATACCATTGTTTATATTCCCACTATGGTGTCACTTCTTACAAAGACCAAACCGGTAGTCGGCGCTGCGTCGCCGGGATTTAAGTAAGCCCACCCTCTGCCTACCTAATCCTAATCCTACTCATCCATAGAGTTAGCTAATATACTGTACCATGCAGGAATTGAAATAAAGCATTTTTCTACATCACATTTGGATCTGGAATGGACCTAAGAATCGGTGAAATTATTTCAAAACGGACCGCAGCCGAAGGCTGAGGCCCATCTGAAGTAACTCCCGATTTCTGGGGCATGGGAACGTGTATAGTAAAACCTCTCTAAATTAAGCGACCACGGGACCGACTTTTCATGGTCCATTTAGGGAGGTGGTCGGTTTAGGAAGCTTTTCATTTCGTTACAATGGTATTATATGATCGATCGTTTGGGACCCAAATAAAGCGATCGATATAGGAGAGTGGTCGATCTGTGGAGGTGGTTGATTAGAGAGGTTTTACTGTACATACTTAGAATATTTGTGGAGTTCTTGATAGCAAAGCGATAGGGTATTTCGCGTAGATTTCTAGGCAATAATAATGGAAACCTCCTTACTCGCAGGTGCCCCCCCCCCCCCCCCCCCGCCTCCATGTCCCCCAATAAGTACAACCACATGAGAGAGGGGACTGGCGTGGGGAGATGCCGATAACTTGGCAAGTATGCACACTGCTTATTACGCCTCGGCTAATTTAGCCCTGACAAAGGTTGCCCCGCGTTTGAAATCCCCCCCCCCCCCCCCCACACACACCTACAATATCCACTCTCATACCTCATACCACACGCGCCCACACTTACACAAATCTGACCCCTCATTCCTCTCTCCTCCTCTCTCCTCCCCTCTCCCCAGTCCTCAGAATAATAAAACAAGAGAGTGATATATATGTTGCCAGTCCATTTGTTTACATATGTATATCTAAACAAATGGATTTGTTTATATAAATATATATGCTTATATATGGATCGTTCTCAGAAAGTGTGTCCCACTTTTGTGATTTGGAACCCAAAAGTGAAAGCATTTCACAAAATAAGAGAAAACACTAAACAATTGTTTTTAGCAGAATTCGTGTTGCTATGAAGGTTTACACGTTGTGCATATGTCCGAGTTGGAAAACAACTATTTTCACTTTTTTTAATTTGATCACATACAAATTGAGAAAAATGTTAAAATTAAATCACATAACATGCATCTATAACAGCATTTTAATATGCATGATATTAACACACACAACAAATTCGAACAAGATGTTATTGATTACAGTTAGGCAAAAGAAATTGTCTTACAAGAAAAAAGGTTGAACAAAAAACTTGTGGAGATGCATGGTGTCGATATGTAAATTTTCACATTTTCACTTTAGCACAAAATCATATAAGCATATTTTAGATACATTTTGTGAGATAGATTAAATGCATGTGCATAGCATTGCTAATATACTTAAAACACAGTCAAGAATAACTATTTGCTTTACTCCCTTCCCCAAAAAGATATAAAATCATTAACAATGTAACGTAAAATTTCACATTTTCACTCTAGCACAAAATCATGTAAGATTAAGAATACTTTGGATACATCACTCCCAGTACAATCGTGCTGCCCCTGCCTCCTCATGACGCTACGTCATCACGGGCACTCTGCATACACCTGACACACCACGTGACAAGGTAAGCAGTACCTGTCAGGTGCACGTCGGGCTGGTTGTACCTCACCCACCTCACCCCCACTCCACCCAAACTCCACCCCACCTCACCCCCACGCCACCCCAACTGCACCCCACTCTGCCCCAACTACACCCCACCTCACCCAATTCCACCCCACCTCACGCCCATTCCACCCCTGCCTCACCCCTACTCCACCACCACCTCTCCCGCAGCTACACCCCACCTCACCCCCACTCCACCCCACCTCACCCCCACGCCACCCCAACTACACCCCCACTCTGCCCCAACTACACCCCCACCTCATCCCAATTCCACCCCACCTCAACCCCATTCCACCCCTGCCTCACCCTTACTCCATCCCCACTTCACCCCCACTCCACTCCACCTCACCCCAACTCCACCACCACCTCACCCACAGCTACGCCCCACCTCACCCCAACTCAACCCCCACCTCATCCCCACTCCACCCACCTCACCCCCACTCCACCCCCATTTCACCCCCACTCCACCCCACCCCACCCCTAATCCACCCTCACTCCACCTGCAGACCCAGATAGACATCCTCTTTGACTGGACCACTAAAAACCTTTATTTCGCTTAACATTTTTGCTAAATAATACGTATGCACACCCAGATTGAAACCTACATTTGCAAAGTTGACACTGGTGCAGTGATTACACATGTATTGCAGTTTGGTCCTGTTGTGCTGTGATGTACTACTACTAGTACCAGACTTGAAAACTGGTACACAAAGATTATGTCCGGAATTTTCGCGTTAACTTCAAATATCTCCGAAATTAATCAGTTAAGATAAAAGTTACTTCAAACCAATATGAAGTACAGTAAAACGATGAACTAAATATATTCCTTAAGAAATGTGGTCGCAGCTCAAATTGGTCGAATTATGTATCTTTAAGCAAGGAACGCTGCTAAAATAGGTTTCAAACACAAACACGCCTCCACTCAAGTACGCCAACAATACCCATCACACACCACACACCACACGCCACACACCACACACACGCACACTGACGTGGCCGCACACTGCGCACGCGTCAGGTGAGAGCGATAATCGGGATGATTGGGGTCCAGTGACACCTGACCGTTTCGTAAGGAATGGGACCCTTGAGGTCAGGGGTCAACCCACTGGATGGAGCAGGGGTCAGGGGTCAAGGACGGCCCGTCACCCCGGTTTTCCCTCTCCCAGTTTTGGGCGTGCTAAAATCCTCTTCGCAACATGTGTACCTGCACTGTCGCTTATTTATTTATGTATTTATTTATTTATTTATTCATGTATTTATGTATTTATTTATTTATTTACTTATTTATTTATTTACTAATTTACTTATTTACTTATTTATTTATTTTCTATATCCCAGTCAAGTCAAATAAACAAGTTACAGAATTGATATTTGTCATTACCTTACCTGGTACTTTGCCAATTACTACAGTACAAGTCAAACAAAGGAGTTACAGAATTAATATTAATCACTACAAAATTGATACCTGTCAATTACTTCTCATTACTTGTCATTAATTGTCATTACCTTGCTTGTACTTGCCAATTACTACAAGAACAAGTAAAATCCATGCGTTATTAATTACAGAATTAATATGTATCACTACCAAGCCTCCTACAGGGGCAAGGACTGGTTTGCTCAGTGTTGCTGTTACTAGGTTAGTGTCAGGACAGTGTGACGAAGTGGGATTTTAAAATTAGCAAACGAATTAAAAAATTGATACTAACCATGACTTTTATAACTAGTATAATGGCAGTGACTGGTTTGCTCTGTGTCAGGATAATGTGACTGGGCGGAGTTTTAAAATTAGCATGAGTATTCTCTTTTTTATAGAGTGTTGTAACTCTGATTATATGATTCTCTGATATTGATAAACCTTTGTAGAAGGGATCCCACACATTGCCTGGAGGGGGGCGGGGGGGGGGGAGGGGAGGGGAATTAATTCACAAAACTGGACCTAGGCTTCGGACTTAATTAATGATTATGTCGGTTAACCATTAAATAATTAAATATTGTATTAAAGTTGCATAATCCGATGGTTTTGCGTGTCTGGCATATTTTTAGATAATACATTATTTTTGACATTATAATCTACCTTACTATGGTTTGAAGCGACTTATATATAAATGCCTAACTTTGGGTACTTTGAATAAAAAAGAAGGACGATTAATTTAGGGGTGCATGCTGAAATGTTAGACACAATACGCTTCAACAGCAATATATTCTATTAAACTGACTTAGCACCCCCCTCTGTGCAGCAGCAAATACTTAAAGTTGCATAGTCCGATGGTTTTGAGTTTCTGTCATTTTCTGAGATAAATATTTTAGGTCGATTATTATAATCTTCCTTACTTTAGTATGAAGTAACTTTTATTTTAAATGGCTAACTTTTGATATACTTGAAGTGCAAACATGCAGATTTAATTTTGGCAAGATGTCAAAACTCTGGCACCATAGCCTTCGGCAGTGAGAGGTTATAGTAAATTGATTCAGTATTTCCTTCAATACGATGACAAATGTTTAATAAGTACACCAGTGTCTAAGTTAGATGTGTAGAGTCAAATCTAGATAACTGCTTTAATTTGGAAAAGTTGATTGCACCGGACAATGCGGCTTTAATTATTGGCAATTAAAATCGGCCAGAGTTAAGACCAACAACAATTCTACTAGTACAGTATAACCCCGTTAAACCAAGCTCGGTTAAACCAAACAATTGGTTAAGCCAAATTTTGTCAGTGGCCTCCCAAAATTATCGCTGTGAATATGGCCTATGCTGCCGACATGGCGTAAAGCAACCACCAATAAATCAAACTACCATTTATCATATCAAAAAGTTGGTTAAACCAAAGTCGGTTAATCCAAACAAGATTGTCGGACCCCAGGCCACTTCCGGTATGGTTAAACCAAACTTTCAAGTTTCATGTGGTTATCAGGTCATCTGAGACCCCCACCAACTTTTTTTATGTGGTTATCAGGTCATCTGAGACCCCCCACCAACTTTTTTTATATGATAAATAGTAGTATTTTGCCGGGCCAATGAAAAAAGTTTGGATTAACCGATCGTTTGGTTTAACCGAGCTTGGTTTATCCTGTATATACATAAAAAAAACAATAATCAAAGTGTCCACATACATTGTATATTACATGTGCAATACATGCTTACTCAAAGTCAAAGTCAAAGCCAAAGCTTGGTTAACAGCTGGTTAAACCAATGATTGGTTAATCCAAACAAATTTCTAGGGTCCCTTCAAGTTTGGTTTAACAGGGTTATGCTGTACTATGCAAGGCTAGAGAAATAAACAACCAGGTTGCTGCTCTCAAGTGGCTTTGATGGCTGCGTCCAGGTTAAAATGGGAAATTGGAAGACTATCAAAAGCCACCAGTTAAGAGAAGCCACCGCGTGTTATGATACGACGAGCCACACAATTTGTTCACATAACACCAGTGACCAAATTAGACTGCAACACATAGAAAGTAAACAGTTCAATTACGCTGAAATAACAGACGGCTTTGTCCAGCTGTAATAGATTTACAGCACATCTCTAATTTCAAATTTGGTTCCATTTCAAGCACAAGAAAAAATGGCTCCATTGCTTTCAGTTTCAATTTGCTGACTTGTACACGAGCTGAGGTTTCAAGTCTATGCTCCCAGGTTCCCTCAGGAAGGTTAGTTAGTTGTTGGAGTTTTACGTCCTGGCAACATCTAAGGTCATATGAGGACGGGGCCCTAGGAAGGACTGAAGCCGCAATCCAGCATGCTCGGGTCGCAGCTTCAAGTGAAAAACCAGAAGTTTGGGGAGGTAGCGACACGTACCAATCTTATAAGTCATTGGTTTGATTCAGCCATCGCGTCCGGTATGTGAGCCTTTAAAAGTCGCCCTTTCTTGTGCTGGTTGACATCACTCGGACTGGTTGTAGACGACAGCAGACTAATTAACGACACCAGTCCGATCTAAACTCAGCAGGGCTGACGGCCGCCGAGCCCTCCCTGCCGCGCGCCGCCACACCACCGGCACAAATCGATAATTCTCAACCCTTTCTCGCGTCGTCTCGTCAATTCTCGTTCATTTAGCGCCAGCGGGAGATCGGGGCCGCCTGACGACGGGCGGACAAAACGCGCACATTGTAGGGCGCTGTGTAGGGGTGTGACCGGGGGTGTGACCGGGGTGTGACCGGGGATGGGGGGGGGGGGGACCGGGGATGTGTGACTGGGGGTGTGAGGCGGGACGCCGGAAGCGACACCTAGCGGTAAGATGAGCCGGGAGGGGATTGTGTGCAGGGAGTGCGGGTATTAAGCGGGTAATAGTGGTGGGGCTGTTCCGGCATTCTGAAGGATAAGGTTTCTCACGGTACATACACAACCCTCTCCCCACCCACACCCACACATCCACCCCCCCCCCTCCCACCCCCCAAACACACACTCCGCTATCACCACCATACCAAAATCTACCATCATAACTTCCTACCACTACCGGGCGCGGTGGCCGAATCGGTAGAGCGCGAGACTCCCGTGCGGAAGGTCGGGAGTTCGGTTCCCGGTCGAGTCAAACCGATGATTTAAAAATTGATACTTGGTGCTTTCTAGCGAGGGACTCGGCATTATTAGGATAGGGCAAGGACTGGTTGGCTCAGTATCAGGATAATGTGACTGAGTGGGATATCAGGTCATGATGCTGGTGGCCTGGTCGCCCAGTGGGACAGTCACAAGTTGGTACCCATCCTTATGACCTTAGATATTGCTAGGACGTAAAACAACAATAAACAAACAATAACCTCCCATCAGACTGGACGCGCTGGCCGAATCGGTTGGTTGGTTGTTGGAGTTTTATGTCCTGGCAACATCTAAGGTAATACCAAGACGGAACTGAGCCGAATCGGGAAAGCACAGGCTTCCCGTGCAGAAGGTCAGGAGTTCGATTCCTATCCGATTCAAACCAATGACGTACAAAATTGGAACTTGTCATTTCCTAGCCTGGTGCTCATCATTAATGGGATAGGGCAAGGACTGGTTAGCTCAGTGTCAGGATAATGTGACTGAGTGGGATATCGGGTCATGGTGCCGGCAGCCCGATTTCCCAGTGGGGAGGCACTATCAAGTCACCATGAGTGCACACTGTCACAAGTCAGTACCTGTCCTGATATGACCTTATGTGTTGCTAGGACGTAAAACTCTAACAACCACCCAACCAACAACTTCAGGCCACCTACCCCCACCTCCACCTAATCAACCACCACCACCACCATCACCATCACCACAAGCCCTCGTCCTGATATAATCTTAGATGTTGCCAGGACGTAAGACTCCAACAACCGACCAAACACAACCCCCACCTAATCACTCACATACTCTCTATACCAGTCCTACCTAATCACCCATCACCACCATCACCACCTCCCATCATCCCCACCCCCATCACAGTCACCATTACCATCACCTGTTTAACACTATTATTACTAATGGTAATAATTACCACAGGTTTTTTTCTAGTTGTCTTGAGAAAATGTCGTCTGCTGCCATTCGAATTTATCCAAACTTGTAGTTTTTATTTGATCTGAATTGTATTCACTTTCAACACTACTGTACTATTAGTATTACTAACTACCACGTTTTTTTCATCTGTCTTCCGCAAATGTCGTCTGATGCCATTCAAATGTATCCAAACTTGTAGTTTCTATTATATTTCACTTGTATTCAATCATATAGGTAGGCATTTATTACACACACACCCTCCATCTATTACGGGCGAACTTCATGACGGTATTCCAAAACAAAACCAGTCATCGCCCATCCTCTTCACAGCTATTGCAGATTAAAATGTTGTTTCAAATGTGTGTAAACTAAAGAAAGCCAAATTATTGCGTATCTACGTTTATTTGTCAAGGTAAACTGAAGTAAGCAAAGCTGTTGGAGATTTCTATAATTTTATAATAAATAATGTAAACTGAAGAAAATGAAGACAGTGCAGATTACCGTAAGAAATAAATGTAAACTGAAGTAAGTGTTTCATCTGGATTTTAAAAAGAATCTGGAGTCAACTTAGGAACTGAATTAAAAAGCTAAGCAATTTTCTCTGTGGAAATTTTCATGTTCAACGTAGCTTGTGTCATGGCTGTCATCTGCAATTAATTTTTGCACAATTTAAAAATTCGCGGGTGTGGCTGGCAAATCACAGCTGCCTGAACCCAATTGTCATGGTGTTGGAAGGCTTAAGTATACAATCAAACACCGGTATTGTGCCTCGGTAAAACTGTACCTGTCAGGGATGAGGGATGGGGAGGGGGGGTGTGTGCCTGGGTGTGTGTGTCTGTGTGTGTGAGTGTGTGTCTGTATGTGTCAGTGTGTGTCTGTATGTGTATATGTGTGTCTGAGTGTGCCTGTGTGTCTATGCATGTGTCTGTGTGTGTATGTGTATGTACATGTATGTGTGTATGTGTGTGTGTCTGTGTGTGTCTGTGTGTCTGAGTGTATAGGTGTGTGATTGATTGATTGGTGGTTGCTTTACGCCGTGTCGGCAGCATAGGCCATATTCACAGTGAGAAATGTTTGTTTTTGTTCAAATCATCGCTTTTACACGTAAAAGCATACAATCAATATTGTGTCAATAGACACTCATGAATTTTTTAAACTCACAATCATATAGTTTCTGGTCAAGCTAAATAAAATTCTAGATGATATTATTATTCACTGATGAAATTTGTTTAAAAAGCTATATGAGGTGGTACAAACCACCTGCCCTTAAAAAGGTTAAATGTTTTCTTGTTTTACTTTAGTAAAAAGGTCATGCATGCTGTTTGCAGTGTAAAATTGTTGGTGCATGGCAATGAAATTCACACAGTTGTTTTAATGTCAGTGGGGACTGACACCCAATACACCCAGGGGGAGGGTCCCCCTTGAGCAGAAAAACCTGTTTTAACCATGAGTGGCCAATATGGTCATGTCGCCCTTCCAGGCAACTCCATAACCGGTTTTAAGACATTTTGATGGCATTGTATAGCCCTTAGTGTGCTGATATGCCGTTAAGCATTTATTCATTCATTCATTCCAGGCAACTCTGCGGCAGTCCATTCACGGAGGGGGTAATTCTATGGAGTTTGTTGTTTGGGTGTTCATCCCATTCGATCTGCCATAGGTTCCAGATGTATTTTTGGATGGTAGGTTTCAGATCAGAGTGGGGAATATGACAATGTTCCAAAGGAGCAGTCAGGGCTCTAGTGGCCGCTTGATCTGCTCTCTCATTTCCTGGGATACCCACATGACTGGGCACCCAACATAGGTGAATGTCAAATCTTGCTGTTGAAAGAGAGTTTAGTTTAATGAGTACTTTAAGTAGTATAGGGTGGTCCAGTTTTCTATTGTTTAAAGCCTGAAGGCAGGAAAAGATTCAGTGAAAATGATGAATTTATGACTGGATGAGGTTTTGATGCACTCGAATGCGAGTCGGAGTGCTCGTGCCTCAGCATTAAAGATGGAACTCTGATCTGGAATATGCATACCTAATTGATGTATATGGACGATTGCTGCCACAGAGACTCTGTAGTCTGTCTTTGACCCATCAGTGTAAACGGCTAGGTGGGAACTAAAAGCACTTCGCAAATCCATAAAGCTCTCATGATATGAAAGTGGGTGCCTTTGGGATTTCTTCGACATGGCCAGCTGGAGGATGATGTTTGGTTTCCTCAGCTGCCAAGGAGGACCATCTGAATATTGTGAGGGTGCTATATTCTGTAGATTTTCCCCCAGGGCCTCCAAATGAGGCTTTATTCTGAGCCTAACCGCTGTATATATGTTGGCCTTGCTTCATAGAGTCATTCATATGGTGGCATAAAAAAGTACTTACATGTACGATTTTAAATATTTCCTTTTAATTTTATCACATATTGCATCGACAGTTTCAGCCTTCTACTCTTAAGGGAGGACTCTCGGCCTTCGACATAGAGGCTCTGGACGGGCGAGGTTCTCAAAGCCCCCAGGGCCAGCCGAAGGCCTTGATGGTGTATAGTATCTGTGATATGTATGATTTTCTGGCTGAACCATAAACAATACAGCCATAGTCCAAGTTTGAACGTGTTAATGTTCTATATAATTGGAGCAGGACAGTGCTGTCTGCTCCCCACTGTGTGTGACTTTGATTTCTGGGTTGTTTGTAAGCGTACGACGGTTACCAGTTGCAGAACTGCAACATTATAGAGAGGCTCTGATAAATCGGCCCAATCTTTGGTTGAAGAATAATCTTCTGGTGGGACAGTTGTAGAAGCTGGGGGATGTCTTTACAATGAATAAATGACGAGTCGTTGGGGCGGTCCAGAATAACTCCGGTCCGGCGGTAGCATAGCACTTGTATCCAGCAGACAGCAGCAAAAGCAAGGGTTTCTGAGGAAGGGTGGGTAAAGATGGGTCCAGCGGTGGTTCCAGCAACGAGAACAAAGCGAGAGAAACATAACGGTAAAGGGCCCCACCCAAGCACACAACTCCCCTGGTCAGGGGGAGATGTATGCCTGGGGGGAAAAAAGGGTAGAGTCTAGGAAAAAGAAATGAGGAGAGTTGAGTCAAAGGACCATGTCTATTTGCTCTTTGGTGACCATCCAGCAAGCCAAAGACACAAATAAAGTAAGAGTAGAAAGTGAAATGCTGGAGGGCTCCCCCTCATGGAACTCTTTTCAGATGTTTCAAGGAGGAGCAAGGCCAGCGGAGAGGAGATAGAGAGAGGTGTGGACGAAGTGCGGTCCGGATAGCAAGTGCACTGTGTGTGGGCTAGAACTTTTAAAATGTCCAGTGCCTTAAGGCATCTTACTTTAAATACTTAATATGAGGGATAAAAGACATTTTGTTGTCAAAGATGACTTCTAAATCTTGGTATCTTTGAAGACTTTGATGGGATCATTTCCAATTGTTAAATTAGGGTCATGGTGCAAAGTCTGTAAAAGACAAAAGTGCAAGCAAACGGTTTTTGATTTGGAGAATCTAAAACTGTTTTCCATTGCCCATGAGGAATATGGGCAATCGCCGTGAATATGGCCTATGCTGTCGACACAGCGTAAAGAAACCACCAATCAATCCATCAAATCCCATGAGGAAAGGCTATTTATGTTTAATTGGAGCTGCCATTATATAGTGTTCATATTTTTACCTTTATAACATATTAAAAAATCATCTACATAGAGACTGCAGGATACAGTACTCTTTATGGATTTTACTATATGGGTCGTTCTCAGAAGTTGTGTACCAATAGTGTGACATCAGTACCAGAAAATCAAAATGCTGCCAAAGTCCTATAAGCAAGTTTCCTCAATGTGTATGTCCTTTTGCATCTGAATAATCGAAAATAAACATATTCTGGCATTTTTAAGTAGGTCAAATGATGCTCACACCCAATAAATAGCAGTATAGCATGGAAACCAATCTGACTCCAAAATCAAATATTTTCCACACAAAACTTGACATTTTTAGGAGATTTCACATGCCACTTGCTTTATAAACAGGATTATTAATAATTTGAAACCTCATTGCTATGGTTTTGTCTTATTTCTGAATATTAAAGAGAAAAGCAAGAAAATATTAGCAGAGTAACGGATTAGCAGAGTAACAAAGTGGAAACAAACAATTTTACACAAATGTTCGGCTCAAATTTCAATGTTTAGGGACAATTTCAGGATTTATCTTTTACTATACCATAACTGGGTCCATGCATAGTGTCAAATGGTGAAAATAATTCCTGTACTGTATCTGTACTCAGTGTTTGATACAGAGTTTCATAGTATTTGCAAGTGGAAACGAAATGTTACGATGTTAATGACTCCAGAAAATGTTAACTATTTCATCATTTAAAATTTTTGTTGTTGAAATAAATGTCTTCAACTTAATGAAGACATTGTATATGACCATTTGAAGTGAAATGAGCTGTTGTTCAGAGGTTTTCATTAAGTTTGTGACACTTTATTTTCAATGCTGTTGACAATGTCACAAATTAGTGATGTAATTTTCTATGTATTTAGCTACATCCATCCCAGTAAGATACATAATACACAATATTAACATTTACTTTTGATCTAAACTATCTCCCACATTATTTGGCTAACTGATGAAATCTAAATATTGACACTCCAATAAAGGGTTTCTTTGAAATATGCATTTCTAGTAGACTACCTCAAGTGGTACACAGTTTCTGAGAACGACCCATATTGTTAATTTTAATGCCAAAAAGGCTAACAGATAGAATACTATCCTGAGGGACTCCCATCTCTTAATCAAAAGGATCAGAGAGGGTAGCATTGACCCGAACTCTAAAGTTTCGGTTTGATACAAATTTAGAAATGAAAATGGGCAAGCGCCCTCTAAACCCCATATTGAACAAATCCCTCAGGATGCTGTACTATGTGCATGTATGTGCGTGTATGCGTGTGTCTGTGTGTGTGTGTCTATGTATGTGTGTCTGTCTGTGCATCTGAGTGTGGCTGTGTGTGCACGAGACCGGCTATGCGTGCTAATGGTGCTGTCACACTACAACGTAACGCGCTGACGTGGGTGCAACGTGAAATGTATAGAAAATCCCGACGTGATATGCAAATACGGGCCCAAGTTGGACGACACCACAGCGTGGTCGATGAGGTCATAACGTCGGTCTAGCGTCGTTGGAATGAGAGAGGACGTAGAAGATATTAATTTGGTGCACATGAAGGCAGCGAGATCCTCGCACGTTCGGCGCCGTGGAAACGGGACCCTAGCGGCGGCGTAACATCGAGCGGGCATGATGACATCCGTCCCAGCGTGGACACGTCCAACTCAACGGTTTAGCGCGACAAGAGAATAATGACAGACTAACGTCGTCGCTCCATTGCTCTAACGTGGCGCTAATGTGGTCGACGTGATCGCGACGGGGCTTCGAGGAGGCTTCGACATTGTCGCAACGGAATGTGACATATTACCGACGTTACGGCCACGCTAGGCGATCGTCAACGACATCGACGTTGTTAGTGTGGACGTGAGGCAATGTTGACCTAACGTAGATGACGTGCTAATAACGAGAGCCTAACGTGACCGTAACATGACCGTAACATGACCGTAACATGACGCGAACGTCTTATCATCACGTTGAGCTACATCAAAAGTTTTCAACATCCAAAACCTCAATGTCCTCTGACGTAGCTCGATGTGAGTGGACGAGACACGACGTGACTTTAACGTGACTCTAACATGACTCTAACGTGACTCTAACATGACTCTAACATGATCCGACTTTCTTCGACGTAATGATGAAAAGTCACCCACGTTGAACTCACTTTGGCCATTACGTCATAGTGTGACAGCACCATAAGGAGGGCATCACAAAACAAGACATTTGTTTCTGGTTTCTGGGTATGTCGTAGACGGAGCTCAAAATAATTATTGTGAATGCAAAACAATGCATCCACAAATTAAAGCCACAGAGTCCAATGAAAGCGCCACTGATATTAATGAGCTGGTTTAGACCTATTTCATGTCAGTGTACGCGCAGCTTGGCTTCAGGACAACACAGGGTCACATTGCAAACTCAATGGCTATGAGCATTCTTCATACAGAAAATGTGAAATATTTCTAAAACCACACCACTTAGAAACAAACCACTTGGTTCTTGTCGTTTGCTTTTGTTTTACATCCTCGCAACATCTAAGGTCATATCAGGATGGGGACCAACTTGTGACAGGGCGCACTCATGGCGACTTTATAGTGCTGTCCCACTGGGAAACCAGGCCACCGGCACCATGACCTGATATCCCACTCAGTCACATTATCCTGACACTGAGCCAACCAGTCCCTGCCCTATCCGAATAATGCCGAGCACCTGGCTAGGAAGCGACAAGTATCAATTTTTAAGTCATTGGTTTGACTCGACCAGGGTTCGAACCCACGATCCCATGGTCTACCAACACGGGAGACGGATGCTCTAACTCATTCGGCCATCCCGTCTGGTCAAACCACTTGGAACACATATATAGAAAACATATTCACCAAAGAGATTATATTTAATTTATAAGGTTAGGGTTTTGCATTTCTATTAATTTCAATAAAATTGACGTTTTGCACTGCACATATCGCTAAACTCAATGGATTGTCAATGGCCGTGAGCAATCTTCATACAGAAAATGTGAAATATCTATAAAACCACACCACTTAGAAACAGTAGAACACATATAGAAAACATATTCTTGGAACACATATAGAAAACATATTCAACAAACAGATTATATTAAATTTATATGGTTAGGGTTCTGCATTTCTATTAATTCTGAATAAAATTGGTGTTTTGCACTGCGTGTATCTGAAAACTCAATGCATTGTCAATGGCCATGAGCAATCTTCATACAGAAAAAGTGAAATATCTCTAAAACTACACCACCTAGACACAAACCGCTTGGAACACATAGAAAACATATTCAACAAACAAATTATAATAAATTTATATGGTTAGATTTCTGCATTTCTATTAATTTTGAATAAAACTGACGTTTTGCAGTGTGCGTATCGTCAAACTCAATGGCAGTGTGCCTTCGTTCTGCAGCAAAGCTGCGTGTGCATACACAATGTTTATAAACATTGAAAGGCATCTATTGGCCAGCTATTCAAAACAATGCCAGCTTACATGAGAAATAAATCAAACTGAAATAGACAATCATTCAAAAGGTAGCTTGACAAGGTGTTAACAACAATACCAGATGAACCACAGATTCCAGGAAACACCCAGCTAACCCGAGCAGAGCACATGAGACAACTGGACAGAGCATCATCACCACATGTGCTGGGTGAGCCCTGATGGTGGAGTCCCTAACTTGGCTTGATCATACAGCTCAAACACTCTAATCTGACTCATGTGAGGTTTCTTCACTTCGGTTTGATTAGCAGGCCTACTCAACTCGGGTGGAATTTCTCAGCGCCAGTTCGGCAGTAGTATTCTACTAGTTCCGGAGATGCGTGGACAAATGAACTTGGAATGTTGTCATTGTTGAGTGTTGAATAAAGATTGTTGGTTGGTTGTTGGAGTTTTACGTCCTGGCAATATCTAAGGGCATAACAGGACGGCTACTGACTTGTGACAGTGCTCACTCATGGCGACTTAAAAGTGCTGCCCCACGAGGAGACCAGGCCACCAGCAGCATCATGACCTGATATCCCACTCAGTCACATTATCATGACACTGAGCCAACCAGTCCTTGCTCTATCCGAATAATGTTAAGCGCATGTCTAGAATTAGGAAGCAACAAGTATCAATTTTTAAGTCATTGGTTTCACTTGACCAGGGATCGAACCCGTGGATTTTAATTCCAAGATCTACCAACACAGGAGACGGATGCTCAACCAGATGGGATGGCTGAATGAGTTAGAACTTAGAGCGTCCGTCTCCCGTGTCGGTAGATCATGGATCGAACCCTGGTCAAGTCAAACCAATGACTTAAAAATGTATACTTGTCGCTTCCTAGCCTGGTGCTCGGCATTAATAGGATAGGGCAAGGAGCAGTGGAATGAGGAAGACCAATCATCCACGATTGAAATTTCCCCTGCTTAATCAACTAATCTACCCAAAAAAAACCCACAAAAGACAACCTTTTGGCCATCCCGTCTGGTTGTTGAATAAAGGGGTGTTATATTAGAAGCGAGATGTATTTACACTAATCTTGAATCGTGTCTGTGTTCACGAGAGAGTAAGTGGGGCTAATGTGTTAAATGTTATATATTATATACACATTATGCAATCATATCAATTAGACATAATGCAAGTGATACTATGTATTGCCCGAATAAAACTGATATATTAGGCAGGCAGTGATTTGATCACCCACACCCTTGAAACGCTGTGAGTACACCTCCGGCATTAATTAGGCCAATCACGGTCCCACAATGCAACGCGTCCTTCTACACACGTCAAGCCGTGAAGCGGGGAGGCTACTGTCCACCTCTGTACGGTCAGTGAGTAGAATCACATCCGGGTTCCTAAATCTCACCTGGACACAGTCACTTCTGTAGGGAGAAAGTCATTCAGGAACATCAGGTTAGGGTGTACACTGCCTGAAGGTGTGTATCTATGTGTGGGAGTTGGAGGGTTGAGGTGGAGGATTGTGGGTGCTGGGGGGGGGGGGGTAGAGGTGGTGGTGGGAGTGGGGATTGAGGGGAGGGGGGGTGATGAGGTGGGGGTGGGCGGGTGGGTGTAGGGGTGAGTGAGGGTAGAGACTTCGGGGTGATGGCGTGGGGGCGGGGCGCGGCTGCGGTGTCTCCCCCTGGCGGGCATTGAGATCAGGCATTAGTTATACCTGATTTAGTTGCTATTGAAGGGCATTGAAATCAGGTGTGTGAGATCACACCCTTAATACAGGGGGATGATGACCCTCACACCCCCACCTCTCTACCGCCCCCACACCCCACATCACCCCCCACCCCACCCCCACCTGGTAGTGTCAACCTTTGCTGCTCAATTCCTTCACACCTCGCCAATCCAGACAGCAGGTCTCAGCCCACAGCCCACAACCCGCAGCCCACAGCCACCAGCCACCAGACAACCGGAAATTTAAGTTGCATAATCAGCTGGTTTTGAGTTTCTGTGATATATGGGTGGTTCTCAGAAACTGTGTACCACATATTTGGTTTGTATGTTGCATTGTTAATGATGTTGCCTCTGTTTTGGGGGGTAGTATTAGTAGTAAGTCAAATAATTAATTTTGACTCTGTGTTTTATGTATGTTAGGTATACTATGTGTATTTAATCTATCTCACAAAAAAGTTTCCAAAATATGCTTATATGATTTTGTGCTAATGTGAAAATGTGAAAATTTTCATATCGACACCATGCATCTACCTAATGCTTTTTTTTCAACCAAACTGAACTCCCAATTGGGTTCATACATCCTATGGCATTTTGTTTAATGTTAATTGTTTGGTTTTTTTAATTTTAGGGAGTGGGGTTAGACGAGGTAAATGTAGTACAACACGAATTTCGCTCCTCAGTCCATACACACACACTACACACACCACACAGGTCATACACACCACACACACCACACACAGGACATGGTGGCTGAATCGGTAGAGCGGATGATTCCTGTGCAGGAGTTCGATTCCCGGTCGAGTCAAACCAATCACATACAAAATTGATACTTGTCACTACCTAACCTGGCACGCGACATTAATAGGATATGACAAGGACTGGTTAGCACAGTGTCAGGATAATGTGACTGAGTGGGACATTACAAGTATCAGGTCATGGTGCTGGCGGCCTGATTTCCCAATGGGGCAGCACTAAAAGGTTACCATGAGTGTGCACTGTCACATGTCGGTACCCGTCCTGATATGACCTTAGATGTTGCCAGGACATAAAACTCCCAACAACCAACCAACCTTACACACACATCACACAACACATACACACACATCACACCACACAACATACACACAGACACAGACTAACCCACACACAACTGCACACCCCATATCCATCGGCCTACCATCCCCCCTCTCTTCTTGTCACTTTGTAGCTGTTTATTCGATGGACGAGGCTATTTCGCAGAGCTGCTTTGCTCTGCGAAATAGCAGAAGAATGATTATTATTCGTAGAGCTGCTCTGTGAATTGCTGAGACTTGAGAGTGTTCTGATCAACACTCAATATTCATGAAAATTGGCCAATAGATAGAACACAGGTATGTGAAAATGAAGGCGCTAGTTTCAAAATCAAAGATGACTATCGTCAAATTTGAGTGATTTGCAGAGGGTTTTTTTGTTTTTTTTAAAGAATTTGTGGCAATTTTCATTGAACTTCTAGTGTCAGATTCAAAAGATTTGAAGACCCAGATAAAGAATATTTCATCTACATGATGCAAAAGACAGCTTGTTTAATACCTCTAAAAGTGGCCCACGGCAAAGGAAAGAGTAACGCATGCGGCAAAAGTCGGGTAAACACCGCGATGCGTAGCTCTGCGAATAGCCAGTGCGTTATTTTCGATTCGCTCCAGCACCCACATCCACCCCATTCCCGTCACACCCACACACACACCCACACCCAGACACCCCGACCAGACCAGCAGCAGAGAGAAAGGATGCTTTATCTTCAATGTAAATGCCATTAAATTAAAGCTGCTCTGTCCGATGAAAGCATCACATATTCTAATTTAAAATACTCACCTAGTTTTTGATCCGACACATCCAACTTAGCTGCAAATGCGCTCATTAAAGCTGCATAGTCTGATGAAATATCAAATTTTCAAAACCAAACCAATTATCTAGATTTGATTTTACATATCTAACTTAGATACTGATGCACCTATTAAGCATTTGTTTCTGCGTAAAAGGCAATACTAAGTCAATTTAACAGAATCCGTTACTGCAGAAGTCTATGGTGTCAGAGTTTTGGCAAGCTTGCCAAAACTAATTTGACATGTTTGCACGGAAAATATCTCAAAAGTTTACCATTTAAAATAAAAGTAACTTTGAACTAATGTAAAGTAGATCCTAGTGATTGATCTAATATATTTATCTCAGAAAAAATACAGAAATTCGGACTATGCAATTTTAAACAAGTGCTGGGGGTTGGTGCTCCTGTAGGCCTACTGCACTGCTAAATGTGATATGTTAGAAAATGGGTAATCAATGCCCATGTCCAGTTCAGAGCGCACATCCAAATTAATTTGGCATATTTTAACGTTAAATCTCTCCAAAGTTAATCTTTTAAAGCTGCATAGTCCGATGAAGCAGCAAATTTTCAAAACCAAAACAATTATATAGATTTGATTCTACATATCTAACTTAGATACTGATGCACTTATTAAGTATTTGTTGCACATAGAAGGGAATACTGAGCCATTTTAATAGAACCTGTTACTGCAGAAGCCTATGTTGTCAATGTCAGAGTTTTGCTGTGTTTGCCAAACCTAATTGTACATGCTTACACTTGAAATATCTAAAAGGTTAGCCATTTAAAATCAAAGTTACTCCAAACTAAAAATAAAATCAGGTAGATTATAACAATCAATTTAATATATTTATCTAAAAAAAAAATGACAGAAATTCAAAACCACCGGATTATGCAACTTTAAAATAAACATTACTTCAAACTACTTTAAAGTAGATCATAATCATCAGTCTAATGTGTTTATCTTAAGAGTAATGGTGGGGGAAACCTCAAAATCATCGGATTATGCAACTTTAACATCAAGTATATGCTGCTCTGACTAAATATAATAGAATGTATAAAATAAGATCTCCATTATGGCTGGATGTCGAGTGCTTCAGTGGTGATTTTGTTGTTTTTTTTTTTGGGGGGGTAATAATTCAACGTGAAAACAAATAAAGAACAACAAAGAGCAAACCGAAAGGCAGTAAAGGCCCTGTCACATTACGGCGTATGGCGGGAGCGTATTGAAAACCTACGTAGGTCCTGCGCGTGCTGGCCTATGATGACATTTGGTGACCTTTCGGGTGGTTTTGAGCGTATGTGGAACCTACGAGGAGCGTACGAGGAGCGTACGAGGAGCGTATGGGAGCGTATGGGAGCGTGCTGTGACATGTTTTGACAGTATGGGCCATACGCCCTCATAGGTCGGGTTTTTTTTAGCATGCACAAAAAAATTTGGACGGACGGATTTATGAAAGCGTATGGCGGCGTATGCCTCATACGCTTCACATACGCCGGCATCTGGCGGCATCTGGCGGCGTATGAGTAGCGTATGAGTAGCGTATGCATAGCGTATGAGTAGCGTATATGGCGTATGCCGACGTATATGACGTAACGCGCTTACGCCGCCATACGCTCCCGCAAAAAACCCTAATGTGACAGCCCCTTAACATAAATACTGAGAATGGATCAAGATATTAAATAGCCCTAATATGTATGTGGAAAGTATTCGGGTAGCTGTCATTGTCAACCTCATCAATACGACGAGGACTTTCCCCATACGGCTAATGATATGGTTTTCTACATCAAACATATTGCTAATTGTTATCAGACCCTTATCTCCCGAGGCCTGGCCATATGTGTACAACAGCGATGCCTTCCCCAACACCTGCTGAACCGCATTGAACTAATACCGGGCGGGGTGGCCGAATCGGTAGAGCGCGGGCCTCGCGTGCGGAAGGTCGGGAGTTCAGTTCCCGGTCGAGTCAAACCATTGACTTGCAAAATTTATACTTGTCGCTTCCTAGCCTGACGCTCAGCATTAATAGGATAGGGCAAGGACTGGGTAGCTCAGTGTCAGGATAATGTGACTGAGTGGATTATCATATCATGGTACTGACGGCCTGATTTCCTAGTGGGGCAGCATTATAAAGTTGCCATGAGTGCACACTGTCACAAGTTGGTACCCGTCCTGATACGACCTTAGCTGTTGCCAGGACGTACAACAACACTGAACCTCATTGAACTAACCCCGCCCTGACTTCCCTGAAGCAGTTGACACCCCTGGCCCCATTCCTGAATTAGGGTGTTCCCATAGGGGGGAGGAGGGGGAGCCAGAAATTCAGGAACTCGCACCCATCATTCCTGGCGGTAACCACATCCCATAGCGAGGCTATTACGGCAAGTTTTGAGGAGGCTGTCCCTAATTGGCTGTTAGAGTAATGACGTGTGTAAAACCTGTGACGTGGCACCTTGGGCGGTCCTGTTGAACATGACAGTTAGGCCCCATGTCACGTGATACGGGCATGCAGGTTGTCCATACTTAACATGGTTGACATACGATACGTCATTAAATGCGCATGCGCTCGACGCCTAGGGATATGTATGTGACGTGATGCTGGTGTACGTCGTGTTCGTGTCATGTGACGTCACCTAAGGGTATTAAAGTGTGGTTCACGCCTTCGCTGACTGCATTTAAAAGCTGTAAAGTCCGATGAAAACATCAACATTTAGAAACTTTAAAAACACTAGATTTGATTCTACATCTACACATTCAAATTAGATACTGATGCAAACATTTTTCTTTTTTCCTTTTTTGGTACATTACTTGATTAGGCAGAGGAAATTTCAATTGCGGACGAGTGATCTTGCACTTTCCACTGCTCCTTGCCCTATCCTAATAATAATGCTGAGAACTAGACTAGGTAGCGACAAGTATACATTTTTAAGTCATTGGTTTGACTTGGCCAGGGTTTGAACCTGAGGGTTCAAACCCGACGACCTGCCAGAATGGGAGGGAGACGCTCAACTCATTCGGCCATCATGTCTGGTTAAGCATTTATTGCTACATAGAAAAAAATCCTACTACTACTTCCTAGCCAACTTAAGCCTGCATAGTCTGATGAAAGCATAAACTTGTTAAAACTAAAACTCTTAGCTAGATTTAATATCCAACTTAGATATTGGGAATTTATTGAACATTTATTTATTGCATAGGAGGAATGTTAAGTCAATTTAATAGAATTAGTCACTGCTTGTAATGTCGGAGTACATTCTAAATAAAGACAATTGCAAAGTAGAACCCACAGTGTCGATATCAATATATTACACTGCTAAAGGCTACATTCCTTACACGTGGCATGCAGCATGCGAATGCGAATGTGGCAAAAAATGGAAACGCCTGGAAGTCAATGGGGGTGATTCCTTACACGAATGCAAACTGAATCGGTCCATGTAGCCATCAGTGCGGCATGCGAATGCGAATGGTGCTGCGTTTGCCATAGAAAACAGTGGTGAGGAAACCTGACAGTGTGTGTGTGGGTGTGGGTGTAGGTGAAAGGACCCATCCCGTATGCATGCCGCATGCCGCATACCGCATACCGCGTGCCACACACCGCGTGTAATGGCCGGTGCACACCTACCGTTTTTCCGCACCCACCTACCGTATACGATCTAAAACTGCCCAAAAATCGCTAGGTGTGCGCCCCCCGTGCACACCTACCGATTGCGATTCGCGCATAAAACTCAGTTTTTAGTGCTAAAAGCGGCCGTTTACGATTGCGATTCGCGATTCGAAAAACGAATCGGCCCGTTTTCAGTTTTAAGCGGGTCGGGTCGAGTCGCGAGTTTTAGTGCGTGAATCGTAAACGGTAGGTGTGCACCGGCCATAAGGAATCCTAGCTTAAGGGGCCGTCCAACGTTGTCAACATGTTCAACATAGTACAAAGAGTACTACTTTTATGGACCCCTCCTTCCCCCTCCCTAAAGTATCGCACATCAACATTTTACTACAGACCCAGATGGGATGACTGAATGAGTCAAGCGCCCACAACCCGTTTTGGTAGCTCATCGGATTTGAACCCCATGTTCAAAACCTGGTTGAGTCAAATTAATAACTTTAAATTGATACCTGTTGCTACATACCCTGGCGCTCTGCATTACTAGGACAGGGCAAGGAGCAGTGGAATGAGGAAGATCAATTGTCTAGGATTGAAAATTCCTCGTACAAACAAAACATCACCGACAAATATTAACACGATAAACGATAAAAGTTGTACTTTGCTCACACACACCCTGCCCCTGCCACCAGCTTTGTACGACCGTGATAGTGTTGACAACGTTGGATGGTCCCTAATGGTATCCAACATTTTGATGTGCATTGCAATAATTTGACATGCTTTCACTTCTAATATTTCAACCATTTAAAATAAAGCTTATTTCAATATAACGTAAAGTAGATCGCAATGATCAACCTAATATATATCTAAAAGATATGGCAGAAAGTCAAAACCATCGGAGCATGCAACTTTAACGTGGCCATCTTGTCCCGTTGCCGCAGCCGGCTCCATAAGTTGATATCAAACTCAGTCAGATTATCCTGGAACTGAACCACCCACTCCATGTCCTATATTAGGACAAGGACCGGGCAAGAGAGTGACATACATCAATTTTGTATTGTCTTTGTAATGCCTTTGTATTGTCTTTGGTTTTACTTTGACCCCACAAGCTACCATTTAATTGACCCACTGATACACTGAGACTGAACAATCTTAGTATTGACCTCGCAGCATTTCTCTAAATTATATGACCATTTGTTTTAAAAAATTATAATATATTTTGGAAAGTTATATTGCAGCTGTAATATATGTAATATATAATACATATATAAAGAACATTAATTTGAGGGATATGTTAAGAAGAAAAGTGAGATGGGGTTAAAAGTCCACGTCGACCTTAAGGGCTTTGGTATTTGGCAGAGATGAAGGTGGCGTGTGTGGGGGGGGGGGGTGCAGGGGTGGTATGGGGTGCTACAGAGGGTCACTTCATGGTGAGCAGTCAGCAGGGTATCTGCAGCGACTCTCGGACAAGGCTACACATGTATGGGGGAGTGCTGTGTAGTGGGGGGGGGGGGGGGGGGGGGGTAGGGAAGGACAGGACAATTACTGAAGGGGCACTTTCTCAATTTTAAATAGAACTCAATCATAAGAGAAATACTAAATATTTCTGGGTAAAATCACTCGCCAGTAATAACAAGTTAACACTAACAGTGGAACTAGATCTAATCCATAGAGTTGCAGCCCTCGTCCTGTCAATGAACTCCTAGTGCCACAGTCCCTGCTCTGTCAACCAACTCCCTAGTGCCACAGCCCCTTGCTCTGTCGACTAATCCTTAGTGCAACAGACCCTTGCTCTGTTGGCTAATCCCTAGTATCACATCCCCTTGCTCTGTAGGTTAATCTCTAGTGCCGGAGCTCCCCTGTTCTGTCATCTAACCCCTAGTGCTGTGGCCCCTGCTCATTCGGTTAATCCCTAGTGCCGGAGCTCCATTGTTCTGTCACCTAACCCCTAGTGCCGCAGCCCCTGCTCTGTCGGCTAATCCCTAGTGCCAGAGCTCCCCTGTTCTGTCACCTACCCCCTACTGCTGCGGCCCCTGCTCTGTCGGCTAATCCCTAGTGCCGGAGCTCCCCTGTTCTGTCACCTAACCCCTTGTGCCGTGGCCCTGCTCTGTCGGTTAATCCCTAGTGCGGAGCTCCCCTGTTCTGTCACCTAACTCATAGTACCACAGCCTTGCTCTGTCGGTTAATCCCTAGTGCTGGAGCTCCCCTGTTCTGTCACCTAACCCCTAGTGCCACAGCCCTTGCTCTGTCGGCTAATCCATAGTGCCGGAGCTCCCCTGTTCTGTCACCTAACTCCTAGTGCCACAGCCTTGCTCTGTCGGTTAATCCATAGTACAGTACACCACTGCCCACCCCGCTGTGACGAGTGTGAGAGCCTTATTTCTGAGTCTGGGTTGGGGAGCATGTGTCCAGTCCTGGGTGTGACTTCAACAATGCCCGCACTGTAACCGTAGAACATGTTTGCCTCCACCACCCACGTTGTCCCGCCAATGGCGGTGACGACATTCCTGCCCACGTGACCCGACCCCGACGTGCCATTGGGCGGTGAGTGAGCACATGTCATACATAATAGGATTCTCAGCAGTGACCAGGACCTGAACCCGAGTGTGACTCTGTGGCCAGAGTTTCGCCGAGTTCAAACTCATCCTGTTTATTGGTCTATGCAACAGCGTGGAATGGCGGCCATCGTGTGCACTGGACGGCCATGGCTGAGTCGGTAAAAGCTCCGGCTGGCTTCCCGTGTGGAGGGTCATGTGTGCATTGAAACCCCGGCCGAGTCAAAGCTATGACTTACAAGAGTGATACCCACCTGGGCCTGTATGCGTGGGGCGGTGTTAGCGCTCCAAACCTGTGGGTAGAGGCGATCTCCGGGTTAGCGGCGACAAGTTGGTATGCATGTGGGCGGGTTATGGAAACCCCGCGAGTTAAAAGTCGGGTAAGCTACCGCCACTCCGTAGCAGGTATAAGGGTGGTGGTAGGGACCGACTCGGGCCAAATCTATTGAATGCGATCATATTTAACAGAATTACATACTCAAATCGTGAAATTTTATTAAATTAACCCTAGATTCGAACTGATATTAACGTCTCCGCTACATGGGCGGCAATATTAATATTGTCGAATCGACGAATGTAAACTAAACAAATCGCCGCCGCCGCATCGACGTCGCTATCCATACTGTCGGCGGCGATTTGTTTTGTGTACATTCGTCGATTTGACAATATTAATATCTCCGCCGTTGTAGCGGAGGTGTTAATATCGGTTCGAATTTAGGGTTAATTTAATGAAACTTCACGATTTGAGTATGTAATTCTGTTAAATATGATCGCATTGAATAGATTTGGCCCTAATATATTGCCGCCGAGGCTAGGGTAGCAAACGCCTCCGCGCTTTGGCTCCGTGCATACCCTGTGACCCATTTCTCAACATCGGCGTTAGCTACCCCAAACGCGGTCCTTACCACCGGGGCCGATAAATAATTCTTCACGCATACGGGCCCTGATGCCCACCATTAATAGGATAGGGCAAGGACTGGTTTGCTTAGTATGAGGATAATGTGACTGAATGGGATATCGGTCCATGGTGCGCGTGCCTGTTAATTGTTATTAATACTCATGCAGTGATAGAAATAAGCAAAAGATCAGTTGGTTGGTTTAATTTTTTTTGAGTTTTACGTCATGGAAACATCTAAGATCATATCAGGACTGGTACCGACTTGTGACAGTGCGCACTTATGGCGAATTTATAGTGCTGCCCCACTGGGAGACCAGGCCATTGGCACCATGACCTGATAATATCCCACTCGATCACATTATCCTGACAATGAGCCAACCAGTCCTTGCCCTATCCTAATAATGCCGAGCGCCAGGCTAGGCAACGATAAGTATCAATTCTATAACTTATAAGTCATTGGTTTGACTCGGCCGAGATTCAAATTCCCAACCTTCCACACCGGAAACCTACACTCTACAGATTCAGCTAGCACGTCCGGTAATATAATTATGATGTACAAACTGTGTACAAATTGTTTTCAAAGATCAAAATAGTTGTGTGGGTATGAGGGTATGAATTTGCACACCACATACGATGAAAGTAAAATAGAATCAGTCAGCATTGACCAGTATGACACACATATATATGAGATCTTGCACACACACCCCTCCCAACCTCTCATCCTCCACAGACACACGTGACTATGGAATGTAAGCCTTGGCCTCTCTGACACTTTCCAATAGTGCTGGAGGCTGCCGTTGGTGGGATGCCACAGGATACTAACTCCCAGACTGCTGCAGCACACCACATGCCACCAGAGGGCAGCACTTCAGACCGCCTGGTGACACGCGTCTTATGTATATTACAATATGTTTTAAAATTCAACCTCGTTTTGATATTGGTACGGCTTTAATCCCGCCGTGCCTAAAACCCATATCAAGCAATAAACCTTATTATTTAACTGCCTTAAAAATTGACACTTGTCGCTTCTTAGGCTGGCGCTCGGCATTCTTAGGATATTGGAGGGGGCAGTGGAATGAGGAAGACCAATCGTCCGCAATTGAAACTTCCCCTGCTTACTCAACTAATGTACCAACAACAACAAAAACCACTGTGACTACAGAAATCCACAAAGCAACCCAGGCAATAGAGGTGTATCATGCATTACCCCAGACCAATACAGGCCAGACCACCTTGGGCCACCCGGAAGTACCGCAAACAACCACAACCACCACCACTAACTAACACAACAGGCCCAGAAAAACCACCGGAAAATGCCATTAACCACCACAGGTCAACTCAGCTACTAGGCCATTACAGGAACTAGAGAAACTAAACGGGTCACAATTTTCCACAATTAGCTGTTAGTGTGATACGTGACCGGTCAGGGCACGAATCACAGTCTCCTGCTGATCGGACAGTATAATTTCCACATATGCATCACTGCCGTGTAATTATATACACAGCCGTAAATCAGCACATAGTGTAGCTCCCAACCCTCCTAATTTCATTCTAGACAGAAACTCATGTCAGATTTAGGTACCGGTGTGGACACGTGACAGTAAGCACGTGACTACTCCAGGCAAACTATGATACCAAAATGACACCAAGCATTTCCCCTCCGTTCAGTCTGGGGTGTGTGTTTGCTATGTGAGCCTTAAACCATTGCTGCACTAGTAGAATGCAATATGTCCGTAATAAGTTGGTTGGTTGTTGGAATTTTACGTCCTAGTAATATCTGAGGTCATATCAAGACAGGTACCGACTTGTGACAGTGTGCACTCATGGCGACTCTATTTTAGTGCTGCCCCAATAAGATATCCCAGTTACATTATCCTGATACTGTGCAAATCGGTCCTTGCCCTATCCTAATAATGCTGAATGCATGGCTAGGAAGTGACACATATACATTTTTATGTCATTGGTTTGACTAGACCGCAAACCAAACTCCCAACCTTCTGCATGCAAGGCCCGTGCTCTACCGATTAGGCCACCACACCGGGTGAGAAAAAGACAAGACCAACTTAGCCAAAATGGAATTGACTTTCAATGAAAAGCACCAAAGACGTGTCACGGATTCAGAAAAGGTACCAGGAAAGAATATCTGGGTTGATTAGGTACATTGGTCCATTGAAATCAAATGTATATGTGCAGTCTACTGGTTGTAGTGGTAGTTGGTACAGTGGTAATCAAGTGATACTCTAGTGGTGTGCATATTCTAGCAGTCATTGAATGGTAGTCTAGAGGTAGTGAGTGGGTTTGAATCCCACGATCTGCCAAAAAAGTAAAGCTTGTTTTATTTAACGACGTCTCTAGAGCACATTGATTTTCATATCATCGGCTATTGGACATCAAACATATAGTCATTCTGACATATTTCTTTGGAGGAAACCCGCTGCCACCACATATGCTACTCTTTCCGATATAAGCAGCAAGGGTCTTTTTAATACACACTTTCCAACAGCCAGGACAGCCCATACCACAGCCTTTGATAAACGAGTTATGGACCACTGGTTGGAATGTAAAATAGCCCAAAATGCAAATGGGTCCATTGAGCAGGATTGATATGATGACCTACACCTTCACAGGTCCCTCTCCCCCCCCCCCCCCCCCCCCCCCGACCCCCCCCCCCCCCTCCCCCCCCCCCCCCCCCCCCCCCCCCCCGACCCCGCCCCCACCATGATCTTCCAAGACGGGACACGAACGATCAACTCATTCGGCCATCCTGTCTGGTCTCCATAATAAGTGCCCATCTAGCAAAAAACACTTTTAAAAACATGCTCTCTTAAAGTTGCAAAATCCGATGAAAGCATCAAATGTTCTCCCAAAAAAGGATTACCTAGATTTGATTCCACATATCCAACTTAGATGCTGGTAGACTTATTAAACGTGTCTTGCTACTGAGTCCAAACATAAAGCATAGTGTCAGTATTTCGACGTGCATGACACAATTAATTAGATAGGTTTTCAATTAAAATATCTCCAAAGTTAACGTGGTGGCCGAACTGGTACTGTGCTAGAGCGCAGGCTTCCATGTGGACGGTCATGAGATCGAATCCCAGCCAAGTCAAACCAATAACTTATCAAATTGATACTTGTTACTACCTAGCCAGGCGCGCGAACATTAATCATGTTGCTGCCGTACCATGCGTAATTCAAAAAACCTTGACTACGGCCTGATATATTATGAATCCCATAGAGACAGTTTCCTACGCGCGCTCGCTAGGAACAGTAGTTGACTTCCGGTTAGTAGATTTGAAGTGTAATCCAGTCCATACCCGGCCTTAGTCGACGACGGATCGGCGAGCTGGAATAGTTGAAATTGTTGTGTGTCCGAGTATCAGATCAACAATGCCCTAAGGTTGGT